>CM029611.1:21982908-22505408 GCA_017311315.1 Dendrocalamus latiflorus
GACTTGGTAAGAGTATGATTTGAGTTCTGTTTTTCTGGCTCAAGTGGTTGGATACTATTGTGAGCGGTACTATGTAATGGTTTGCTTGTCTGTGATGGTTTGCAGGACTTTAAGACTAATCGTGGTGAGGCATGGATGGTCGAGACTAGGCACGGGGGTGCTGAGGTCGTGATCGGCTGGGAGATGCCAAAGACGACGAAGTCTGTGAGGTGGTTGCAAGCGTGATCGGCAAGGCAGGAGGAAGCTTCCGGGAAGGCAGCGAATTGGCATTTTGGAGAAATGCGGAAAGCTGCAAAGGGAAGCTGTGTCTCTGCGAAAGCACTGGAGTTGTTGGCGCTAACGGGCAAAGCAGTAGAGCCGTTGGGTGTAACGGGTAAAGCACTGGAGCTCGTTCTCGCTGTTGGGTAAAGAGAGTGGTAAAACCCGGTGTTAGGTGGGAGTTAACGGGTTCTCCCCCTGTAGCAAGAAGACTATAAATAGAGAGGGTAGAGCTCGGATGCTCGGTGAGGTTGTTCCCGAGTCACTCTGAATTTTTCGTCTCTATTTGTGTGAGTTGTCTCTGGGTAGAGCACGGTTGCTCTTGTACCTCCAATGGAGTGGCTGTAGAAACCTCCATGTTCAATCATTCATCTCTCTTCCTCAAGTTGATTTCTGTCGTCATGAAATGTTGTGATTGTTTTGTTTGCGATCTGTTTTGAGAGCTTGTTCTTCATGCTATCCTTCTCTCTCCTCTCTTCTTCTTGAGGCTGCATTCGTTCTTGTGTGCTTCGATTAGCTCAGAACTGGGAATCTGTCTCAAGGCCACTTGGCCAATTTATTCCCGAGAGCAGGAGTCGAAACAGAGAAGTTTTCTCTTCCAGAGGTTGGAATAGTTCAGTGCCCCAAATTTGAGGATCAAAAGCCAGAGAGTCTTAGTTACTCGGAAACTTGGCAAACGAGTCCTTCTCCATTCTTGTTTCAACCGCGCAGTTTTCTTTGTTTGATTTCTTTTGTCGGCTCGGGCAAGTGTTCGACCACGTGGTGTTCGACCATCAGTTGGCTTACTACCACGTGCGTTCGACCAGAGAAGTCAGTTCTTTCGACCGTTTTGCTGTGTGGGTGCTTGGGGAGTTTTGAAGGCACCATTCACCCCCCCTGTCGCCATTTCGGTCCATCAATTGGTATCAGAGCCGGTTAGCTCTAATTCATAGATCTTAACCGGTCTCAAGAGCCATGGCGACGGACAAGTACTCGACCAAGCCGCCCGTGTTCGATGGCATCGATTGCCCCTTCTGGAAGAGCCGAATGGAGACATACATCCAGACCCAGGGGTATGCCATCTGGCGGAAGGTCAAGGTACGATTCGTTGTTCCTGCCGATGAGAACATCAATGCCGGGAACATGGCTGATGTTGAGGCGAATGCAAAGGCAAGGAACATCATCATCCAGGGGTTGAGTCGTAGCGAGTTTGACCGTATATCTCACCTGTCGTCCGCCTACGACATCTGGGTGACCCTCGACGCATACCATGAGGGCACCACCCAGATCAAGACGGTTCGACAGGACCAGTTCAAGCGCGAATACAACAAATTCGAGATGCTTGCTGGTGAGTCCCTGGATGAGTGCTTTTCGCGATTTCACAAAATCTTGAGCAACCTCCGAGCGGTCGGTCTCACATACCCCGACTCGGACAACGCTCGTCAGATGCTCGCGGCACTCGATCTGCGCGTGTGGGAGATGAAAGTGACCACCATCAAAGACACGACAGACCTCTCGACCCTGACTCTTGACGCGCTGTACTCACGCCTCAAGACTCACGAGATTGACGTTGTCTCTCGTCGGTCGAAGTCACAGTCGATGGCTTTGGTCACCGATCCCAGTTCTGCTTCTGGTCTCTCTTCTGATTCTTCTTGCGGTTTTTCCCTCGCTGCTCTCTGTGACATAACTGATGATCAGTTAGAGCAGCTTGCGGATGATCAGCTGGCCCTCCTAGCCCGAAGGTTTTCACATGCCTACAAGGGTAGGAGAGACAGAAAGAGAGGAGGACCCGTGATTTGCTTCGAGTGTGGTGGCCCCAACCACATTCGGGCAAACTGCCCCAAGCTGGAGAAGGGCAAGAACGACTACGGCGGTTCGAGCAAGATTGACTACACCGACAAGAACCGCAACAAGAAGCCTCCAGCTCCGACGTCGGGAAAGAAGAAGTTCCTGCAACTTCGGGAAGGCCAAGAAGCTCTTCCACCGCGTCCTCACCGCCTTCGACGACCTCGACCTCAGCGAGGTGGAGGGATGGAGCGACGACGACGGGACGGGTGACCAAGAGCCCAAGGATGGCGGCAACGACTTCTCCGGCATGTGCTTCATGGCCCTCGAGGGCGAACTCAGCGACAGCGAGCTGTACTCCGACTCGGATGAGGTACTCCCTTCTTATGACCAGCTTAAATGATGCTTTTCTTAAGCTAGGTGGATTTCATGCTAGAGCTAGGTCTAGGTGTACCGAGTTAGAGAAGGAAGTAGATAGACTGTCACGGGAGATTACTTCACTTACATCTGCTCCCTCCCGTGACGACTGTGATACATGCTGTGCCTTGCTTGATGACATGGAGAAATTAAGGACCTCTCATGATAGTGTGTCCTCTGAGCTTGATATTGTTAAGGTGGAGAATGTTAGTCTGCTTGCTGAGTTAGAGTTGAGTAGGATGGCTGTTACCCTACTTACTACTGATGAGACTACTTCTCCCACCTCATGTGAGGATAAGGACATTGCTGCTAGAGGACCTTATGCCATGCTCCTTGATCTGCCCGAGTCTTGTGAAAATTGCAATAACTTGAAGATGAACCTAAAACGGGCAGATCACAAGATTGCTGAGTTGAGTGCTTCTTTACTTGAGCCTATTGATTCATGTTTGAATTGTCCAAAGTTAACTGCTGAACTTGAATCTGTCTCAAAACAGTTTCAAGAAATGATTGACAACAACAAGAAAATAGCTCAGTATGCGACTAAGGATCCTGTTAGCTCACCATGCATTAGTTGTGATAAACTAAAACTTGAACTCAGTTGCTTTGAATGACAAATGTGTGAAGCTAACTAAGGACTTACTAGAGAAGCCACAATCTGGTTGTGATGTGATTGATGGTGTGGGGGAGAAGCCCCAGGGTAAGGATGAGACGCTTAGAGACGCGAACCAACCTGCTAGTAGTAGGACTGTCCCCTCAGAGTCGGCTGTGCGTGCACAAGCCATTCTTTCCTCTACTGTTGGTTCTTCTTCTGCTCCCTTACCTCCTGCTGTTCCCTCTTCTCCCTGCTCTTCTTGCACCTCTCTCTTTCGGGAGTGTCAGTATCTTATGAACACTCTCGAGAGATTTGTAGGAGGCAAGAAGAAGCTTAATCTTATTCTAGACCAATCCAAGATTTGTAAGTTCAATCAAGGTCTAGGATATGATTTCTATGAGGATATGAGGAAGCATCCTCCTGCTATTCTCAGACCCATAGTGGGAGGTGTGATCGAGGTCGAGCCCAGATCTGATGAGGTCAAATTCAAATCAGCGGGCTTTGTCCAAGGGATCTCTGACAGCAAGGTAGGTTCACCTGCTACTTCGGCCTCTCAGAAGCCGAAGTCCTCGCGTGCTACTTCCACCTCTTCGAAGGTGAGGTACCACTGCACCTTCTGTCAGAAGGATGGGCACTCAATCGAGAGATGCTTCAGGCGCGCCAAGATCGCGCGTAGAGACCGTGTTGAGTCTCTTAGGGGTATTCAGGGTCAGCCCCAGATCCTGAGTGCACCTAAGACCAACACGAGGTCTAGGTTTGCTCCTGTTACGGAGTTTAGGCAGCATAGAGGACTTGGTTTTTCCGAGTTTTCTGCTTTTCGTCCTCATGCTGCCTCTGGTCGTGACTTCCGCCGTCCTAGGGGTAGATCTCGTTTTTCCCATCGAGATAGCTACCCGCGGCGTGATCAGCGTGTTGCCGGTGTTCCGACTCGCTCCCCCGTAGCAGTCGGACCCCGCAACAGCTTCAGGTCTGCTCACAGACCTTCTGCTTCTTTGAGTCACAGAGAGCGTAAGGTAGATAGAGGTCAGTCGTGCTTGACGACTTCATCTGCTCGACATGTTGTTCAGCATTGGGTGCCAAAATCTCTTTTGATTTACCCCAGTACTGAGACTTTACTCTCTGTTTGACTCAGGTTCGCCGGGCAGGGAAGGGAAAGGTTTGGCTTGTAGACTCCGGTTGTTCTCGTCATATGACCGGAGACTCCCGTTGGTTTTCTTCCCTTGCCCGTGCTCCAGGTGATGAGACGATCACTTTCGGAGATGCTTCATCTGGGCGCCTCATCGCCAAAGGTACTGTGCGCATTAATGATTCTTTCATTTTGAAAGATGTAGCCTTGGTTAGTAAGCTGCAGTACAATTTGCTTTCAGTTTCTCAGCTTACCGATGATGATTTCGAGGTGAGCTTTAAGAAAAATGCTTGTAAAATTCTTGATTCTTCGGGTAGTCTGGTTTGCGGGATTTCTCGTTTTGGGAGGATCTTTCGTGCTGATTTTTCTGAGTCTTCTGGTGATCATCTCAGGTGTTTAGTTGCTTCTGAGTCCCGCGACCTCTCGTTCTGGCATAGGAGACTTGGTCATATTGGATTTGACCATTTGACCCGAGTTAGCGGCCACGATCTCATTCGTGGTATGCCTAAACTCAAGATGGTCAAAGATCTTGTTTGCTCTCCATGCCGGCACGGCAAGATGGTTGTCGCTTCTCACCCTCCGGTCACAGTTACTATGACCGATGCATCGGGACAGCTGCTCCACATGGACACAGTTGGACCAGCTCGAGTGCAGTCAGCAGGGGGGAAGTGGTATGTTCTTGTTGTGGTCGATGACTTCTCGAGGTATTCTTGGGTGTTTTTCTTAGCCTCGAAGGATGAGACGTTTTCGCATTTCCGAGGTCTTTTCAGTAGGCTTTCTGTTGAGCTCCCAGGTGCCTTACGAGCGATCCGCAGTGACAATGGCACGGAGTTCAAGAATTCCTACTTTGAGAGTTTCTGTGGTGAGACAGGTGTAGAGCACCAGTTCTCTTCTCCGCACGTCCCACAGCAGAATGGCGTCGTGGAGAGGAAGAACCGTACCTTGGTCGAGATGGCCAGGACGATGCTCGATGAGTACTCTACACCTAGGAAGTTTTGGGCTGAGGCTATTGCGACCGCGTGCCATGTTTGGAATCGAGTTTTTCTTCGGGCACACTTGCACCGCACTTCTTATGAGTTGAGATACGGGCGAAAGCCCAGCGTCTCTCATTTTCGTGTGTTTGGTTGCAAGTGCTTTATTCTGAAGTCCGGGAACCTAGATAAGTTCGAGTCACGTTCTTGTGATGGGATCTTTCTAGGTTACTCGCCTTCTTCGCGGGCTTATAGGGTCTGGAACTGCGAGTCTAGCAAAATGGTAGAGACCTGTGAGGTGACCTTTGACGAGGCCAGTCCGGGGACTAGGCCTGATATCTCAGGTTCTTTAGAGCAGTCCGAGACCATCTTTGTGGATGACGAGGACGATGGAGATGTGGGTTGTCTACCCGATCCAGTCCCTTATCCACCCCTTGAGGTGCCGTCTTCTACCGCACCTCCAGGTGATCAGCCCATGCCTTCTGCTTCTTCTGGAGCTGGTGGCTCTGTTCCTACCTCGTCAGCTCACGAGCTAGAGGCCACTTCTTCATCTCATCCTGGACCTCCTAGACATATCCAGAAAGCTCATCCTTCAGAGCAGATCATTGGAGACCTTTTCGAGCGTGTTACCCGCTCAAAATCTGGCTTATCTCAATTCTGTCTCCATTCTGCTTTCATTGCCTCCTTTGAGCCTAAAGATGTCTCTCATGCTTTATCTGATGAGTCTTGGGTCAATGCCATGCATGAGGAGCTAGAAAATTTTGAGAGGAACAAGGTCTGGTCGCTTGTCGAGCCCCCGCGAGGTCACAATATTATTGGGACTAAGTGGGTGTTCAAGAACAAGCAGAGCGAGGATGGAGTGGTTATTCGAAACAAGGCTAGACTGGTTGCTCAGGGGTTCTCCCAGGTTGAAGGTCTAGATTTCGAGGAGACCTTTGCCCCTGTAGCTAGACTTGAAGCCATTAGAATCCTGCTTGCCTTTGCAGCTTCTAAGGGTTTCAAGCTTTACCAGATGGACGTCAAGAGTGCCTTTCTCAATGGCCTTATTGAGGAAGAGGTCTACGTCCGACAGCCTCCTGGTTTCGAAAACCCCAAATACCCAAACCATGTCTTTAAGCTTTCCAAAGCGTTGTATGGACTTAAGCAGGCCCCCAGGGCTTGGTATGAGAGGCTTAAGTCCTACTTGTTGAGTCATGGGTTTGAAATGGGTAAAGCTGATAAGACCTTGTTCATCCGCCGGCTTGGCGCTGACCTTCTGCTCGTCCAGATCTATGTCGATGACATTATCTTTGGTGGCTCTTCCCATACTCTGGTTTCCCAGTTCTCGGATGTCATGAGCACCGAGTTTGAAATGAGTATGATGGGTGAGTTGACCTTCTTCCTTGGCTTCCAAATCAAGCAGACTCGGGAGGGTACCTTCTTGTATCAAGGCAAGTACACTCGCGACCTCCTGAGACGCTTCGATATGAGTGATGGTAAGCCGGTGTCAACTCCGATGGCTTCTACAGCCTATCTTGACCCAGATGAGGATGGCGAGCCAGTTGATCAGAAAGAATACATAAGTATGATCGGCTCCCTTCTTTACCTCACTGCCTCGAGACCAGACATACACTTCTCCGTGTGTCTGTGTGCTCGGTTTCAGGCTTCTCCTCGCGTATCTCACCGCCAGGCGGTGAAGCGCATCTTTCGGTACCTTCGAGCTACCATTGACTATGGTATCTGGTACTCTTCCTCTTCTTGTCTTTCCTTGAGAGCCTTTTCGGATGCAGACTTTGCCGGCTGTAGGATAGATAGGAAGAGCACTTCTGGCACTTGCCAATTCATTGGCACTTCTCTCGTTTCTTGGTCTTCGAGGAAGCAGTCCGGTGTTGCGCAGTCCACCGCAGAGGCCGAGTATGTTGCTGCAGCCAGCTGCTGTAGCCAGGTGCTTTGGATGGCCTCGACCCTGCGGGACTTTGGGTTGGTCATAGACAGTGTTCCACTCTTTTGTGATAACACTTCTGCGATTAACATTGCTAAGAACCCAGTGCAACACTCTCGTACCAAGCACATCGATATCCGTTTTCACTTCCTTAGAGACCATGTAGAGAAGGGCGATATAGTGCTCCAGTTTGTGGAGAGTGACCACCAGTTGGCTGACATCTTCACCAAGCCATTGGATAGTTCAAGGTTTTCAGCTCTGCGGGGAGAGCTTGGGGTGGTGTGTTCTTACGGATTGTAGTGAGGGGGAGCTTTGGGCTTTACTGCTTTACTATATTGATTATGCTTCTGTCTCATTTCTGCTGCATTGCACTCGGGGTGCATTCGGGTTTAGTCCTTCCAGCATAGGTTAGAGTGCTTCTCTTGCCGAGATGCTTAGACTTCTAACTCTTATCTTGTGCTACCAGGATTAGCTGCTTCTTATCTCACTAGGTCGAGCTCACTCACTTCTTGTAGGTTCTAGCGAGGGTTGGGCCACCCTCGGGTAGACAGGGTACGTGTTTGCTCTCTAGTGTGTGATTTACTGTCAGCTGATTGTCCTGGAGTCATATGGGGTAGATGAGAGTCAGTCTGAGCCATAGTTGCCTCTATATCTTTTCTATGCTTTAAGGACTGCCTGTTTGCTGTTTTCTTTCCCAGCTTCTCGATTCTTTTGCTTTGGTTCAGGGGGAGTTCAATTGGGAGCTTCTGGAGCTTAATTCTGACATAACTCAACTTGAACTAAAAGTTGCATCTAATGTTGAGGGGGAGCTGGTCTTTCATGCATTTTCAGCATTTCGCATTATAATCAAACTGCATTGAGCCTTGATTATTATCCTGTTATGACATGCTTCAATGCTTTACACCTTGCCATGACTTGTGCTTAGCTTGCTAAATTTATCATGACTTCATATGTGTAGACTAGCGTTTGCCATGATAAGTTAAGTAAAATTGATCAACTTAAATTAAACTTGTCATGCTAGCATTTGAGTTTAGTCTTTCTTGAGCTATCCTTTTATGATTCATGCCATGTCAAATAGGCTGAGTAGAGCGTTGAATCTATATTGAGCCTTAGTTTGAGCTGTTTTAGTCTCCTGATGATACATGAGTTAGTACAATGTGTTAAAAAGCAAAAAGATCTCTTTTGTGCGAAAAAACTGATCTCATCAATTCTTTCCTATGAGACGGCTTGCCATTGCACTTGGCATGAACTTAGGGGGAGTTTTGGATGACCTAGACTATCTTCTTAAGCTTCTTGCTTGGAGTATTCGCATAAGGCTTGATATCTAGCACATGATAAAACAAAGTGTTGGTTGACAACCACCATATTTGTGCGAAAAAACTGATTTCACCAATTTCTTCTCATGAGACAGCTTGCCATTGCACTAGGCATGAACTCAGGGGGAGTTTTGGATGACCTAGACTATCTTCTTAAGCTTATTGCTTGGAGTAGTCGCATAAGGCTTGAGATCTAGCACATAAACAAAAATTGGGTTGAAAACAACCATATGCTTTCAAAAGACAATGTTTAATGTGCTCAATTTGCTTAATCTACAATCAGAACCAAGTACCTTAACCAATGTTTCAATCTTGAGCTTATAGCACTCTATTTGGACTCAATGTTAGCTTCTTTGTTCCGCTTAGCTTATTGACATGGCCTGCATCATCCTTGGATGTCTCTAGCTAGACTTTACTCATTGATGACGTGACTTGCTCACAAAATGCATTACATTTCAGATTGTCATCTATGTGCTCTAGCTGGCTTATATATATGTTGTCAGGATCTAGATAGCGTTTTATTGAGTTATGGCTCGGTGTATTACATTATGATCATTATGGATAACTCTCATGGCTCTAAATGCTTAAATAAACAAACTTCAGCCATATTCATCCATTGACATGTCATATTCTCTCTATTGCATCTTGATGTGTTTATTGCCAAAAGGGGGAGAATAGAGAAGAAAAAGTCTGTTGGTTCCAGTTTAGAGCTTTGGAGATCAATTTGCTCTTTCAGTTGTTGCTCTAGTGTTCCTTCTGTCGACATGGTCATTTGTGTGTTTCTTTCTCTTCTTTGGACCATGTTGGACTTTTCAAAACAAACTCAACTTCTTGCTTTTTCTGGGTTTGTCAATATACTCATCAAGGGGGAGATTGAGAGACCATGTGAAGGTCACCCCATGGTTGTGATGAGTAATTGACTCTTGATCTAGGAAGATTGAGTTTAGCTTTTGAGGTTTGTGCCAGTTCGGCAATGTCGTAGCCCTGGCAAAGTGCTATGCAGCCAGCACGACCACGTTGGCCGTGGTCGAAGGCCAGTACGACCACGTTGGTCGTGGTCGAAGCAGGTTACGACCACGTTTGGCCGTAATCGTAGGTCACCAGGGAAGTTTAAGACTGGTTTTGCCATAGTCGTATCTTGGTCATGGTCGAAATGACCCGTACGACCACGTTGTGCGCTATCGGAAGCCAGCCGAGCCATTTACGACCACGTTGTAGCGTATACGACCATTTTCAGGTCGTTTACGATCACATTGGCCGTAGTCGATTGTAGCTTCGACCACGTTGTCATGAGCTGAAAGCGGTTAGAAGTCGTAAGTCGAAGCTACGACCACGTTGTAGTGGGCTGCAGTCGAAGTCGGCACTCAAATCTATGACCACGTGAGTAGTCGGCACTCTACGACTACGTTATTGAGAGCTGCGGTCGGAAGTCGATGCTTCGACCACTGTGGTCGGGGGCCGGCACTCGAGCTTGCGACCACGTGGGAAGTCGGCGGACTTCGACCATGTTGTGAAGCGGTCGAACGAGGTCGGGTCGGGGTCAGACTCAGTCGGTTGTAGTCGATACCGGTCGGATTTGGTCGTAGAGCAGTCTGGCGTGGTCGGACGTGCTCGCACGCAGTTGGAATCGGTCGTATGACCTGCAGACTTGACCATTTGAGCTGGAATTTGGTCGTAGGGCTTTGTGATGAAGTCAGGGACCTTGTGCATTTGTTTGTTTATCTTTTCGATCGGTCGTAACGACTTGGGTTGAAGTCGTAGACTTTGAGCGTTAAAGCCGTAGCGAGTTGTGGGTGGTCGTAGCAAGTTAGCGATGATCGTAGACTCATTGTATCTGGTCGTATGGCTTGATTTTGTGGTCGTATGTCGTGTGCTTTCATTGTTCTCTATTTTCGACTGGTCGTAGGTGGTATACGACTTGGTAAGAGTATGATTTGAGTTCTGTTTTTCTGGCTCAAGTGGTTGGATACTATTGTGAGCGGTACTATGTAATGGTTTGCTTGTCTGTGATGGTTTGCAGGACTTTAAGACTAATCGTGGTGAGGCATGGATGGTCGAGACTAGGCACGGGGGTGCTGAGGTCGTGATCGGCTGGGAGATGCCAAAGACGACGAAGTCTGTGAGGTGGTTGCAAGCGTGATCGGCAAGGCAGGAGGAAGCTTCCGGGAAGGCAGCGAAGTGGCATTTTGGAGAAATGCGGAAAGCTGCAAAGGGAAGCTGTGTCTCTGCGAAAGCACTGGAGTTGTTGGCGCTAACGGGCAAAGCAGTAGAGGCGTTGGGTGTAACGGGTAAAGCACTGGAGCTCGTTCTCGCTGTTGGGTAAAGAGAGTGGTAAAACCCGGTGTTAGGTGGGAGTTAACGGGTTCTCCCCCTTGTAGCAAGAAGACTATAAATAGAGAGGGTAGAGCTCGGATGCTCGGGGAGGTTGTTCCCGAGTCACTCTGAATTTTTCGTCTCTATTTGTGTGAGTTGTCTCTGGGTAGAGCACGGTTGCTCTTGTACCTCCAATGGAGTGGCTGTAGAAACCTCCATGTTCAATCATTCATCTCTCTTCCTCAAGTTGATTTCTGTCGTCATGAGATGTTGTGATTGTTTTGTTTGCGATCTGTTTTGAGAGCTTGTTCTTCATGCTATCCTTCTCTCTCCTCTCTTCTTCTTGAGGCTGCATTCGTTCTTGTGTGCTTCGATTAGCTCAGAACTGGGAATCTGTCTCAAGGCCACTTGGCCAATTTATTCCCGAGAGCAGGAGTCGAAACAGAGAAGTTTTCTCTTCCAGAGGTTGGAATAGTTCAGTGCCCCAAATTTGAGGATCAAAAGCCAGAGAGTCTTAGTTACTCGGAAACTTGGCAAACGAGTCCTTCTCCATTCTTGTTTCAACCGTGCAGTTTTCTTTGTTTGATTTCTTTTGTCGGCTCGGGCAAGTGTTCGACCACGTGGTGTTCGACCATCAGTTGGCTTACGACCACGTGCGTTCGACCAGAGAAGTCAGTTCTTTCGACCGTTTTGCTGTGTGGGTGCTTGGGGAGTTTTGAAGGCACCATTCACCCCCCCCTGTCGCCATTTCGGTCCAACAATTGGTATCAGAGCCGGTTAGCTCTAATTCATAGATCTTAACCGGTCTCAAGAGCCATGGCGACGGACAAGTACTCGACCAAGCCGCCCGTGTTCGATGGCATCGATTACCCCTTCTGGAAGAGCCGAATGGAGACATACATCCTGGCCCAGGGGTATGCCATCTGGCGGAAGGTCAAGGTACGATTCGTTGTTCCTGCCGATGAGAACATCAATGCCGGGAACATGGCTGATGTTGAGGCGAATGCAAAGGCAAGGAACATCATCATCCAGGGGTTGAGTCGTAGCGAGTTTGACCGTATATCTCACCTGTCGTCCGCCTACGACATCTGGGTGACCCTCGACGCATACCATGAGGGCACCACCCAGATCAAGACGATTCGACAGGACCAGTTCAAGCGCGAATACAACAAATTCGAGATGCTTGCTGGTGAGTCCCTGGATGAGTGCTTTTCGCGATTTCACAAAATTTTGAGCAACCTCCGAGCGGTCGGTCTCACATACCCCGACTCGGACAACGCTCGTCAGATGCTCGCGGCACTCGATCTGCGCGTGTGGGAGATGAAAGTGACCACCATCAAAGACACGACAGACCTCTCGACCCTGACTCTTGACGCGCTGTACTCACGCCTCAAGACTCACGAGATTGACGTTGTCTCTCGTCGGTCGAAGTCACAGTCGATGGCTTTGGTCACCGATCCCAGTTCTGCTTCTGGTCTCTCTTCTGATTCTTCTTGAGGTTTTTCCCTCGCTGCTCTCTGTGACATAACTGATGATCAGTTAGAGCAGCTTGCGGATGATCAGCTGGCCCTCCTAGCCCGAAGGTTTTCACATGCCTACAAGGGTAGGAGAGACAGAAAGAGAGGAGGACCCGTGATTTGCTTCGAGTGTGGTGGCCCCAACCACATTCGGGCAAACTGCCCCAAGCTGGAGAAGGGCAAGAACGACTACGGCGGTTCGAGCAAGATCGACTACACCGACAAGAACCGCAACAAGAAGCCTCCAGCTTCGACGCCGGGAAAGAAGAAGTTCTGCAACTTCGGGAAGGCCAAGAAGCTCTTCCACCGCGTCCTCACCGCCTTCGACGACCTCGACCTCAGCGAGGTGGAGGGATGGAGCGACGACGACGGGACGGGTGACCAAGAGCCCAAGGATGGCGGCAACGACTTCTCCGGCATGTGCTTCATGGCCCTCGAGGGCGAACTCAGCGACAACGAGCTGTACTCCGACTCGGATGAGGTACTACCTTCTTATGACCAGTTAAATGATGCTTTTCTTAAGCTAGGTGGATTTCATGCTAGAGCTAGGTCTAGGTGTACCGAGTTAGAGAAGGAAGTAGATAGACTGTCACGGGAGATTACTTCACTTACATCTGCTCCCTCCCGTGACGACTGTGATACATGCTGTGCCTTGCTTGATGACATGGAGAAATTAAGGACCTCTCATGATAGTGTGTCCTCTGAGCTTGATATTGTTAAGGTGGAGAATGTTAGTCTGCTTGCTGAGTTAGAGTTGAGTAGGATGGCTGTTACCCTACTTACTACTGATGAGACTACTTCTCCCACCTCATGTGAGGATAAGGACATTGCTGCTAGAGGACCTTATGCCATGCTCCTTGATCTGCCCGAGTCTTGTGAAAATTGCAATAACTTGAAGATGAACCTAAAACGGGCAGATCACAAGATTGCTGAGTTGAGTGCTTCTTTACTTGAGCCTATTGATTCATGTTTGAATTGTCCAAAGTTAACTGCTGAACTTGAATCTGTCTCAAAACAGTTTCAAGAAATGATTGACAACAACAAGAAAATAGCTCAGTATGCGACTAAGGATCCTATTAGCTCACCATGCATTAGTTGTGATAAACTAAAACTTGAACTCGTTGCTTTGAATGACAAATGTGTGAAGCTAACTAAGGACTTACTAGAGAAGCCACAATCTGGTTGTGATGTGATTGATGGTGTGGGGGAGAAGCCCCAGGGTAAGGATGAGACGCTTAGAGACGCGAACCAACCTGCTAGTAGTAGGACTGTCCCCTCAGAGTCGGCTGTGCGTGCACAAGCCATTCTTTCCTCTACTGTTGGTTCTTCTTCTGCTCCCTTACCTCCTGCTGTTCCCTCTTCTCCCTGCTCTTCTTGCACCTCTCTCTTTCGGGAGTGTTAGTATCTTATGAACACTCTCGAGAGATTTGTAGGAGGCAAGAAGAAGCTTAATCTTATTCTAGACCAATCCAAGATTTGTAAGTTCAATCAAGGTCTAGGATATGATTTCTATGAGGATATGAGGAAGCATCCTCCTGCTATTCTCAGACCCATAGTGGGAGGTGTGATCGAGGTCGAGCCCAGATCTGATGAGGTCAAATTCAAATCAGCGGGCTTTGTCCAAGGGATCTCTGACAGCAAGGTAGGTTCACCTGCTACTTCGGCCTCTCAGAAGCCGAAGTCCTCGCGTGCTACTTCCACCTCTTCGAAGGTGAGGTACCACTGCACCTTCTGTCAGAAGGATGGGCACTCAATCGAGAGATGCTTCAGGCGCGCCAAGATCGCGCGTAGAGACCGTGTTGAGTCTCTTAGGGGTATTCAGGGTCAGCCCCAGATCCTGAGTGCACCTAAGACCAACACGAGGTCTAGGTTTGCTCCTGTTACGGAGTTTAGGCAGCATAGAGGACTTGGTTTTTCCGAGTTTTCTGCTTTTCGTCCTCATGCTGCCTCTGGTCGTGACTTCCGCCGTCCTAGGGGTAGATCTCGTTTTTCCTATCGAGATAGCTACCCGCGGCGTGATCAGCGTGTTGCCGGTGTTCCGACTCGCTCCCCCGTAGCAGTCGGACCCCGCAACAGCTTCAGGTCTGCTCACAGACCTTCTGCTTCTTTGAGTCACAGAGAGCGTAAGGTAGATAGAGGTCAGTCGTGCTTGACGACTTCATCTGCTCGACATGTTGTTCAGCATTGGGTGCCAAAATCTCTTTTGATTTACCCCAGTACTGAGACTTTACTCTCTGTTTGACTCAGGTTCGCCGGGCAGGGAAGGGAAAGGTTTGGCTTGTAGACTCCGGTTGTTCTCGTCATATGACCGGAGACTCCCGTTGGTTTTCTTCCCTTGCCCGTGCTCCAGGTGATGAGACGATCACTTTCGGAGATGCTTCATCTGGGCGCGTCATCGCCAAAGGTACTGTGCGCATTAATGATTCTTTCATTTTGAAAGATGTAGCTTTGGTTAGTAAGCTGCAGTACAATTTGCTTTCAGTTTCTCAGCTTAACGATGATGATTTCGAGGTGAGCTTTAAGAAAAATGCTTGTAAAATTCTTGATTCTTCGGGTAGTCTGGTTTGCGGGATTTCTCGTTTTGGGAGGATCTTTCGTGCTGATTTTTCTGAGTCTTCTGGTGATCATCTCAGGTGTTTAGTTGCTTCTGAGTCCCGCGACCTCTCGTTCTGGCATAGGAGACTTGGTCATATTGGATTTGACCATTTGACCCGAGTTAGCGGCCACGATCTCATTCGTGGTATGCCTAAACTCAAGATGGTCAAAGATCTTGTTTGCTCTCCATGCCGGCACGGCAAGATGGTTGTCGCTTCTCACCCTCCGGTCACAGTTACTATGACCGATGCACCGGGACAGCTGCTCCACATGGACACAGTTGGACCAGCTCGAGTGCAGTCAGCAAGGGGGAAGTGGTATGTTCTTGTTGTGGTCGATGACTTCTCGAGGTATTCTTAGGTGTTTTTCTTAGCCTCGAAGGATGAGACGTTTTCGCATTTCCGAGGTCTTTTCAGTAGGCTTTCTGTTGAGCTCCCAGGTGCCTTACGAGCGATCCGCAGTGACAATGGCACGGAGTTCAAGAATTCCTACTTTGAGAGTTTCTGTGGTGAGATAGGTGTAGAGCACCAGTTCTCTTCTCCGCACGTCCCACAGCAGAATGGCGTCGTGGAGAGGAAGAACCGTACCTTGGTCGAGATGGCCAGGACGATGCTCGATGAGTACTCTACACCTAGGAAGTTTTGGGCTGAGGCTATTGCGACCGCGTGCCATGTTTGGAATCGAGTTTTTCTTCGGGCACACTTGCACCGCACTTCTTATGAGTTGAGATACGGGCGAAAGCCCAGCGTCTCTCATTTTCGTGTGTTTGGTTGCAAGTGCTTTATTCTGAAGTCCGGGAACCTAGATAAGTTCGAGTCACGTTCTTGTGATGGGATCTTTCTAGGTTACTCGCCTTCTTCGCGGGCTTATAGGGTCTGGAACTGCGAGTCTAGCAAAATGGTAGAGACCTGTGAGGTGACCTTTGACGAGGCCAGTCCGGGGACTAGGCCTGATATCTCAGGTTCTTTAGAGCAGTCCGAGACCATCTTCGTGGATGACGAGGACGATGGAGATGTGGGTTGTCTACCCGATCCAGTCCCTTATCCACCCCTTGAGGTGCCGTCTTCTACCGCACCTCCAGGTGATCAGCCCATGCCTTCTGCTTCTTCTGGAGCTGGTGGCTCTGTTCCTACCTCGTCAGCTCACGAGCTAGAGGCCACTTCTTCATCTCATCCTGGACCTCCTAGACATATCCAGAAAGCTCATCCTTCAGAGCAGATCATTGGAGACCTTTTCGAGCGTGTTACCCGCTCAAAATCTGGCTTATCTCAATTCTGTCTCCATTCTGCTTTCATTGCCTCCTTTGAGCCTAAAGATGTCTCTCATGCTTTATCTGACGAGTCTTGGGTCAATGCCATGCATGAGGAGCTAGAAAATTTTGAGAGGAACAAGGTCTGGTCGCTTGTCGAGCCCCCGCGAGGTCACAATATTATTGGGACTAAGTGGGTGTTCAAGAACAAGCAGAGCGAGGATGGAGTGGTTATTCGAAACAAGGCTAGACTGGTTGCTCAGGGGTTCTCCCAGGTTGAAGGTCTAGATTTCGAGGAGACCTTTGCCCCTGTAGCTAGACTTGAAGCCATTAGAATCCTGCTTGCCTTTGCAGCTTCTAAGGGTTTCAAGCTTTACCAGATGGACGTCAAGAGTGCCTTTCTCAATGGCCTTATTGAGGAAGAGGTCTACGTCCGACAGCCTCCTGGTTTCGAAAACCCCAAATACCCAAACCATGTCTTTAAGCTTTCCAAAGCGTTGTATGGACTTAAGCAGGCCCCCAGGGCTTGGTATGAGAGGCTTAAGTCCTACTTGTTGAGTCATGGGTTTGAAATGGGTAAAGCTGATAAGACCTTGTTCATCCGCCGGCTTGGCGCTGACCTTCTGCTCGTCCAGATCTATGTCGATGACATTATCTTTGGTGGCTCTTCCCATACTCTGGTTTCCCAGTTCTCGGATGTCATGAGCACCGAGTTTGAAATGAGTATGATGGGTGAGTTGACCTTCTTCCTTGGCTTCCAAATCAAGCAGACTCGGGAGGGTACCTTCTTGTATCAAGGCAAGTACACTCGCGACCTCCTGAGACGCTTCGATATGAGTGATGGTAAGCCGGTGTCAACTCCGATGGCTTCTACAGCCTATCTTGACCCAGATGAGGATGGCGAGCCAGTTGATCAGAAAGAATACATAAGTATGATCGGCTCCCTTCTTTACCTCACTGCCTCGAGACCAGACATACACTTCTCCGTGTGTCTGTGTGCTCGGTTTCAGGCTTCTCCTCGCGTATCTCACCGCCAGGCGGTGAAGCGCATCTTTCGGTACCTTCGAGCTACCATTGACTATGGTATCTGGTACTCTTCCTCTTCTTGTCTTTCCTTGAGAGCCTTTTCGGATGCAGACTTTGCCGGCTGTAGGATAGATAGGAAGAGCACTTCTGGCACTTGCCAATTCATTGGCACTTCTCTCGTTTCTTGGTCTTCGAGGAAGCAGTCCGGTGTTGCGCAGTCCACCGCAGAGGCCGAGTATGTTGTTGCAGCCAGCTGCTGTAGCCAGGTGCTTTGGATGGCCTCGACCCTGCGGGACTTTGGGTTGGTCATAGACAGTGTTCCACTCTTTTGTGATAACACTTCTGCGATTAACATTGCTAAGAACCCAGTGCAACACTCTCGTACCAAGCACATCGATATCCGTTTTCACTTCCTTAGAGACCATGTAGAGAAGGGCGATATAGTGCTCCAGTTTGTGGAGAGTGACCACCAGTTGGCTGACATCTTCACCAAGCCATTGGATAGTTCAAGGTTTTCAGCTCTGCGGGGAGAGCTTGGGGTGGTGTGTTCTTACGGATTGTAGTGAGGGGGAGCTTTGGGCTTTACTGCTTTACTATATTGATTATGCTTCTGTCTCATTTCTGCTGCATTGCACTCGGGGTGCATTCGGGTTTAGTCCTTCCAGCATAGGTTAGAGTGCTTCTCTTGCCGAGATGCTTAGACTTCTAACTCTTATCTTGTGCTACCAGGATTAGCTGCTTCTTATCTCACTAGGTCGAGCTCACTCACTTCTTGTAGGTTCTAGCGAGGGTTGGGCCACCCTCGGGTAGACAGGGTACGTGTTTGCTCTCTAGTGTGTGATTTACTGTCAGCTGATTGTCCTGGAGTCATATGGGGTAGATGAGAGTCAGTCTGAGCCATAGTTGCCTCTATATCTTTTCTATGCTTTAAGGACTGCCTGTTTGCTGTTTTCTTTCCCAGCTTCTCGATTCTTTTGCTTTGGTTCAGGGGGAGTTCAATTGGGAGCTTCTGGAGCTTAATTCTGACATAACTCAACTTGAACTAAAAGTTGCATCTAATGTTGAGGGGGAGCTGGTCTTTCATGCATTTTCAGCATTTCGCATTATAATCAAACTGCATTGAGCCTTGATTATTATCCTGTTATGACATGCTTCAATGCTTTACACCTTGCCATGACTTGTGCTTAGCTTGCTAAATTTATCATGACTTCATATGTGTAGACTAGCGTTTGCCATGATAAGTTAAGTAAAATTGATCAACTTAAATTAAACTTGTCATGCTAGCATTTGAGTTTAGTCTTTCTTGAGCTATCCTTTTATGATTCATGCCATGTCAAATAGGCTGAGTAGAGCGTTGAATCTATATTGAGCCTTAGTTTGAGCTGTTTTAGTCTCCTGATGATACATGAGTTAGTACAATGTGTTAAAAAGCAAAAAGATCTCTTTTGTGCGAAAAAACTGATCTCATCAATTCTTTCCTATGAGACGGCTTGCCATTGCACTTGGCATGAACTTAGGGGGAGTTTTGGATGACCTAGACTATCTTCTTAAGCTTCTTGCTTGGAGTATTCGCATAAGGCTTGAGATCTAGCACATGATAAAACAAAGTGTTGGTTGACAACCACCATATTTGTGCGAAAAAACTGATTTCACCAATTTCTTCTCATGAGACAGCTTGCCATTGCACTAGGCATGAACTCAGGGGGAGTTTTGGATGACCTAGACTATCTTCTTAAGCTTATTGCTTGGAGTAGTCGCATAAGGCTTGAGATCTAGCACATAAACAAAAATTGGGTTGAAAACAACCATATGCTTTCAAAAGACAATGTTTAATGTGCTCAATTTGCTTAATCTACAATCAGAACCAAGTACCTTAACCAATGTTTCAATCTTGAGCTTATAGCACTCTATTTGGACTCAATGTTAGCTTCTTTGTTCCGCTTAGCTTATTGACATGGCCTGCATCATCCTTGGATGTCTCTAGCTAGACTTTACTCATTGATGACGTGACTTGCTCACAAAATGCATTACATTTCAGATTGTCATCTATGTGCTCTAGCTGGCTTATATATATGTTGTCAGGATCTAGATAGCGTTTTATTGAGTTATGGCTTGGTGTATTACATTATGATCATTATGGATAACTCTCATGGCTCTAAATGCTTAAATAAACAAACTTCAGCCATATTCATCCATTGACATGTCATATTCTCTCTATTGCATCTTGATGTGTTTATTGCCAAAAGGGGGAGAATAGAGAAGAAAAAGTCTGTTGGTTCCAGTTTAGAGCTTTGGAGATCAATTTGCTCTTTCAGTTGTTGCTCTAGTGTTCCTTCTGTCGACATGGTCATTTGTGTGTTTCTTTCTCTTCTTTGGACCATGTTGGACTTTTCAAAACAAACTCAACTTCTTGCTTTTTCTGGGTTTGTCAATATACTCATCAAGGGGGAGATTGAGAGACCATGTGAAGGTCACCCCATGGTTGTGATGAGTAATTGACTCTTGATCTAGGAAGATTGAGTTTAGCTTTTGAGGTTTGTGCCAGTTCGGCAATGTCGTAGCCCTGGCAAAGTGCTATGCAGCCAGCATGACCACGTTGGCCGTGGTCGAAGGCCAGTACGACCACGTTGGTCGTGGTCGAAGCAGGTTACGACCACGTTTGGCCGTAATCGTAGGTCACCAGGGAAGTTTAAGACTGGTTTTGCCATAGTCGTATCTTGGTCATGGTCGAAATGACCCGTACGACCACGTTGTGCGCTATCGGAAGCCAGCCGAGCCATTTACGACCACGTTGTAGCGTATACGACCATTTTCAGGTCGTTTACGATCACATTGGCCGTAGTCGATTGTAGCTTCGACCACGTTGTCATGAGCTGAAAGCGGTTAGAAGTCGTAAGTCGAAGCTACGACCACGTTGTAGTGGGCTGCAGTCGAAGTCGGCACTCAAATCTATGACCACGTGAGTAGTCGGCACTCTACGACTACGTTATTGAGAGCTGCGGTCGGAAGTCGATGCTTCGACCACTGTGGTCGGGGGCCGGCACTCGAGCTTGCGACCACGTGGGAAGTCGGCGGACTTCGACCATGTTGTGAAGCGGTCGAACGAGGTCGGGTCGGGGTCAGACTCAGTCGGTTGTAGTCGATACCGGTCGGATTTGGTCGTAGAGCAGTCTGGCGTGGTCGGACGTGCTCGCACGCAGTTGGAATCGGTCGTATGACCTGCAGACTTGACCATTTGAGCTGGAATTTGGTCGTAGGGCTTTGTGATGAAGTCAGGGACCTTGTGCATTTGTTTGTTTATCTTTTCGATCGGTCGTAACGACTTGGGTTGAAGTCGTAGACTTTGAGCGTTAAAGCCGTAGCGAGTTGTGGGTGGTCGTAGCAAGTTAGCGATGATCGTAGACTCATTGTATCTGGTCGTATGGCTTGATTTTGTGGTCGTATGTCGTGTGCTTTCATTGTTCTCTATTTTCGACTGGTCGTAGGTGGTATACGACTTGGTAAGAGTATGATTTGAGTTCTGTTTTTCTGGCTCAAGTGGTTGGATACTATTGTGAGCGGTACTATGTAATGGTTTGCTTGTCTGTGATGGTTTGCAGGACTTTAAGACTAATCGTGGTGAGGCATGGATGGTCGAGACTAGGCACGGGGGTGCTGAGGTCGTGATCGGCTGGGAGATGCCAAAGACGACGAAGTCTGTGAGGTGGTTGCAAGCGTGATCGGCAAGGCAGGAGGAAGCTTCCGGGAAGGCAGCGAAGTGGCATTTTGGAGAAATGCGGAAAGCTGCAAAGGGAAGCTGTGTCTCTGCGAAAGCACTGGAGTTGTTGGCGCTAACGGGCAAAGCAGTAGAGGCGTTGGGTGTAACGGGTAAAGCACTGGAGCTCGTTCTCGCTGTTGGGTAAAGAGAGTGGTAAAACCCGGTGTTAGGTGGGAGTTAACGGGTTCTCCCCCTTGTAGCAAGAAGACTATAAATAGAGAGGGTAGAGCTCGGATGCTCGGGGAGGTTGTTCCCGAGTCACTCTGAATTTTTCGTCTCTATTTGTGTGAGTTGTCTCTGGGTAGAGCACGGTTGCTCTTGTACCTCCAATGGAGTGGCTGTAGAAACCTCCATGTTCAATCATTCATCTCTCTTCCTCAAGTTGATTTCTGTCGTCATGAGATGTTGTGATTGTTTTGTTTGCGATCTGTTTTGAGAGCTTGTTCTTCATGCTATCCTTCTCTCTCCTCTCTTCTTCTTGAGGCTGCATTCATTCTTGTGTGCTTCGATTAGCTCAGAACTGGGAATCTGTCTCAAGGCCACTTGGCCAATTTATTCCCGAGAGCAGGAGTCGAAACAGAGAAGTTTTCTCTTCCAGAGGTTGGAATAGTTCAGTGCCCCAAATTTGAGGATCAAAAGCCAGAGAGTCTTAGTTACTCGGAAACTTGGCAAACGAGTCCTTCTCCATTCTTGTTTCAACCGCGCAGTTTTCTTTGTTTGATTTCTTTTGTCGGCTCGGGCAAGTGTTCGACCACGTGGTGTTCGACCATCAGTTGGCTTACGACCACGTGCGTTCGACCAGAGAAGTCAGTTCTTTCGACCGTTTTGCTGTGTGGGTGCTTGGGGAGTTTTGAAGGCACCATTCACCCCCCCTGTCGCCATTTCGGTCCAACAATATTCAACTCATAGTTGTAATGTGGATTATACAACTTCATAGTTGTAATGTGGAATTGGCTCATGTGAGCTATTTGTGGTATGAGGATTATGGTTGTGGACGTGGAATGGGGTTCATCCCTTGTGTACGGTAAGGTTTGTGATTGTGGCATGAGATTCTTTTCTCTTGTATTAATTGATGATAACAATTGTGGATGTGAGAAATAATAAAGTGTTGAAGTAAAACATATATATGTTTTATTGCTTTTGCTAGTTGTAGTGGTTGAGAATTTAAAGCAGTCAAACAAGATTTTATTTGTTAATGCTTTAACGTCATTGATGGTGATTTGAGGTTGAGGATAATAACATTGTAATTGTGGAAGAATGTTGATGATTAACCTATTGTGGTTTGTGGAAGATTAAATGTTTCATTTGCATTTAATTATGGATAAAATGACTGCATTCATATGCCAATAAAATCTGAAATTGAAGAGGTATGATTCATGGAAGTTTGTGGTGGTTTAATAATTGTGGACATGAATTGTGGTTATAGTTGTATGGAATTATAAATGATGATGTATAATTGTTTGTAGTTTGAATAGCCTGTTAAACAGTTTGCTTGCTAAGATTTTTATCTCACCCTTGTTTCCCCCTCCCTACAGGTGGACTTTGAGCATGCATGGGAAGGGTAGAACGGCACCACACTGATGCACGTGAATCATATTTTTATGCTGTAATAAAGTTGAAAGGATTCTAGACCTTGCATAGATTTGTTTACATTATCTTAATAATGTTAAATTTGTGAACTATGTTTTAGATTAAAATGTTGGAGGATGTTTTAAATAGTGAATTGCTATCACTATCCTGTTATTCCTTAGTTGTTTATGCTTCCGCTTATACTATCTTGTTTAGTAATTGTTGCCAGTTTATTTTATCTTGTAAATTGGCTCGTTGTAGAGCAGTTTTAGTAGCATCCCAGGGTAATGTGGGTCCTGGGGTGTTACAGTTGGTATCAGAGCGGGCGTTAGGTCCGTGGTAATGAAACTATTAAATTGACACACTGGTGCACATTAGGATAGGATGGGTCAAGCATTGCATTTATTGTTTTGACATGTTGTATTGATGATTTACATTATGAGATAAGCTTGTATGTTAGTCTGCTTGCTGAGTTAGAGTTGAGTAGGATGGCTGTTACCCTACTTACTACTGATGAGACTACTTCTCCCACCTCATGTGAGGATAAGGACATTGCTGCTAGAGGACCTTATGCCATGCTCCTTGATCTGCCCGAGTCTTGTGAAAATTGCAATAACTTGAAGATGAACCTAAAACGGGCAGATCACAAGATTGCTGAGTTGAATGCTTCTTTACTTGAGCCTATTGATTCATGTTTGAATTGTCCAAAGTTAACTGCTAAACTTGAATCTGTCTCAAAACAGTTTCAAGAAATGATTGACAACAACAAGAAAATAGCTCAGTATGCGACTAAGGATCCTATTAGCTCACCATGCATTAGTTGTGATAAACTAAAACTTGAACTCGTTGCTTTGAATGACAAATGTGTGAAGCTAACTAAGGACTTACTAGAGAAGCCACAATCTGGTTGTGATGTGATTGATGGTGTGGGGGAGAAGCCCCAGGGTAAGGATGAGACGCTTAGAGACGCGAACCAACCTGCTAGTAGTAGGACTGTCCCCTCAGAGTCGGCTGTGCGTGCACAAGCCATTCTTTCCTCTACTGTTGGTTCTTCTTCTGCTCCCTTACCTCCTGCTGTTCCCTCTTCTCCCTGCTCTTCTTGCACCTCTCTCTTTCGGGAGTGTCAGTATCTTATGAACACTCTCGAGAGATTTGTAGGAGGCAAGAAGAAGCTTAATCTTATTCTAGACCAATCCAAGATTTGTAAGTTCAATCAAGGTCTAGGATATGATTTCTATGAGGATATGAGGAAGCATCCTCCTGCTATTCTCAGACCCATAGTGGGAGGTGTGATCGAGGTCGAGCCCAGATCTGATGAGGTCAAATTCAAATCAGCGGGCTTTGTCCAAGGGATCTCTGACAGCAAGGTAGGTTCACCTGCTACTTCGGCCTCTCAGAAGCCGAAGTCCTCGCGTGCTACTTCCACCTCTTCGAAGGTGAGGTACCACTGCACCTTCTGTCAGAAGGATGGGCACTCAATCGAGAGATGCTTCAGACGCGCCAAGATCGCGCGTAGAGACCGTGTTGAGTCTCTTAGGGGTATTCAGGGTCAGCCCCAGATCCTGAGTGCACCTAAGACCAACACGAGGTCTAGGTTTGCTCCTGTTATGGAGTTTAGGCAGCATAGAGGACTTGGTTTTTCCGAGTTTTCTGCTTTTCGTCCTCATGCTGCCTCTGGTCGTGACTTCCGCCGTCCTATGGGTAGATCTCGTTTTTCCCATCGAGATAGCTACCCGCGGCGTGATCAGCGTGTTGCCGGTGTTCCGACTCGCTCCCCCGTAGCAGTCGGACCCCGCAACAGCTTCAGGTCTGCTCACAGACCTTCTGCTTCTTTGAGTCACAGAGAGCGTAAGGTAGATAGAGGTCAGTCGTGCTTGACGACTTCATCTGCTCGACGTGTTGTTCAGTATTGGGTGCCAAAATCTCTTTTGATTTACCCCAGTACTGAGACTTTACTCTCTGTTTAACTCAGGTTCGCCGGGCAGGGAAGGGAAAGGTTTGGCTTGTAGACTCCGGTTGTTCTCGTCATATGACCGGAGACTCCCGTTGGTTTTCTTCCCTTGCCCGTGCTCCAGGTGATGAGACGATCACTTTCGGAGATGCTTCATCTGGGCGCGTCATCGCCAAAGGTACTGTGCGCATTAATGATTCTTTCATTTTGAAAGATGTAGCCTTGGTTAGTAAGCTGCAGTACAATTTGCTTTCAGTTTCTCAGCTTACCGATGATGATTTCGAGGTGAGCTTTAAGAAAAATGCTTGTAAAATTCTTGATTCTTCGGGTAGTCTGGTTTGCGGGATTTCTCATTTTGGGAGGATCTTTCGTGCTGATTTTTCTGAGTCTTCTGGTGATCATCTCAGGTGTTTAGTTGCTTCTGAGTCCCGCGACCTCTCGTTCTGGCATAGGAGACTTGGTCATATTGGATTTGACCATTTGACCCGAGTTAGCGGCCACGATCTCATTCGTGGTATGCCTAAACTCAAGATGGTCAAAGATCTTGTTTGCTCTCCATGCCGGCACGGCAAGATGGTTGCCGCTTCTCACCCTCCGGTCACAGTTACTATGACCGATGCACCGGGACAGCTGCTCCACATGGACACAGTTGGACCAGCTCGAGTGCAGTCAGCAGGGGGGAAGTGGTATGTTCTTGTTGTGGTCGATGACTTCTCGAGGTATTCTTGGGTGTTTTTCTTAGCCTCGAAGGATGAGACGTTTTCGCATTTCCGAGGTCTTTTCAGTAGGCTTTCTGTTGAGCTCCCAGGTGCCTTACGAGCGATCCGCAGTGACAATGGCACGGAGTTCAAGAATTCCTACTTTGAGAGTTTCTGTGGTGAGACAGGTGTAGAGCACCAGTTCTCTTCTCCGCACGTCCCACAGCAGAATGGCGTCGTGGAGAGGAAGAACCGTACCTTGGTCGAGATGGCCAGGACGATGCTCGATGAGTACTCTACACCTAGGAAGTTTTGGGCTGAGGCTATTGCGACCGCGTGCCATGTTTGGAATCGAGTTTTTCTTCGGGCACACTTGCACCGCACTTCTTACGAGTTGAGATACGGGCGAAAGCCCAGCGTCTCTCATTTTCGTGTGTTTGGTTGCAAGTCCTTATTCTGAAGTCCAGGAACCTAGATAAGTTCGAGTCACGTTCTTGTGATGGGATCTTTCTAGGTTACTCGCCTTCTTCGCGGGCTTATAGGGTCTGGAACTGCGAGTCTAGCAAAATGGTAGAGACCTGTGAGGTGACCTTTGACGAGGCCAGTCCGGGGACTAGGCCTGATATCTCAGGTTCTTTAGAGCAGTCCGAGACCATCTTCGTGGATGACGAGGACGATGGAGATGTGGGTTGTCTACCCGATCCAGTCCCTTATCCACCCCTTGAGGTGCCGTCTTCTACCGCACCTCCAGGTGATCAGCCCATGCCTTCTGCTTCTTCTGGAGCTGGTGGCTCTGTTCCTACCTCATCAGCTCACGAGCTAGAGGCCACTTCTTCATCTCATCCTGGACCTCCTAGACATATCCAGAAAGCTCATCCTTCAGAGCAGATCATTGGAGACCTTTTCGAGCGTGTTACCCGCTCAAAATCTGGCTTATCTCAATTCTGTCTCCATTCTGCTTTCATTGCCTCCTTTGAGCCTAAAGATGTCTCTCATGCTTTATCTGATGAGTCTTGGGTCAATGCCATGCATGAGGAGCTAGAAAATTTTGAGAGGAACAAGGTCTGGTCGCTTGTCGAGCCCCCGCGAGGTCACAATATTATTGGGACTAAGTGGGTGTTCAAGAACAAGCAGAGCGAGGATGGAGTGGTTATTCGAAACAAGGCTAGACTGGTTGCTCAGGGGTTCTCCCAGGTTGAAGGTCTAGATTTCGAGGAGACCTTTGCCCCTGTAGCTAGACTTGAAGCCATTAGAATCCTGCTTGCCTTTGCAGCTTCTAAGGGTTTCAAGCTTTACCAGATGGACGTCAAGAGTGCCTTTCTCAATGGCCTTACTGAGGAAGAGGTCTACGTCCGACAGCCTCCTGGTTTCGAAAACCCCAAATACCCAAACCATGTCTTTAAGCTTTCCAAAGCGTTGTATGGACTTAAGCAGGCCCCCAGGGCTTGGTATGAGAGGCTTAAGTCCTACTTGTTGAGTCATGGGTTTGAAATGGGTAAAGCTGATAAGACCTTGTTCATCCGCCGGCTTGGCGCTGACCTTCTGCTCGTCCAGATCTATGTCGATGACATTATCTTTGGTGGCTCTTCCCATACTCTGGTTTCCCAGTTCTCGGATGTCATGAGCACCGAGTTTGAAATGAGTATGATGGGTGAGTTGACCTTCTTCCTTGGCTTCCAAATCAAGCAGACTCGGGAGGGTACCTTCTTGTATCAAGGCAAGTACACTCGCGACCTCCTGAGACGCTTCGATATGAGTGATGTGTTGGAAATATGCCCTAGAGGCAATCATAGAGATGATGATATTTCGTTGTATCCATGATTTAATAAATGTTCCTTGAATATTGCCTTTGTATTGATTAACAAGTATGTGACTTGTTTGTGAAACTCTTTACTTGTATGGTTATTCTAAAGTTTACATGAGACATAACAATTATACTTATGGTTCTCTCTCTACACAATGTGTACGCCTTGTCCTTAGACCTGAGATTGTCGCATGTACTTGAGATGTGAATCGACCTACTTAGGGGCTATCAAACGCTGCTCCGTAACTGGGTAGTTATAAAGGTAGCTTTCGGGTTTGTCATGAAGCATGCTGCGAGGCATGGTCAGTCGAGATGGGATTTGCCCCTCTCTACCTGAGAGAGATATCTCTGGGCCCCTCGAGTGATCGGATCCAGAAATGCATGGCCATGCTACTTAAGGTTAAGAGTTAACCTAGTAAGGGATTCCGGATCACAGGATCGAGAAAGAGTGGTCAGCTTGGAGCTCGACCAGATATCGTGAGGCAAAGGGATTGGCATGTACATAAAGTTGTGATGGTTCGTTCGATATGATCTTTATGTATGTTTAGGAGTTGGCACGTCTTGCTAGAGGCCGCTACCAACTATTGACCGAGTAGGTAAACTCGTGTCATGTCTAAACATACGTGAACCCATAGGGTCACACACTTAAGGGCTGAAGCCTAATTCGGATTGGATCCAGGTTGGACTGGGTATTGAGTCCTAATGGGCCTCCATTCGCTGAAGCCCATTATAAGGACGTCTATAAAAGGAGGGCTAGGGCGCACAGGGTAGGGGGAGAATTTCGTGACCTCCTCAAACCCTGGCCGCCACCCCTCCCACGCCCTGGGCGCTCGCACGGATCTAGTAATCCGGCGTGCGTCGCTTCCTCCCGTACGTGTGGATACCTTTTGGCGGCGCTGCATCTGTAGCATTTGGACGAACCGCAAGAGAGGAGTTGTACGTTGGACGCCGCGACGAGGACGAGGAAGTAGTACGACTACTCTGTCCCGACGTGCTGCATCGACGTAGTACGACTACTCTGCCCCGACGTGCTGCATCAATTCCGCACCTGCGCGTCTAGTGGTAATTCTGTGATCTATAACTACAGTGATCTTGGTTTACGGGTAGAATTTTTATTAATTTGCGCTAGCGTAGCCTACCCGTAGTCCTTAAGTGGTATCAGAGCCATGTTGTCATGTTATAGGTTCGGGTGATTTGCATATGGCGATATGTAAGTCGTTATGATCGATGTGATCGATTGTATAGTTCTGGTAATGGATAGATCTGGTTTCCGTGATCATTCTGCTAAGGTCGTGCCACAACATACCCCTACCGGTCGGTATCACCATCGGGGTAGACAGTGACACGTAAAACCGATTGCGGAATGCGAAGATCAATATGATTGGTCGAATCGGAACCTAGATTAATAATCGATATTCCGTGATTGTGCTGCTAAGGTCGTGCCACAACATACCCCTACCGGTCGGTATCACCATCGGGGTAGACAGTGACACGTAAAACCGGTTGCGGCACGCGAAGATCAATGCAAATTGGTCGAATCGGAACAATAGTCGATTTGGGGTAAATATGATTTGCCGATCAAAATCCTAAGTAAAAATTGCATAGATTGGATCTCTGTTTTTTTACGAATGTCCGGGCGTGGCGCTGCCCCTTCGAACCCCGCGGGGGGAAACCCCCTCGACCCCCTTATCCGGTAGATTGCGAATCTATGCATAACTTGTTTTTGCAGGATGTATGTGACCAGTATGGCCTAATGTGTATGTGATGCATGTTTATAATATTTTCATGACCTGCGTGTCGTGGGTTCGGCAACACGGCTGGAGCCATAGTGTTGTCAAAGTATTGTATTAACGGCCTGCGTGCCGACTTGTGATGATTCCTTGTATCCATGTATTTGATTACTAGCTGTTATGAGTAATAGCTTATATTAGTACTCGGAGGACACATCACTTGGAGGGATGGCACACATTAACCATGGAGATGGAGATCATCATGGTGGACAGATTCTATGGCGATGAAGATCACCATGAGAAAATGGGCCATACTGAGTCACAACTGTGTGAATGCTATTCCTGTTTGTTTTACTCCTATGCATGTTTGAATGGTAGAAGTATAACGATCCCTCACAAAATGTTAAGTTAAACATATGCCCTCCCAACTAAACCCTGCACCATCCCATGTCTTGTAAATTGATGGTGGGTCTATAAAATTAGGGCACCATCGACTTTCCTTGACTAGATGGGTTTGTATCGGATACATACATGCATAAGGGTTGGTGAACTTAACAAGGTTATCATAAAGGTTATGGGCCTTGGGGCATAAAGGTTGGGCGCCGAGGCATAGAGATGTCACCCAACAACAAGAGTCATATAGAGATATGATTAGTAAGGTGTTACTTACCGAATTACCTTGTCTCCTAGCGGTGATGCAAAAGCTCACTAGTAGACTAGTTAATTGCGGATCTTGAATCGCTAAGAATCAATAGAGGGATATTGATTTTAGTGGGAGTACATTCTATTAAATTTGTTTAATACAGTTTACTCTATCATGGTTCTACTTGTCTTAGTATTTTGCATTTTCTGTTGTAGATCAATGGCATCTAACAACCGCGCACACCCTTTTGCTTTGCGATCGATTCTTGAGAAAGAAAAATTAAATGGAACAAACTATTCGGACTGGGTCCGTAACCTGAGAATTGTTCTCAGGGCAGATAAAAAGGAACACGTTCTAGACACCCAAATCCCAGAAGAACCTGCTGACAATGCGACTGCTGCTGTTAAAAATGCCTACAAGAAAGCATGTGATGACTCTCTTGAGATTAGCTGTCTTATGCTTGCATGCATGGAACCTGACCTTCAAAAGCAGTTTGAGGATCAGGAAGCGTATGATATGATCATGGCGCTTAAGGACATGTTCCAGACACAGGCCAGGACTGAAAGGTCCAATGTGTCTAAGGCTTTTCTGGAATGCAAGTTAACAGAAGGTGCACCCGTAGGCCCACATGTGATCAAAATGGTTGGTTACAGTCAGACTTTGGATAAACTTGGTTTTCCAATTAGCTAAGAGTTGGCAACTGATTTCATTTTGGCGTCTCTACCACCTAGCTATGGACATTTCATTTCGAACTACCATATGCATGGGGTGGAAAAGGGCCTTAATGAGCTTTGTGGGATGCTCAAAACAGCAGAGAGTGACATTAAGAAGTGTGCAGGGCCTAGCCATGTGATGGCTGTGCAGAACAAGTCTAGCTTCAAGAAAAAAGGTAAGAAGCCATGGGCAAAGAATAAGGGCAAGGCTAAAGATATGATCTCAAAGCCAACGCCTAAGCCTAAAGCTGGACCTGGAGCTGAGACAGTATGCTACTATTGTAAAGAGACTGGCCACTGGAAGAGAAACTGCAAGAAGTACATGGATTCTGAGGAATGCAAGAAGAATGCTGGAAGTAAGACTTCCACCCATGGTACACTTGTCATAAATGTTTTAGACATTTTTCTTGCTGATTCTCCTATTAACTCTTGGGTATTTGATACCGGATCAGTTGCTCACATTTGCAACTCGATGCAGGGGCTAATAAGAAGTAGAGGAGTCGCAAGAGGTGAAGTTGATTTTCGCGTCGGAAATAAAGCAAGGGTTGCTGCGTTGACCGTCGGCACCATGCAACTTCAGCCTCCTTCAAGATTTATTATGGAATTGAATAATTGTTATTATGTTCCTAGTATGAGTCGAAACATTTTATCTCCCTCATGTTTGATGAGAGATGGTTATTCATTTGCAAGTAAAGACAATGGTTGTTTGATCTCTAAAAATGAAATGTTTGTGGCTTTTGCGCCCATTGTGAATGGGTTATTTATTTTAAATCTTGATGATGCGCCCATCTTTAACATAAATGCTAAAAGACTTCGACCTAATGATTTGAATCCCACCTATGTTTGGCATTGTCGTTTGGGTCACATAAGTGAAAAGCGCATGAAGAAGCTCCATGATGATGGTCTTCTAACTTCGTTTGATTTTGAATCATACGAGACATGTGAAGCTTGTTTGCTTGGTAAGATGACCAAGTCACCTTTCAAAGGTTCTTTTGAGAGGGCATCAGACTTGTTGGAAATCATACATACTGATGTATGTGGACCAATGAGCACGACTGCTAGAGGTGGATTTCATTACTTCATAACTTTCACTGATGATTTTAGTAGATATGGCTATGTCTACTTAATGAAGCATAAGTCTGAAACTTTTGAAAAGTTCAAAGAGTTCCAGAATGAGGTTGAAAATCAACGTGCCAAGAAAATTAAGGCTCTGCGATCTGATCGTGGTGGCGAGTATTTGAGTCATGAATTTAGCAATCATCTGAAGAGTTGCGGAATTGTTCCACAGCTAACACCGCCCGGAACGCCTCAAAGAAATGGGGTATCCGAGCGGCGTAATCGGACCTTGTTGGACATGGTTCGATCGATGATGAGCCAGTCAGATCTACCATTATCATTTTGGGGTTACGCTCTAGAAACGGCAGCTTTCACACTTAATAGGGTACCGTCTAAATCCGTAGTTAAAACACCATATGAGATATGGACTGGGAAGAGTCACAGTTTGTCTTTTCTAAAGATTTGGGGATGTGAGGCATTTGTCAAAAGACTTAAGTCGGATAAGCTCACACCCAAGTCGGATAAATGCATTTTCGTGGGATATCCGAAGGAAACCTTTGGATATTACTTTTACAACCGACTAGAGGGCAAAGTGTTTGTCGCTCGAAGTGGTGTTTTCCTAGAGAAAGAGTTTCTCAACAGGGAGACAAATGGAAGAACGGTGCAGCTTGAAGAGGTTCAAGATGAACCAATCGGGGAAGACTCGACGAATGATGCCCACGTGGCAGAACAAGTTGAGGAACCCATGGCAAAGGAAGCACCACCACCACGAAGGTCGGAAAGGCTCCGCAATATGCGAGATATGTTATTGTTAGACAATGATGAGCCTACGACCTATGCGGAAGCAATGATGGACCCAGACTCTGAGAAATGGCAAAGTGCCATGAGATCCGAGATAGCATCCATGGGAGACAATCAAGTTTGGAACTTGGTTGACCCGCCTGATGGTGTTAAAACCATAGAGTGCAAATGGATCTATAAAAAGAAGATTGATATGGATGGAAATGTTCATATCCATAAAGCTCGACTTGTCGCAAAAGGTTTTCGGCAAGTTCAAGGAGTTGACTGCGATGAGACCTTCTCGCCTGTAGCGATGCTTAAATCTATACGGATCATTCTAGCTATTGCTGCATATTTCGACTATGAGATATGGCAGATGGATGTCAAAACGGCTTTCCTTAATGGAAATTTAACCGAGGACGTGTATATGATACAGCCCGAGGGTTTTGTCGATCCAATCAATGCTACAAAAGTATGCAAACTTCGAAAATCCATTTATGGATTGAAGCAAGCATCTCGGAGTTGGAACATTCGTTTTGATGAAGTGGTCAAAGGGTTTGGCTTCATCAAAAACGAAGAAGAATCTTGCGTTTACAAGAAGGCAAGTGGGAGCTCGCTCGTATTTCTAATCTTATATGTAGATGACATATTACTGATTGGAAATGATATTCCTATGCTCGAGTCCGTTAAGACCTCACTGAAAAATAGTTTTTCAATGAAAGACTTAGGGGAAGCGGCATATATTTTGGGTATTAAGATCTATAGAGATAGATCAAAAAGGCTAATAGGATTAAGCCAGAGTACTTACATTGACAAAGTGTTGAAACGGTTCAACATGGAGGAGGCAAAGAAAGGGTTCTTGCCCATGTCTCATGGCATAAATCTTGGCAAGACTCAGTGTCCTTCGACAACTGATGAGCGAGATCGCATGAGTAAGATTCCATATGCTTCGGCCATTGGATCTATCATGTATGCTATGATATGTACTCGCCCAGATGTTTCCTATGCTCTAAGTGTTACGAGCAGATACCAGGCTGATCCCGGTGAGAGTCACTGGACAGCGGTTAAAAACATCCTCAAGTATTTGAGAAGAACTAAGGATGTGTTCCTAGTCTACGGAGGTGAGGAAGAGCTCGTTGTAAATGGTTACACCGATGCAAGCTACCAAACCGACAAAGACGATTACAAATCGCAATCGGGTTTTGTGTTCATTTTGAACGGTGGTGCGGTCAGTTGGAAGAGTTCCAAGCAGGAGACTGTTGCTGACTCTACAACGGAGGCCGAGTACATTGCGGCTTCTGAAGCAGCAAAGGAAGGTGTTTGGATAAGGAAGTTCATTTCTGAACTAGGTGTGGTTCCTAGTGCGTGCAGTCCTCTGGATCTTTACTGTGATAACAGTGGGGCCATTGCGCAAGCCAAGGAGCCAAGAAATCACCAAAAGAACAAACACATACTGCGGCGGTTTCATCTCATTCGAGAGATCCTCAATCGAGGAGATTTAAAGATATGCAAAATACATACGGATTTGAATATTTCAGATCCTTTGACGAAGCCTCTCCCACAGCCTAAGCATGAGGCGCACACAAGAGCTATGGGTATTAGATATCTTCTAGATTGACTCTAGTGCAAGTGGGAGACTGTTGGAAATATGCCCTAGAGGCAATCATAGAGATGATGATATTTCGTTGTATCCATGATTTAATAAATGTTCCTTGAATATTGCCTTTGTATTGATTAACAAGTATGTGACTTGTTTGTGAAACTCTTTACTTGTATGGTTATTCTAAAGTTGTCCCTAGTCGAAGTTCATGTGTGGACACACGTGAATAATGGATTAGCACATGTATCGGTTGATGACCATGTTTCACAGGTCATAGACATGGAGATGTCAAACCAATAATGTGGACACATGTTTAGAACATGGGGTTGGACCGACCCAACATGAGACATAACAATTATACTTATGGTTCTCTCTCTACACAATGTGTACGCCTTGTCCTTAGACCTGAGATTGTCGCATGTACTTGAGATGTGAATCGACCTACTTAGGGGCTATCAAACGCTGCTCCGTAACTGGGTAGTTATAAAGGTAGCTTTCGGGTTTGTCATGAAGCATGCTGCGAGGCATGGTCAGTCGAGATGGGATTTGCCCCTCTCTACCTGAGAGAGATATCTCTGGGCCCCTCGAGTGATCGGATCCAGAAATGCATGGCCATGCTACTTAAGGTTAAGAGTTAACCTAGTAAGGGATTCCGGATCACAGGATCGAGAAAGAGTGGTCAGCTTGGAGCTCGACCAGATATCGTGAGGCAAAGGGATTGGCATGTACATAAAGTTGTGATGGTTCGTTCGATATGATCTTTATGTATGTTTAGGAGTTGGCACGTCTTGCTAGAGGCCGCTACCAACTATTGACCGAGTAGGTAAACTCGTGTCATGTCTAAACATACGTGAACCCATAGGGTCACACACTTAAGGGCTGAAACCTAATTCGGATTGGATCCGGGTTGGACTGGGTATTGAGTCCTAATGGGCCTCCATTCGCTGAAGCCCATTATAAGGACGTCTATAAAAGGAGGGCTAGGGCGCACAGGGTAGGGGAGAATTTCGTGACCTCCTCAAACCCTGGCCGCCACCCCTCCCACGCCCTGGGCGCTCGCACGGATCTAGTAATCCGGCGTGCGTCGCTTCCTCCCGTACGTGTGGATACCTTTTGGCGGCGCTGCATCTGTAGCGTTTGGACGAACCGCAAGAGAGGAGTTGTACGTTGGACGCCGCGACGAGGACGAGGAAGTAGTACGACTACTCTGTCCCGACGTGCTGCATCGACGTAGTACGACTACTCTGCCCCGACGTGCTGCATCAATTCCGCACCTGCGCGTCTAGTGGTAATTCCGTGATCTATAACTACAGTGATCTTGGTTTACGGGTAGAATTTTTATTAATTTGCGCTAGCGTAGCCTACCCGTAGTCCTTCATGATGGTAAGCCGGTGTCAACTCCGATGGCTTCTACAGCCTATCTTGACCTAGATGAGGATGGCGAGCCAGTTGATCAGAAAGAATACATAAGTATGATCGGCTCCCTTCTTTACCTCACTGCCTCGAGACCAGACATACACTTCTCCGTGTGTCTGTGTGCTCGGTTTCAGGCTTCTCCTCGCGTATCTCACCGCCAGGCGGTGAAGCGCATCTTTCGGTACCTTCGAGCTACCATTGACTATGGTATCTGGTACTCTTCCTCTTCTTGTCTTTCCTTGAGAGCCTTTTCGAATGCAGACTTTGCCGGCTGTAGGATAGATAGGAAGAGCACTTCTGGCACTTGCCAATTCATTGGCACTTCTCTCGTTTCTTGGTCTTCGAGGAAGCAGTCCGGTGTTGCGCAGTCCACCGCAGAGGCCGAGTATGTTGCTGCAGCCAGCTGCTGTAGCCAGGTGCTTTGGATGGCCTCGACCCTGCGGGACTTTGGGTTGGTCATAGACAGTGTTCCACTCTTTTGTGATAACACTTCTGCGATTAACATTGCTAAGAACCCAGTGCAACACTCTCGTACCAAGCACATCGATATCCGTTTTCACTTCCTTAGAGACCATGTAGAGAAGGGCGATATAGTGCTCCAGTTTGTGGAGAGTGACCACCAGTTGGCTGACATCTTCACCAAGCCATTGGATAGTTCAAGGTTTTCAGCTCTGCGGGGAGAGCTTGGGGTGGTGTGTTCTTACGGATTGTAGTGAGGGGGAGCTTTGGGCTTTACTGCTTTACTATATTGATTATGCTTCTGTCTCATTTCTGCTGCATTACACTCGGGGTGCATTCGGGTTTAGTCCTTCCAGCATAGGTTAGAGTGCTTCTCTTGCCGAGATGCTTAGACTTCTAACTCTTATCTTGTGCTACCAGGATTAGCTGCTTCTTATCTCACTAGGTCGAGCTCACTCACTTCTTGTAGGTTCTAGCGAGGGTTGGGCCACCCTCGGGTAGACAGGGTACGTGTTTGCTCTCTAGTGTGTGATTTACTGTCAGCTGATTGTCCTGGAGTCATATGGGGTAGATGAGAGTCAGTCTGAGCCATAGTTGCCTCTATATCTTTTCTATGCTTTAAGGACTGCCTGTTTGCTGTTTTCTTTCCCAGCTTCTCGATTCTTTTGCTTTGGTTCAGGGGGAGTTCAATTGGGAGCTTCTGGAGCTTAATTCTGACATAACTCAACTTGAACTAAAAGTTGCATCTAATGTTGAGGGGGAGCTGGTCTTTCATGCATTTTCAGCATTTCGCATTATAATCAAACTGCATTGAGCCTTGATTATTATCCTGTTATGACATGCTTCAATGCTTTACACCTTGCCATGACTTGTGCTTAGCTTGCTAAATTTATCATGACTTCATATGTGTAGACTAGCGTTTGCCATGATAAGTTAAGTAAAATTGATCAACTTAAATTAAACTTGTCATGCTAGCATTTGAGTTTAGTCTTTCTTGAGCTATCCTTTTATGATTCATGCCATGTCAAATAGGCTGAGTAGAGCGTTGAATCTATATTGAGCCTTAGTTTGAGCTGTTTTAGTCTCCTGATGATACATGAGTTAGTACAATGTGTTAAAAAGCAAAAAGATCTCTTTTGTGCGAAAAAACTGATCTCATCAATTCTTTCCTATGAGACGGCTTACCATTGCACTTGGCATGAACTTAGGGGGAGTTTTGGATGACCTAGACTATCTTCTTAAGCTTCTTACTTGGAGTAGTCGCATAAGGCTTGAGATCTAGCACATGATAAAACAAAGTGTTGGTTGACAACCACCATATTTGTGCGAAAAAACTGATTTCACCAATTTCTTCTCATGAGACAGCTTGCCATTGCACTAGGCATGAACTCAGGGGGAGTTTTGGATGACCTAGACTATCTTCTTAAGCTTATTGCTTGGAGTAGTCGCATAAGGCTTGAGATCTAGCACATAAACAACAATTGGGTTGAAAACAACCATATGCTTTCAAAAGACAATGTTTAATGTGCTCAATTTGCTTAATCTACAATCAGAACCATGTACCTTAACCAATGTTTCAATCTTGAGCTTATAGCACTCTATTTGGACTCAATGTTAGCTTCTTTGTTCCGCTTAGCTTATTGACATGGCCTGCATCATCCTTGGATGTCTCTAGCTAGACTTTACTCATTGATGACGTGACTTGCTCACAGAATGCATTACATTTCAGATTGTCATCTATGTGCTCTAGCTGGCTTATATATATATGTTGTCAGGATCTAGATAGCGTTTTATTGAGTTATGGCTTGGTGTATTACATTATGATCATTATGGATAACTCTCATGGCTCTAAATGCTTAAATAAACAAACTTCAGCCATATTCATCCATTGACATGTCATATTCTCTCTATTGCATCTTGATGTGTTTATTGCCAAAAGGGGGAGAATAGAGAAGAAAAAGTCTGTTGGTTCCAGTTTAGAGCTTTGGAGATCAATTTGCTCTTTCAGTTGTTGCTCTAGTGTTCCTTCTGTCGACATGGTCATTTGTGTGTTTCTTTCTCTTCTTTGGACCATGTTGGACTTTTCAAAACAAACTCAACTTCTTGCTTTTTCTGGGTTTGTCAATATACTCATCAAGGGGGAGATTGAGAGACCATGTGAAGGTCACCCCATGGTTGTGATGAGTAATTGACTCTTGATCTAGGAAGATTGAGTTTAGCTTTTGAGGTTTGTGCCAGTTCGGCAATGTCGTAGCCCTGGCAAAGTGCTATGCAGCCAGCACGACCACGTTGGCCGTGGTCGAAGGCCAGTACGACCACATTGGTCGTGGTCGAAGCAGGTTACGACCACGTTTGGCCGTAATCGTAGGTCACCAGGGAAGTTTAAGACTGGTTTTGCCATAGTCGTATCTTGGTCATGGTGGAAATGACCCGTACGACCACGTTGTGCGCTATCGGAAGCCAGCCGAGCCATTTACGACCACGTTGTAGCGTATACGACCATTTTCAGGTCGTTTACGATCACATTGGCCGTAGTCGATTGTAGCTTCGACCACGTTGTCATGAGCTGAAAGCGGTTAGAAGTCGTAAGTCGAAGCTACGACCACGTTGTAGTGGGCTGCAGTCGAAGTCGGCACTCAAATCTATGACCACGTGAGTAGTCGGCACTCTACGACTACGTTATTGAGAGCTGCGGTCGGAAGTCGATGCTTCGACCACTGTGGTCGGGGGCCGGCACTCGAGCTTGCGACCACGTGGGAAGTCGGCGGACTTCGACCATGTTGTGAAGCGGTCGAACGAGGTCGGGTCGGGGTCAGACTCAGTCGGTTGTAGTCGATACCGGTCGGATTTGGTCGTAGAGCAGTCTGGCGTGGTCGGACGTGCTCGCACGCAGTTGGAATCGGTCGTATGACCTGCAGACTTGACCATTTGAGCTGGAATTTGGTCGTAGGGCTTTGTGATGAAGTCAGGGACCTTGTGCATTTGTTTGTTTATCTTTTCGATCGGTCGTAACGACTTGGGTTGAAGTCGTAGACTTTGAGCGTTAAAGCCGTAGCGAGTTGTGGGTGGTCGTAGCAAGTTAGCGATGATCGTAGACTCATTGTATCTGGTCGTATGGCTTGATTTTGTGGTCGTATGTCGTGTGCTTTCATTGTTCTCTATTTTCGACTGGTCGTAGGTGGTATACGACTTGGTAAGAGTATGATTTGAGTTCTGTTTTTCTGGCTCAAGTGGTTGGATACTATTGTGAGCGGTACTATGTAATGGTTTGCTTGTCTGTGATGGTTTGCAGGACTTTAAGACTAATCGTGGTGAGGCATGGATGGTCGAGACTAGGCACGGGGGTGCTGAGGTCGTGATCGGCTGGGAGATGCCAAAGACGACGAAGTCTGTGAGGTGGTTGCAAGCGTGATCGGCAAGGCAGGAGGAAGCTTCCGGGAAGGCAGCGAAGTGGCATTTTGGAGAAATGCGGAAAGCTGCAAAGGGAAGCTGTGTCTCTGCGAAAGCACTGGAGTTGTTGGCGCTAACGGGCAAAGCAGTAGAGGCGTTGGGTGTAACGGGTAAAGCACTGGAGCTCGTTCTCGCTGTTGGGTAAAGAGAGTGGTAAAACCCGGTGTTAGGTGGGAGTTAACGGGTTCTCCCCCTTGTAGCAAGAAGACTATAAATAGAGAGGGTAGAGCTCGGATGCTCGGGGAGGTTGTTCCCGAGTCACTCTGAATTTTTCGTCTCTATTTGTGTGAGTTGTCTCTGGGTAGAGCACGGTTGCTCTTGTACCTCCAATGGAGTGGCTGTAGAAACCTCCATGTTCAATCATTCATCTCTCTTCCTCAAGTTGATTTCTGTCGTCATGAGATGTTGTGATTGTTTTGTTTGCGATCTGTTTTGAGAGCTTGTTCTTCATGCTATCCTTCTCTCTCCTCTCTTCTTCTTGAGGCTGCATTCGTTCTTGTGTGCTTCGATTAGCTCAGAACTGGGAATCTGTCTCAAGGCCACTTGGCCAATTTATTCCCGAGAGCAGGAGTCGAAACAGAGAAGTTTTCTCTTCCAGAGGTTGGAATAGTTCAGTGCCCCAAATTTGAGGATCAAAAGCCAGAGAGTCTTAGTTACTCGGAAACTTGGCAAACGAGTCCTTCTCCATTCTTGTTTCAACCGCGCAGTTTTCTTTGTTTGATTTCTTTTGTCGGCTCGGGCAAGTGTTCGACCACGTGGTGTTCGACCATCAGTTGGCTTACGACCACGTGCGTTCGACCAGAGAAGTCAGTTCTTTCGACCGTTTTGCTGTGTGGGTGCTTGGGGAGTTTTGAAGGCACCATTCACCCCCCCTGTCGCCATTTCGGTCCAACAATATTCAACTCATAGTTGTAATGTGGATTATACAACTTCATAGTTGTAATGTGGAATTGGCTCATGTGAGCTATTTGTGGTATGAGGATTATGGTTGTGGACGTGGAATGGGGTTCATCCCTTGTGTACGGTAAGGTTTGTGATTGTGGCATGAGATTCTTTTCTCTTGTATTAATTGATGATAACAATTGTGGATGTGAGAAATAATAAAGTGTTGAAGTAAAACATACATATGTTTTATTGCTTTTGCTAGTTGTAGTGGTTGAGAATTTAAAGCAGTCAAACAAGATTTTATTTGTTAATGCTTTAACGTCATTGATGGTGATTTGAGGTTGAGGATAATAACATTGTAATTGTGGAAGAATGTTGATGATTAACCTATTGTGGTTTGTGGAAGATTAAATGTTTCATTTGCATTTAATTATGGATAAAATGACTGCATTCATATGCCAATAAAATCTGAAATTGAAGAGGTATGATTCATGGAAGTTTGTGGTGGTTTAATAATTGTGGACATGAATTGTGGTTATAGTTGTATGGAATTATAAATGATGATGTATAATTGTTTGTAGTTTGAATAGCCTGTTAAACAGTTTGCTTGCTGAGATTTTTATCTCACCCTTGTTTCCCCCTCCCTACAGGTGGACTTTGAGCATGCATGGGAAGGGTAGAACGGCACCACACTGATGCACGTGAATCATATTTTTATGCTGTAATAAAGTTGAAAGGATTCTAGACCTTGCATAGATTTGTTTACATTATCTTAATAATGTTAAATTTGTGAACTATGTTTTAGATTAAAATGTTGGAGGATGTTTTAAATAGTGAATTGCTATCACTATCCTGTTATTCCTTAGTTGTTTATGCTTCCGCTTATACTATCTTGTTTAGTAATTGTTGCCAGTTTATTTTATCTTGTAAATTGGCTCGTTGTAGAGCAGTTTTAGTAGCATCCCAGGGTAATGTGGGTCCTGGGGTGTTACAGTTGGTATCAGAGCGGGCGTTAGGTCCGTGGTAATGAAACTATTAAATTGACACACTGGTGCACATTAGGATAGGATGGGTCAAGCATTGCATTTATTGTTTTGACATGTTGTATTGATGATTTACATTATGAGATAAGCTTGTATGATTATGATTTGCTCCTATGACTGTTATGAGTGAGAATTGTCATTGATAAGATGTAGAGGTTGTATTTGCTGCCTTGGCATTGCCAGGTTATACCACTGTTTGTAGCATGGGGATTAGCGTTGTAGTTACCTCGGGTAACTTAGTTGCGGATGTTGTGAGTGAGTTTATTTAGAAATGTTGATATCTTCCTTGAGTTGATTTTGGCCAATTCTTTGTCTATTGCAGTTAATAAATTTCTCTTGAGTTTGTGGTTAATTGTAGTTGAGGGTTTGCAATTGGTCTCTATCTGTTCGTTGAAGCAATTATTGTTTTTTTTCGGACTAGTAAGACACTATTGCTGCTTGTGAATATTGTTGATTTGCAAGGTTAGTCCCTTTGTGGGAATTTTGTCTTGTTGTGAATCATGACTCATTGGTTCGCTTGGTACTTTTACCAATGAAAGTTTTGTGTTGCAAACTCATTAATATGTTAAAGCCTTGGATCTATGTAATCCGTTTAGATTATTTTGAGTGTTGAAGTTTATTTCCACTCCTTTCTGAAAGAGAGTGTTAAAACCCTTTGTGGTGTTTTGCTATGCTTAAGTGGAAGGTGGTAACCATATAAACTAATTCATAAGGTATGAATTATCAAGTTGAGATGTTAGTATGGTGCATAATTAATTTAACTAGCATCCTCGGAAATATAGTTGATTAATTTGATATCGCCTTGTAATAGTTTCTTGAAGAACTGTGATTAAGAACTTGTCTATACATGATTGGAACTCGTGGAGTTATTGAGGAGTGTGCAAAAGAATTAGAATGATTATTATGATTGTTTAAATTTCTATCATGTTGGATAAATTGAATTATTTTTGTTTATAGTAATTAATCTGACCGTTTGGAATGATTAAGTAAGGAGGTGTTGGAATATTGCCTTGGTAATATTAACCTTTAATCTGTCCTTTATTTAGATACTTTATGAGCATGTACAAGTGCTAGATTCATCTATCTTTCACCATGCTAAATTGTTGAAATATGTATAAAGAAATAGAGGAAGGTGGATGTATTGTCTTGTAGAATCTTGTCTTACAAAGCTGGTATTATTGAAGTTTAAAGTTATTTCGTTCTAATTTCTGAACGTAAGGTGGGATACTGAATCTATGCTCATGATTGTTTTATGATTGTAAAACGGAGTTAGGATCATGAATGTTGTTATGATAAAATAATAACAATTATTGCTAGTAATGACTAGAGTACAATCAATTTGTGCTAAATTAGAGTTGAGCATCAATAAGAATTGAATATATGGAATCTAATAAGAGATTCATACTAGCATGTTTGTGAGATTGTCATGTTCTAGTATCATCTTGTTTAAAAGCTTTGATTTAATATGGTGGCTTATGCACTAGGATTTCCTAGATTAAGTAGTCGCAATCTTACTCAGATAATAGAAATATGATGAAGTGATTTCTTATGTTTCTTTTGGAAAAGTTTATGAAGGGATTTGTGGATATGATGATGCTTGTTAAGAATGTATTATTCTGATGTTAGCATGATGGTTAGTTGTGGTTGTGATGATAATGTTGAATGTTCCTTAAATAAAAGAATTTGATAACTTCCATGATACTACTTAAATCAAAAGTTTTGAGATTTGCGTACGCAATCTTTTTGATCTCATGACTTATGTGGCAGCTGAAATTGTTTGAGCAAAGTGACGTGTTGAGAGCTTTTATTAGTTCTTAAGGGATTAATGTGTTGTGGTCTTTAAATCACTTTTGTTGGAATTGTCAAGGTGATACCGTAATCAAAGAAAGTTGTTCTCTTTGTTAAAAGAAAGAGTGCGGTAAAAGTATTGGAGGTTGAAGTCATGTCATGCAATTTTTTTAGGTGTGTTTGACTTCTTAATTTCGCCGCTTAAGAGCTTCTTGAACTCAAATGGCAATATTTTTTTTTCAGCCTCATAAGAGTTTCTTGAGCTCAAATGGCAATACTGTATTCTTATTGGTTGAGATTTGGTATTTTCTTCTTGAGGGGCATGTGCCTTCAACTGTGATCTTATCTTTTGCTATCCAAGATTGTTGCTATTTCTTTTGGTTTTGCATTTATTGCGGATGGTAGCATCATCCTCTGTGCTGAAATTTACTTCTTTTTGCCTCTTCTAAGAAAGGGGTAATCAATTTGGGTTGCAAAGTCCTTTAAGAGGTGTATGGCATCTAGTTGGTGTGGTCATGTGATTGATTTTGGTGAGAATGTGGGTGTGATATGAATTTCGAGTTGTTATCCTTAAAAGGATTGAGGTGTTTTAGGAATTATCTGTCAAAGTAATTCCATTGGTCGTTGGCTTGGCTAGAATGTATTTTTGTGGAGACAGTAGAGTCTCTCTACAAGGGTGTGGATGATGTACTCAGTTTGAGCGCATTGTCGAAGTTGCCAACCTAAGATAAATGAGTTGGTGTGTTGGGTGATGATTTGAAAATCCTTGGTTCGAGGAAGTTAAATTTCCAAAGGGAATGGATTGGGGAATTATTAATAACTCGAGCAGTAATATACTCTCTTGATTCTTGTTTAAACTGTGTGTTTATGGCAGAGGTCATCTGCAAATTGAGTTGTTATATGTTGTGGTGTATTCTTTTCCAGTTAGGAAAAGAAAATGATTGTTTTGGTCTGTCGAGTGATTTTCACTCTTGGCTCGTGCAGTGTGGTTTTTCCAAATGTCTATTTGGAGAGTGTGAATGGTTTTGTTGTGAATCCTTTGTTTTGGATTCTGGTCCTTTGAAGGAAGGTTGTTTGCTAGTATGTTGCTTGAGAATCCTTTATTCCTCTTTTGGTTGGGTTCCTTCTGCGAAGTTATTGTTCGTGCTTTGAGTAATGTTATGAGTGGAATCTGTGGTTGAATTCTTGAAAAGGGGTACAATGTATTATCCCGATTATAATAAATAGAGGAAAATGTTTTAGGAAGGAGGATGGTATTAGATAGTGGCTTGATAGTTGTGGCGGAGAATTTTGTGAGAACGGCAGGATCTGTTGGCCGCTCAGAGCCAACAAAAGAGTTGCGGGTGCTCGGCGTTCACCGGCGCGTGTCGTGGACTCATCGGAGTTGGACATGAGGAAGAGAACCACCATGTATGTGGAGGCCCTCTTGGCGAATCAATCCGAGCGGGAGGTGACGTGGGAGCTTGAAGTTCAAATGTAGAAGAAGGACCCGAGTTCTTCAAGGCGGGTGAGAACCCGTAGTAGTGGTTCCCTTGGGATGATCTATCCTTGGGATGCTCTTTCTTGTGGTTGTTCTTTCCTTCATTGCTCTTTTCTTGCTATTCTCTTGATTTGTGGTTTGAGGAGTGAGATTCAAGGACGAATCCTTTTTAGGTGGGGAGAATGTAATACCCTGATCGTCGATTCGGCGTAAGTTTTAAAATAATCGCGGAGTCACCGGTTTTTCGGTAAATCGCGGGAAGGAAAAAAATAAAAAGTATAGAACAGTGTAAAATGAATAAAATAAATTAAAAATTATAATAATAAACTCGGATGGGCTATCGGGAGAGTGGGCCGACCACCTTGGGCCGGAGGCCCAAGGGGTGGCCGCACCTCCCCCTCTCCCTCCCCTAAAACCCTAAGCCACTCTCCCCTTTTCCCCCACAGCCGCCACCCCCCTTTCCCACCCTCTTGGGCGCAGCCCCCCTCCCTGGTTGGTGCCCCCCCCCCCCACATGTGCTGCTGCCATTGGAGCCAAGGAGAGGAAGGAGAAGGAGAAGAAGGAAGGAGAAGGAAGAAGAAGAAGAAGAGGAGGAGGAAAAAAAGGGGTGATCCATCATCTAGGTAATTTTTCCTCATCCCAAACCCTCTGTTCTATGGAATAATTAGGGTTCTTGGCACGAATTTTGAAGGTAGTTAATAGATTAATTGCCCGATTAGAGATTAGCTGATGTCTGCCTGTAGATTGATTCGCGCAGCGTGTCTGTTCGCAAAGTTTTGACCTAGTAAACGAATTTTCCTGCGGACCTTCCCAAAAGGAAAGTTGTAGAGGACTTCCAGACGCATCTCCTGTATTTGTTTCGGAATTTTATACCTTGTTATCTGGGAGTTACAGGGTCGGGAATACTGCTGTTCGTCAGGCGAGCAGATTGGTACAGACCGACGGTAATCTGGGAATTAGAGGTCGTAAATGATTTTTATGACCATGTCCGTAATTGAGAAAGTTGTAGATAATTTAGTGATATAGCTTCTGTATAAAATTCAGAAATTTTAGACCCTTTTACTGATGTTGGGACGCATTTGTTTATTGCTGTCCAATCTGCCGGAACAGAGTTCTTCCTCTGTTTTGGGCATTAAATTACACCTAGCTGTGATCAAAATAAAAATAGGTATTCTACATGAAAAATGTAGGCTTTTAAGCGATGAATCCAGAGAGATATCGTTTGCTGTAAATGGATCAATATTTTTAAAGTTACGAAAATGTTAAGCAGCACTGCTGCAGAGGTTAATTTGCTGAATTGTTGAGCGGAGAGGAGTTTGTGCGGGTTCGGGGTTCTAGCGACGTTTTTAATTATTAATGTCATGTTTGTATGCTGTAGCTGTGTGCTGAGAGTTGCCTTTTGGACAGGTGGTCTTGTCCCTGAGCGCTCTTGATTTTACTTCGCTTCGTCGGTTTGAGGCAAGTAATCGTAGCGGTGGTTGCTACCGTTTAACTTGTTATTCCTTCTACTTGCAGTTTACATTATTATCATAGTTTGATACATTATGCCATGATTGCATGATAATTTAATTGTGGAGATGGTAGCAAGTACTTATCCATTGATATGTTGATAATCTGCTAGTAGCCATGTGGAAATCTTGCTTAATGTTATAATGTGGAACATGAAAATAACATGTGGTGGATGTGGATATGTCGTGAGCATGTTGATGCTCCTTTGAGGATGGATTAATGTGATTTGTGATTATCATATCATATCATGTCATATGCATATGTGGATGTCGCCGCACATAGCCGTGACCGTACCGGTACAGCATCGTATATTGCCGTAATACGATGCACCTCTTATCCCGCGGGAAGCATCGTATATTGCCGTAATACGATGCACCTCAAATCCTGCCCTGGAAAGAGTGATGTGGAGCATAGCATTCATATGCATTGCATTGTGGAAAGATTCATTTGCATACATATGCAATATGTTGTGGTGAAGTTATTTTGTGGAATATTCAACTCATAGTTGTAATGTGGATTATACAACTTCATAGTTGTAATGTGGAATTGGCTCATGTGAGCTATTTGTGGTATGAGGATTATGGTTGTGGACGTGGAATGGGGTTCATCCCTTGTGTACGGTAAGGTTTGTGATTGTGGCATGAGATTCTTTTATCTTGTATTAATTGATGATAACAATTGTGGATGTGAGAAATAATAAAGCGTTGAAGTAAAACATACATATGTTTTATTGCTTTTGCTAGTTGTAGTGGTTGAGAATTTAAAGCAGTCAAACAAGATTTTATTTGTTAATGCTTTAACGTCATTGATGGTGATTTGAGGTTGAGGATAATAACATTGTAATTGTGGAAGAATGTTGATGATTAACCTATTGTGGTTTGTGGAAGATTAAATGTTTCATTTGCATTTAATTGTGGATAAAATGACTGCATTCATATGCCAATAAAATCTGAAATTGAAGAGGTATGATTCATGGAAGTTTGTGGTGGTTTAATAATTGTGGACATGAATTGTGGTTATAGTTGTATGGAATTATAAATGATGATGTATAATTGTTTGTAGTTTGAATAGCCTGTTAAACAGTTTGCTTGCTGAGATTTTTATCTCACCCTTGTTTCCCCCTCCCTACAGGTGGACTTTGAGCATGCATGGGAAGGGTAGAACGGCACCACACTGATGCACGTGAATCATATTTTTATGCTGTAATAAAGTTGAAAGGATTCTAGACCTTGCATAGATTTGTTTACATTATTTTAATAATGTTAAATTTGTGAACTATGTTTTAGATTAAAATGTTGGAGGATGTTTTAAATAGTGAATTGCTATCACTATCCTGTTATTCCTTAGTTGTTTATGCTCCCGCTTATACTATCTTGTTTAGTAATTGTTGCCAGTTTATTTTATCTTCTAAATTGGCTCGTTGTAGAGCAGTTTTAGTAGCATCCCAGGGTAATGTGGGTCCTGGGGTGTTACAGTGGGGGCCACCCCTACGACAGTGACACATAATCTTTTTACCATGGTATTTGGAAACTTACCAATCTCCCCTAATCTGTGTTGAGGTAGGCCTAAACAAATTGGATCAACTCCATGAATTAGGCCAATCATTTCCATCCACTAGTGGTAGGTCTTTCCCCCACCAGGTAAGTGAGCTCCAACTTTACAAAGTGTAATACCCTGGCCAGTTAGTGTGGTGGCCCATGTGAAGTGGTTTCTAAAGTGAGTTGTAGTAGCATATAATGATTGCTTGGTCCAAACGTAGCACTTTTGGGTTAACCCTTTTACACAAAATGTAAATGAAAGTGTAAATATGGGCTAGGCTTTGAGTGGATTTTACGCCAGAGTGTTACAGACGTTATTAAAGCATCGTCCTTCGCTACATGGATGCATGTGCGACAGGGGCTTAGGCATATGGTGCATGGCATGTATGGGCCTAGAGTGCACACACGACATGGTATATATCCTAACACTAAAAGCACAAACATGTACAGGAGGGGTGATTCTAGGCATTTGTTGTTCATACGGTGTGCTACTGAGGACATCAACTCTTAAGAAAGGGTTAATGTAATACCCTGGCCCGTTAATGTGGTGGCCCATGTGAAGTAGTGGTGGGATTAGTCCGATATTGCTTGTCTAAAGTGAGTTTTAATAGCATATAATTCTTGTTGGGTCCAATATAGAACCTATGGGTTAACCCTTTTATATGAAGCAAGGACAAACATGTAAGTGAGGTGTTATGTATGTATAGGCTCACCCCTACGGTGGGCTAGGCTTTGAGCGAATATTGGCCCAGGGTGATACACAAAGCCACCATGCCTCTTTACAAGTTTCTTAGAGAGATCACTGATCATGACTCCTGCAAGCCATCTAGGTGTCGGCAAGCACCAGAGTAACAAGCCAAGTTGCTTGCTTGACCCTCACCAAGTGCAATAGATGCACAAGTAGATATAAAATCCACCTCTAGATACAATACATGCAGCTATAGCACTCCAAGATCACAAAGTACAACAAATGCATAAATGGAGAGAAGAGGCTTGCACTAGATCGAGAGAATGAAATGGGGTGACAAGAGATCCCCCTAACTATCCATTGTGGGTATTTATAGCATCACAAATAAAAACTAGCCATTGGGAATTGAACTAATCCCTCCAAAAAATACAAATTCAGATATTCCTAATCTCAAAGGGTCACAATCTATGTGGCAACTAGCCATTATAGGTAAATTTGGACTATTCTAAAACCCAAATTCAAACATTCATATTTACCAATTTGGGCAATCATAATCCCATCACCAATCGGGTCCAAAACACAAGTTATATCAGTATGTCCAAAAATCCATGTTAGGACAATCCTAAAATACTAATTCAAACAATCCTAACCACGAGATTAGGACAATCTGCTGGAGCACCTGAAGCTACTAGCAAAATGTCCAAATCTACAAATTTGAACATTCCTAGGTCCAATTTTCAGCACTACCATCTTGGATAAATGATTATAGTTCTTGGACTCTATGGAAAGTTTATTCAGAGGGATATAAAACTCATATGTTTGCTTGACCTTAAACACATTATATCAAGGCAAGAAGCACAACTCCAAAGAACCAACACATGATCTATGTCCAAGAAAAAGAGCAACAAGCAGGGTTACAAAAGGGTTATTAAGCGATGCTTTATCACGTTGAAGCGGTATGCGGACGGGTCACGCGTCGCTTTGGGCATAAGCGCTCCCGAAACGGTGCGACCGCTTCAGCGGGATTAAGCGGGCGCAGAGGCGCGCGGAGACGGCGGAGGCGGAGAAAAGCGCCGCGGAAGCGACGCGCCGTGAGCCAGTGACTGGGCGAGAGGGGCTGCGCGGGAGCACAATTCGCGCGTGAGCGACCGCGCGGGAGGACAAATCGCTGCGGGCGGCGGCAAGGGATAAAAGCGAAAGTCAACCTCCTCGTCGACCTGCGGATAGGGTTGGGGAATGAGACCTGCGCCGCCGCCGGACCTGAGGTTGAGCTCGTCGACCTCCTCGTCTTCTTGATGCGCACCCACGTGCCGCGACCCCGAGGCCCAAGCTACTCCGTCTCCTGCATCTCGCGGTCGCCACCCCGATCTCCGGCGCCCTACCTCTGGGCCTCTTCCCAGCGTCTAGCAAGGTGAGCTCCTCCGCTTCTCTTCTTCAATCTGTGTTCCTCCCTCCTCTGGTCGTCCCCCCTCCCTCCTTTGCTTCTCTGTTACAGATGCCTATTGGGGAAAGCCTTACGGCAGAAGATCCAAACAGGCAGCTAAATCCACCCCAAACTAGCAGTTCTTTTCGGATTTGGAGTCCTATTTTAGCAATTCTATTCGGATTTGGCGGAAGAGGCAGACAAGAAATAAAGTATTCTCTTCTCCCCCAAACCCTAGTTTCTGCAGTTGAGGATCAACCACGGCGAGGCAGGAAGGGCCTCGCTGGGAAGGATCCGGTACTTCTCAGCCTATCCACCCCTACAATCTGAGATCCAGAGCTAAGGCTCACAACATTCTCCAATATATGCTCCTCCGGTCCTCCCTTCTCCGGTTCTCCCCCACCCTTCTCCGGTTCTCCCTCCTCCCTTGTGTGCTAGGCTGCTAGCTGGTTTGAGTAATGAGCTCTGAACTGATATAGGTGTGCACATGTGCAGTCTGCAGTGCTTGTAGCTTTACTTGCAACTCTGCATTTGATTATTGTGCATCTGGATTGCCACTGCCCACTTATGTTTGTCTATATGATTATTTGTGCTTGTGCATCTGGATTGTAGATTGCTGTGTATAATACAATTAATATCTTGCTTTGCCTCTGGATTGCAGCAAACTATGATATATTGTCCTTCCCTGCATATTATATTGTGCTCCTGCCTCTGGATTGCTCCTTATTGTACAGATTAATAGCTGTATAGAATATTGCTATGTCTATGCCTAATTCCTTTGCTCCTTGTCCTTGTATAGATTAGTCTATTGAATAGAATATTGCTATGCCTGATTGCTCCTTGTACAGATTAGTTGATTACTAATTAGTGATTATAGTATTGGTGATTGACTGATTGCATACTTGGCTGCTTGCTTTTCACTTGTAGGATGGCAGCTTCTGGGACAGGACCCCAGCCAGCAGTAGTGGAAGTGTGTCCTCTCAAGAGGAAGTCAGAAGATGTTGGATGGGATTATGGGGTTCTAGTTGATCCTACCAATATTAACAAGGTGAAGTGCAAGTTTTGTGACCATGTGAGCACAGGGGGGATTTATCGTCTCAAGCAACATGTAGCTCATGTTGAGAAATCTGTGATTAAATGCAAAGATAGCACAGCAGAAGCTAAAGAGAAGTGCAAGAAATCACTTGATGAAGCATCAAGGAAGAGGAGGGAAAAGACTGCTCGTGAGCTCAATCTTAGAGAAGAAGTGAATGTTTCTCGAGTTTCAGGAGAGGGAGAGGAAGAAGTTACTTGTGTTGGTAGCTCCTCAGAGCCTCACAAGTTAGGTCCCATTGATAAGTGGATAAGGCCAATTGATCCTAAATTAACACAAGCTGAAGCCTTGAAGCAACAAAAGCTAAACAAGGAACTTTGGAAACAGAGAACACATGAGGTGCAACAGTATGTTGCAAGATGGATGTATACACATGGTAATTCACTAATAACCCTTGCTGCCATCTACTATTCTGCATTTCAATTCAATTTACATTTTTGATTTTACACTATTGTTTGCCATCTTTTATACACATGGACATGGTAATTAACTTGTATTTGTATTCTTTTGCTCTGTTTTGCAGCCATACCATTTAATTCTATAAACAATGATGAGTTTTTGCAAATGTGTGAAGCCATTGGTCAATTTGGTGTTGGATTTCAACCTCCTTCTCAAGATCATTTAAGGGAGGTTTTGTTGACTGAGGAATATGCAAGAACCAAGAGTTTGTTGCAGGAACGTGATGTTGAAAAGGTGAAGAATGGATGCTCTATCATGACCGATGCTTGGTCAGATAAGAAGAGGAGAAGCATAATGAACTTGTGCACAAATTGTGCTGATGGAACAAGTTTTATCAGCTCAAAGGAGATGTCAGATGTGTCACACACAAGTGAAGTCACCTTTGAACTAGTGGACAAAGCATTTGAAGAAATTGGCTCTGATGATGTAGTGCAAGTAGTGACTGACAATGCTTCTAATAACATGGGAGCAAGGAAGCTGTTGTATGAGAAGAGACCAAACATCTTTTGGACCTCATGTGCAACTCACACAATCAACTTGATGCTACAAGGAATTGGCAGCCTAAAGAGGTTCCAGAAGGTAATTGACCAAGCAAAGGCATTCACTATCTTTGTCTATGGGCACACAAGAACATTGGAATGCATGAGACACTTCACAGAGGGCAGAGAAATAGTAAGGCCAGGAGTAACTAGATTTGCTTAAGCATTTCTTACTTTGAACAGCATTCTAGAGAAGAAGGATCAGCTAAGAAAGATGGTGGTTCATAGCAAGTGGGACACATTGAGAGATGTGAAGTCAAAAAAAGGAAAGGATGCGACAGCAACAATGATGAATCTAGAATTTTGGAAAGAAATCAAGATGTGCTTGAAGGTTTTTGAGCCTCTAGTAAAAGTTCTTCGTTTGGTTGATGGGGATGTGAAGCCATCTATGGGTTTCTTGTTTGGAGAATTACTAAAGGCAAAGAGAGAGATCAAGCAAGATTATGGCAATGTGGAGTCTCGCTACAAAGATGTCATGGCTATTGTTGATAAGAAGATGAAAGGCCGGCTTGATTCTCCATTGCACTTGAGTGCATACTTGTTGAATCCTTATTACAGTTATGCTGATAATTCGATCTTCGATGATGGCACAATAACAGAAGGGTTCATTAATTGTGTTGAGACTTTCTATCATGATGATGAGGACAAGCAAGATCAGGCTGTAAATGTTGAATTGAGGAAATTTCAGAATAGAGATGGTTCCTTTGCGAAGAAGCTTGCTAGGACTTGTCAAAACTTTGATTTTAACCCAGGTAACTTAGTTCTGTACCTCAGCCCCTTAAATATTTATGTTCCTGCATTGCTTTGTTAAATGTAAAGTAATTATCTATTCCTTTCAGCATCTTGGTGGAGACTCTATGGAACTGAAACACCAGCTCTACAAAAGATGACTATGAGAATCCTTTCACTTACTTCAAGCTCTTCTGGTTGTGAAAGAAACTGGAGCATTTTTTATTTGGTTAGTCACTTAATCTCTAATCTCAAATCTGAATATTCAATTTAATCTCTAATCTCCATTCTCTAATCTGATTTGGTTATGTTCTTATGTTTTATTTGTAGATACACACTAAGAGAAGAAATAGGCTAACTACAACCCGCCTTAACTCTCTTGTCTTCATACAATTCAATTCCAAACTCATGACCAAGAGACAAAAGATCAAGTCAAAGAAGATTAGTGATGTTCTTCTATCCACTGAAGTCACCGAAGCTCAAGGTTTCCTGTTTGATGGTGGAGATGAGTGTGCAACGGTTGTCTATCAGGATGAAGAAGAAGAACAAATGCCCGGTATAGGGATACCTTGGTCTGTTATTGGAGACGCAATGGGAGTAGGTGAACAACTTGAGCTGCGTCGAAGTTCAAGAATAAGAGAGCTCTATGCGGAAGAGGAATTTGACAACGAGGATGACATGGATGAAGATGAATATTGAGTGGGCTGGAATGATGGCATCTTTTTGTTATGTTTATCATTGCCATCATTGATGTTTTACCTTTTGTGTCATGAGCTCATGAGTGGGCTGTGATGTTTTATCTTTTAATTCTGAACTAAGTAGGACCTTAAACCATGATTTATGAACTTCCTATGGAATGTAATGTTCTTATGATCAGCAACAACTAAGTTGCCATGTTATGTGTTGTTTGTCATGTTATGTGCTGCTACTTCATTGTTCTTAGTACTCATGTTTTGAATTTGTACTCTTACATTGCTTTTGCTTCCTTGGTTGCATAAAAATGTTATGATTTATGTACTAAGTTGATTTGGATGCATAAAAATGAGTAAATTTTGTACAAATATTTTTATTTTGTACCTTGGAAAGCATCGCCACGCAGTTGATTTATTTTATGGTGCAGCGTAGTGCACTATCTGATCCATTTGTGTGTTTTGTGCTTGCAGGAACTAAATCTTGGGAAAGATAGAGTAAACTGTCCCTGTTTCTTTTCTATTTGAGTTTTTCGACTGTCAATGCTCAACACGGGGATTGTTGATTTGGTAATTATTTGCATATATCATGTGCAGTTGAAGGCATTGCAACAGGAGCTTTCATGTACAACGACATTGCTTAAAGTAAAGGCTTCAGAACTCGAGGTAAAGTAAGCGGCTATGTGCATGGCTTAATTGAACTTCTGGTTGTTACAGATTCACCATGTTTATCTACAAGGGTTCTAGTTCTAAGATTGTTTGATTCCTATAATGAAATTAGGAGCTGGTAAAAGCCATACCTTCCAAACTTGCAACAGTTGAGGCTCATCATATTGATAATAAAGCCACCAGTGCTGATGCACACCATTTGGTTGAAACTCAATGTAAAGCTCTCTCTCTCTCTCTCTCTCTCTCTTTCTTCCTTGGATTTTAACACTATGCTATTGTACTTTAAGTTTCTATTTGCCCTATTTAACACAAATTGTTGTACATTCTACATCTTTTACTACCTTGAATTAGCACTTTTTAAATTGCCAGTCACCACTTTATGTCAATTTCTTCTCAGCCGCTGTATCATCAAATACTGGTAGTCAAGAGCCACCACAAGATAAAACAAACAAGAGGTATTTTCATCTGTTTAGTTCTTACAATTATTCTTCACTTTATCAATCATTTGATTGTTTGAGTACCTAATCGATGTTTCCCATCTCTGTTAGGAACAACTTGACAACATGAAACCAATAATTGCTCAGCTGAACCAGTTCAGGAATAAGATCAAATGAGGTATGTTTCTGTTTATACTTCTCCTCAAGTTGACAGCCTATTACATGAAAAATCTGGCAACATAATCTGAGCTTTCTGTTTATACTCCTCCTCAAGTTGACAGCCTATTACATGAAAAATCTGGCAACATAATCTGAGCTTTCTATTTATACTTCTCCTCAAGTTGACAGCCTATTACACGACAAATCTGGCAACATAATCCGAGCTAAACACATTGTCACTAGTTGATAACTGATAAGCCTATTACATTTTTATCATATTGCTTCAATGAATCATCCTTTCAGCAGTTTGCCAAACTCTCCCATAATTCACTTCTGCTATTCTGCAAGTAGAATTATTTCAGATTTCCACAATTATAACATTCAGACTTGCTACAGCACAAAACGCTTAAGCACGCTTAGGAACGCTTAAGCACGCTTAAGCTCTAAGCAGTGGGTCACCGCTCGCTTAGCGCTTAACGCTTTTTGTAACCTTGGCAACAAGTAATGTTAGACTATTCCAAGGGAACATACATGACTTCAACAGTTTGCAAAACATTTTTTATAAACTGTAGTATCACGCCATAAGGAGTAGGTTTATGGACTTCAATGGTTTGCAAAACATATTTGCAAACTATAGTTACATACTATAAGGATTAGATGGAGAAGGCTCAACTGTTTGCAAAATGCATTCGCAAACAATAGCATCATGCCACGGAGAGCTAGAGCAAGTGGGATTGAGATATCAACACATGATAAGACTTAAGTTACTAGGCAAGACCTCTCTTAATAGTACGACAACCTATACTAGCAATCTAATCTCCCACCAAACACCGAGACCAGTAAAAGACTAAAAACACATCCTTAACCTATGCTAGAGATTTCACTTGTTCTATATACTTTGTGATATCTTTGTATGTGATTAGGAGCATGAATGCTAGCTGAACATAAACCAACATAAACTAAGAAGTGCAAATATGAACATGCTCAAGATAACATGAAAATGGTTCTTTCATGTGCCAATCCATGCTTTAATGTATTCTGAGATCTTGAGTCTTATTGTTGAATGCTGGTTAGTTGTGCTTCTTAGTCTTATCTAAAATCAATTTTGGGTTATAATCCATAGGCTTTTGCAGCTCTGGATGGGTATAGCTTACTAACATGGAAAGCCATACTCATTGCTCATTACTTATGCTTGTAATAAAACTAGTAAGGTGCTTGTGCATTGCAATGGAGTACCAAATGAGGGTGGTACATATCAACAAACATGATCCAAAACCAGTCCACGAACATTTTATTTATCTTAGCACTAATATATAAATGTAAAAGACTAAAAATATTCAAGATTACATTGAATCTCAGTCATAAAGGAAAACAATAGTAAATAAGCAGAGATATATGCAAGTTTTGATGCATTTTAAACATTTATTACCACATATGAGTGCTATGTTCTTCCTTAGTTCTATGTTCATGGTTCTGTTATACGCATAAAGGATATTTCCCAGGCAAAATGCATATATATCATCTATGTCCAGGATTTAAACCGACAAATGAAAAGTACATATATATCATGAACATTACAAAAAGTTACAAGAAAAGAACCTTGGCTGCAGCATATGCTGATCACTGCCAATGTTATTAACATATTGAAAATAAACAACCTTCTGTTATGGAGGAGACAACAAAACATGCGAAATATTCTTACTGAGATTGCCTAAATTTTTTATATTAGAATATCATTTAAAACATCCTCCAGAAATCACGAGCTCTAGCGTAGTCTTTTTCTTGCAACTTGAGGAGCCCCTCATGGTACTTCTGAGAGACTGCAGATTTCTGCAGCATTAAATAGAAATTTCAATAACATAATATTATTGTGACAACAATATGAAGAGCTTTTAACACTCAAAACTTTAGCCTTGCCTCAAGAATAGAGTTACAAGAATCTTTCAGTCAGATGCTACTCACTATTAAGCGTGTTCTTAGATCAACATACACTAATCGCTATTGTAAAAATAATCCCATGGACGAATACTACAACATGCCAATGCCTCGTTAAAAACTCATTCCAAAAACTCAATGAGAAAAAAGGAATAGAGAAAACAGTACGTCACATACACAAGTTGTATTACACTTGTTGCCTCATTAAAAAACCTTCATGTGAGAAATCTTCTAGTAAAAGCTCAATAAGGGAAAAATAGTACAACACTTGATCTTCATGATCTTAAACAATAAAGTGGTAAAACCTTCAAAGTAAGTTTAAATAGTAATCATCAATTGATTCCTTCTAGGTAAACAAACTTAAGACTTGCATAGTCCAAAGTATGATGATTAAAGTTTAGCATATGTGCTCCCCCTCAAGACGACATCCATTGGAATCTTTCTACTCCAATGCTGTAATCACAATTGATTCGGACCAACTAGGTTAACTAGTTGTTGCATGTTGTTTCCCTATCTTTCACGGTACCAATATAGTATCACAAACACAATAGCCCTTGCCTGGATAATCTGAGTAGGAGTATTGAAGTGTATATGCAGAACCCTACTAGGTAACAACAGCTGTAGAGGTAGTCTCGGGTAAGTAAATCTACTAGATTATCGCAATACCTGATCTACTAGGTTATATAGGGATATCACAATTTAGCTAAGTGGGTGATAAATAATATGCCCAACTTCAATTTATAATACCTATAGCCAATTTGGTTCATTCAAGAGCATTATAATCCAATAGGTGTAAGCATCTAGGCCCCTAATGTGTTGATTATCGTCTTTTGATGATTAATGACTCTTGAATCATTGAAACTAACATGTGTTTCAAGTGTTGAAAGAGGTTAGGTCTCGGCGATGACATGGTTTGGTTCTTGGGCAACGTTTTAGCCCCCCAATTGTTCAAAGGATGGCAAAGCATGGAGTGTTCATTACGATTAAGGACCTTTTAGCTAAAATTGACCGAAGGAGTTGGGTATAGATTATTGTAGTGTTAGGTCCTTATTTTTGCTTTTGTCAAGCTATTAATGGGGTTCAAGGCTAATATCTTGAGCTTGATTAGGTTGAGTACCTAGTTGTGTTGCAACTTGGTCTTTCTAGCTCAATTCTAGTGAGTGAGTGCAAAGGATCAAGATTTGGTTGTGACAACATCGAAGTTTGGATCAAAATGAGCTGTGTCTAAAAAATTCAACAGAGGCGAATCATCCAAGTCAAGTGGACCATAAGCCAGAGCATATGCTCAGAGAGGGGTAATTTCTATGCACTTCAGGGTTTCTACAGTGGCGGGAGATCCAAATCCACCTATAGGATGAACCATTTGTACAGAAGATGGACAAGTTTATTTGGAAAAATATTGGAAAAAAAGTAAGTAGAATTAGATTCAAGATAAAAGAAAGGGGGTTTTAGTAAGAAAACATGGATGAATACTTGCTCTTTTCTCGATTTTAGATCAAATTTTTTTGGCGGCATGGCCAAGTGGTAAGGCAAGGGACTGCAAATCCTTTATCCCCAGTTCAAATCTCAGCAAAAGAGTGAGGTGAATCATCCGGGTCAAGACGGAACATGAGGCAAATGATTGATTCAAGAGTTCCAATTCAATGTAAGTGACAGGGTGGATCGTCTAGGTTGAGACGGACAATGACCCAAACCATTAAAGCGGTAACTTGGAGAAGGTGAAGGCAGATGATCCAGGTCAGCCAGATCATTACTTGAAGCATTTTTCTAGAAGGTTTCAAAGTTGAGTTTGCATGGATCGGATCATCTGGGTCAAGTCGAATATCCAAGTCAGGTCAGATCATTCAGCCTATACAATGGCAAGTTTTTTTACCATTGGATCCAAGATGGATTATACTATGGTGGATGATCCTAGTCTAATGCGGATGATTTAGTTTTGCCCTGATACTTTTTGAGGAAATGTGTCAAATAGAACATTGGTGTTCAAAATAGCCCTCTTGCAACTCAAAAATAGTAGCTAGCATATTGAGTTGAAGGGCACCTTGGAGCTTCAATTTAAGATCTTGAGTGAATTTACGAGTTTGAGAGAGTATATTAGGCCTAGTTGTGTGCATCACTCCTAGTTTCTTGACCCTGCTAGGTTCATGAGACCTCTTTTGTAATATCCTGTATGGCATTAGGAGGATTAATTGATATAAAAAGAGGAATTAAATGGAATTAAAGTAGAAATTTAGAGATTAAAAAGGGAAAATTCAGAAATTAGAGGGAATAGAAGGCCTTGGGCCTTTGGCCCACGGCAGCTCAGCCCAAGGGGGTGTCGACCGGCCATATAATGGGATAGGGGGTGTCCCTCCCCCACCAAAACCCTATAATGGGCTAGGGGGTGTCCCTCCCCCACCATAACCCTAGTCCCCCTCCCCTAAACCTTGTGCCTTCCCCTCTCCCCCTACAGCTGCCACCCCCAGCGCCCTTGCACCTCTCCCCTCCCTTGCAGTCAAACTAGAGAAAGGAAGGGAGAATGAAGAAGAAGGGAAAAGGGAGTAAAGGGAGAAGAAAAGAAGTTTCACGGGAGCTCCAGAAGTCCTCGTCGTGGTCTCCAAGGGTGAAAAATCAAATTCTTTGTCATTTATTCTTAACAATTTTCTATTCAAGAGAGATTTTGGTTAATAGATCACTTTGTACAGTCTGTCTTGTACTATGATTTTGGGTCCCTTGGGTGCAAAATGTGGGAATTTTGTCTTCTATAGAATTGTATAGGATCTCAATAGCTTTCTATAGAGTACTTGTTCACACATCAATCATATTAGTAGTTTGGGAGTTACGATTTTTACAGTACTGTTGTTCAGTTTGTTTGCCAGGTTTCTGTAGTCTAGAGTAAATAACAGATTAAAAATAGAATCTAAATCAATCTAGAAATTTGATGGTCATGAACATTGCAGATAATTTCTTAAGGTTTCTAGAGAATCATTGGATCTGATCACATCGTGCCTACAAGAGCACTATTGGCTTTCGCTACTCGTATCATTGGATTGCTATAGTGCTAATGGATCCCTCTCAATCAAGTACTAACCCTTCGGGTTATGTGTACATTCGCCTTCTCTACGAGAGAACATGCATCTATGCCATCAACATGCATGTTAATGGTTTGAGTAAGAGATGATGTGAGGTTAATCCTAATATTCGATGCCCAGGTAAGGTGATTGCTACCATTTAGGGTAGTCAAAACCCCTCTTTTGTGATAAATAATATATCCTATATTTTTTATATAATGTTCTACAGGTTCACTACTTGTAAAATCATTTAAATGCATGAAATGAGTGTAATATAGTAAAGATTAGTTTAATCTATTCAATAGATAATTTTGAAAAATTTTAGAATTTTCCTAGCAATTATCTAGATTTTCTGCTATTTATTAAGGTCTAAGTACAATTTGTAGAATTACCAAACCCATGGAAAATCTAATTATTCCAAACAAACAATTACCAAAAAAATCATAAAAATATGATGCTTCCAAGAGGTACTAAGTCTCATGGATTCATAAATTTATGGAAGCTCGTATACCTTAGAAGTTCTATTTCTAGGATATAAGGAATTTTTAGAATTTACTAAAGAGTTAAAGTTAATTAACCTAAATCACAAAGTCAAAATACAAAATATTCTTTATAACGCATAGTGCCTTAGAAATTTTCCAAAACTTCTTAGGTCCTTTTGCAACTTTTCAAGTTGGATAGACTTTAAATAGCTATTTACCAACTATAGGGTCTTCACCATAAAATTTCCTTTAGACACAAAATTTCGCCATAATTACAGAACTTTTGAGGTCTTTTCTATGGAATATTTAGAATAAGTCTACTTTACCCCCGCAACTATTACGTTTGCCTAATTTTCAACCTCCAACTACGAAACCAGGTATTGATCACCACTTAACCATCAAACTCAGGCAATTACCCCCTGACCCATTCCACCCAATTTTCATCGGATGTGGCACTTACGTGGCACTGGTTTTAACATGTCATTAGTATTAAGATGACATGGCAAGCAGTCAGCAAATCAACAAACAAAAAACCCCTAAAAAATCCCCTAATCGTCTAAACAAATATGGGCTCACTCATCATCCCCTACATCCTCTTCATCCACTTCTCTCCCTCCCTCATCTTACTCCTCCATGGCTGTGGCCATAAACACATCTAAAGCTTTGCTCCCCCTAGAGGAGCACATGAGATGTGTTTTGTTGTGAATTAAATTGACCGAAAGGTATTGTTTATTTTTGGTAGAGGGAGGATTTGTTTTTGTGTTGTTGACTTGTTGTGGATTGAACTGACCAAAATCTGTGCAATTGATTGCCAGAGCTTTGACGGAGTAGGCAATGATGGCTTGGACAACACAACGGCAAGTAGGTCATGGAGTGTAGCCATGGCGCATAGTAAGGGAGCGGGGGGAGGGGGCAGCGACGATGGCTTGAAGTAGTGAGGGTGGCAAGCGGTGGTGGCATGAGCAATGAGGTCGATGTCGACAACAAGACATGGCATGCGGTATCCCAGCTGGCAATGACAATGTTGGAGCAAGGGCGGTTACAAGCTCTTACACAACTGCGAGAGTAGAGAGGCTGCGGCATGCTGTGGAGAGCAATGTGCGACGTGGCGACCGCGCTAGGCTCGCAAAAGAATGGGGAGGAAGAGAGTCCATAAAAGATGGAAGAGGAAGAAGAGGATAAAGAATGATTATGGGCCCCACCTTATTTTATTTGTTGATTCTGATTGCTAGTTGCCATAGCACCCAAAACCAACTCACTTTTAAAAAAAACCACTACCATGTCAGCGCCATGCAGATGAAAACTGGGGTAAATTAGCGTCCGGGGAATAATTTGGCTGGTTTTGATAGTTGAAGAGTGTTGGATACCCAGCTTCATAGTTGGAGGTTTAAAATTAGACAAACTTGATAGTTACGGGGTAAAGTAGTCTTATTCCAAATTTTTATACCTCAAATTATAAAGTAGTCTTATTCCAAATTTTCATACCTCAATTATTATCGCAAATCATCAGAACATCAGGTGGTTTTCTGCAATTTTGTCCATTAGATCCAGATTTCTAATCTGTCTGAGGATGGCAATCGAGCATGATGGGCATGGGTAGTGCTTACCCATACCCATGCCCGTGAGGCTATTTTCACCCCACGGGCATGCCTACCAAGGGCAACGAGCAAGGAACCTCGCCCATACCCGTCGCCCACGGGTGCCTGATACCCACAAGCATGCTCGTTTGCCTGCTAGTGTCTAGATTCCATTTGGAGGGCTTGGGTTTGGTGAGCACCGAGTGGAGGAAGAGAAGACAAAGTCCACAGGAAGCAGTAGCAAGCAAAGAACTGGTATAGAGTACAAGAGCAATAGACACCTAGGAAAGCCATAGCAAGCATTAGTACAAGACAAAGAGCATTAGTACAAGCGTACAGAGTCCAGACTCCTCATTGGCACCAATTGTTCCTGTGCTTCTGCAAGCATTACCTCTCTCTATGACCACCCTTATCACACCTTTAGCAATCCCATGGTGCCGAAGTACTCAGCCAATATAGTCTCATCAGTTCCAGGAGGCAGATTGCATACATAAATAGTGCCATTCGAAGGACCTCTAGGCATATACCTAGCCATTTGTTAGAAACAGACCAATGCAGAATATTACCACTATTTTCAATTGTATTGCTTCCAAAACCATCAAGGAAATTCAAATAGACAATATCATAATCACATAAGTACAGATAATTCCATTGGCTAAACGAGAAAAGGAGCAATAAGAGCAGAAACACAGGGAGAAGACAAGACTGACAAATGAAATATGCATTAAGAACCATGACAAAAAAGACACAAAAACTTGCAATGTTACATCTACATGGCATTACTCATATTGACAGCCGTGGAGATGGTCGATGTTTCATATCAAATGGAAAAGACCAAGCTATTAAAATGTGGGACATTAGGAAAATGACATCCAATACTGATGGGTATGTGTTAAGAAATAGATAGTTTGCTGAATCCATTTTCTTGGTTGCTCAGATTTGAACATTTTGACCCACTCATGGAGTTGTACTAACCTTATTGTTTCATGTAGTAATGAAGACAGTGTCTCTACTTCAGACTACAGATATTCTAGATATTTACAACAGTATAAGCAACTGAAGCATCCCCATGATCAGTCATTAGCTACATACCAGAGCATTTCCTATTTACTTATTCCCTTCTCTATTCCAAGAAAATTTCGTTTTTCCTATGTTACTATACAGGCTTTGTTCCACAGCCAAATCGCCCATCAAGATTAATTGGGGCAAATCTAAAAATGCCACTAGTCAAAATCCATTGTCTGAAAGTGTGAATAAAAAAAGGATAATGCAGATTTGTCATTATGCCACTTGTTTTATTTTTTCCCCTAAAAATGCACTCTAACATTGTAAGTGAGAATACAGAGCAAGACCAAACATTTATCTCAAGCTTTGTCTCATGTGAGTAGTTGGTCAGCATCAATCAATTCAAGAGGCCCTTCAAACACTACAGCAACCAAATAAGAAAAGGTTAACCAATAAAGTAGCAAGGGAATAATAGATCAATTCTAAAGCTATAAAATACTCAACCCAGTCCATTTCAAGGAGTCGGATATGTATAATCATATGGCTCCAATTTCTTCAAGGCTATTGATATTAATAGACCAAAAGGGAAAAATGTAGCAAATAGCATCAACAAATGCATCACATTCACACATGAACAGTGCATCACACATTCAACAACTACAATGGAAATACAAAGTACATACTAACATAGTTCCTCACACATAAACAAATTAAGTTTGCAACAAAAGTGGAACATAAAAAATAGTTCAATTTGAACAGTTCAACAAATAGATGAAAGACATGTCTGAAAACTAGTTTGCTAATCAGAGTTGATGATTTGAACAATAATCTTTAAGCTCCTCTTCAATGCCTTCAAGGCATGTCCATAAAGCCTCAACTTCTCCTTTACTTGAGAAGTAAACATTGCATTACATTTACATCACTAGCTTCGAATCACACAAATTTTTTGAAATATTTACATCACTAATTGCATACCTATAAGGTCATTCCAAAGCTAGATTTGTGAGCACATCAATGCCTCCAATATTTACATCACTCTACCACTAGTGCTAAAAGCTTATTCAAAAGCTACTATTGTTATTGGAATAGCCAAGATATCGTGGGCAATCATCCGCAATGTAGGACAACGTGTCCCAACCACCTTCCACTAACCTAGTATATCAAATAACTCATTTGTGCAAGGAAGAGTTTCTTCTTCCAAATAGCGATCCAGTTCACTTTTGGTCTGTACTACACCAATATTTTTCTTATTAGCAGCCAGTGTTTTAAATATTGAAAGCATCTCATTAGCACCAATTAGAGCACTAGTAGTAGATGATGTAGCCATACCGTCTTCTTTACTATGCACTTGGTACTCATTCATCAACTCACACAAGCAATTATAACTCTCTATAAACTTCTTTTCAGTGTTTTTTTCACCTAAGAGGGCAATATAGGATGCATGTAACAATGTCATTTTTCCACATGGATTAAGAATAACAGCAATAGCCATCAAACCATGAATATCAGACCAATACTTGTCAAACTTTTTATCATCTCAACAGGCATAACCTCAATTATTGGATCTCCACATCCTAGCCATTTATTCATATGCATTTTGACCTCACATATTTTTGGGAAGGAGATGTTATGTGTTTAGTTCTAGAAAACATTTCAGTGAGTTCATAGAAGAGGCTTAATTTTTCACAAACAGTTGAGGAAAAATTCCAATCAGCAGCAGTTGGTGCACAATTAAACTACATATCAAGTTGCTTCAACCTTTCAAAGCCTTTCTTATAGAGAATAGCAGTATGAAGCATAATATAGGTTGAATTCCATCTAGTTTTGTAATCAAGACCAATTTTTTAGTTATTTCAACCTTAACAAACCGAGCTACTTTGACAAATTTTTTGTACCTCTTTGGTGTAGCCGTCCAATGCGAAACACTATCAGAGACTCTCTTGATGCCATGCTCCAAGACACACAAGCCATCTTTCACAATTAAGTTAAAAATATGTGCACAACAGTGCATATGTAGTAGCTTTCCACCCAATAAAAGATTAGATGGACCAACCTTCGTCTCTATTACTTCAACTAATTTATCATTTGTTGAGCAGTTGTCCATAGTCAAAGTAGATACCTTGCCATCAAGATTCCAACTCTGCAGGCTTTTATATAGTGCTTTACAAATAACCTCTGATGTATGTGGGCATGGCACATATATAAACCTACATGGTTTAGCATAGCAAGAAGATTAGTATTTGAACATAACAATAAAATTAATAGTATTTCAGCATAGCAATCACCTCAAAAAATGCAGCTTCTAAGCTTCCAAGAGTCATCAATAAAATGTCCTGTCACTACTATGTAGCCTCTCTTTTGATTATCAGTTGTCCAAAGATCAGTTGTAACAGCAACACGACAACTGCTTGTATCCAAATAACTGAGGGTTCTCTTTCTCTCTGAATCATAATGATCCAAGATACCATTTCTAATAGTATTTCGAGTGAGCATTTTAAATAAAGGTTGTAGTGCACTAAAAAATTTACGAAAGCTATGGTGATCAACAATGGACAATGGGTACTCACATAGAATAATTATGGAATAGAGAGCTTTCCTAGCAACTTCTTGATCAAAGACATAGTTCTCTGCAGTTACTTGCCCAAGTTTAAAAGATCCATACCTCAGACTGGTTTGTACCTTCTCTTACCTCTTCCGATAGATGCAAACCTTCAAATGTTCATGCAGATGTTTAGTACCATTCTTCATTTCTGTCGAAAGGTACTTACTGCACCAAACACAGTTTGCCTTCCAAGCACCCTTGACTTTTAGTCTTGTAAATTCATTTGAAACGGGTGAACTGAGTTTCCTCTTTGTGCCATGAGAGTCTTCCTCTTTTGCTTGTGCGTCTTCGGCATGTTGTTCTTCAAATTGAGGTTGCGATTCAAATCCTACTTGGTAATCACAGAGTATTGAACCTTGAAAAGATTGCCCATGTTGACTATTATTTCCTAGAGTTGCCATCTGAGAGTTGAACACAAATATGAGAGTTCACAAATTCACAAATATGAGAATTGAACACAATATTTGCATTAATGTATGAAAATTGAACACATTATTTCACTTTAATATTCTCTGAATGGCTGAATCTACCATGAAATTTGCATTAATGTATGCAATTTCCAAACTAGAGATTTCATAAACATAGAAAAGGCCCTGTGTGAACAGCCTGCTATAGGTAAATTATATTTCAAAATCTCATCTCAACAGCCTCCTGCCATATAGTTGACTGTGTATTTTCACGAAAGCAATGGTACCACACATTTCTTAACCTCTTCTTTTGATAGTTTATACAAACGGCATCGCTTTGTTTGGTTTGAGCTTTGTGCAATTGCTGCTTACCACTACTGCGAGTTCAACAACTTTTCACTCAGATTGTTAAACTCAATTCACAGGGTGCCACCTTAATCATGTCACTATTGGATGAATTCTATCATTACAGCACACATTCAGTGATGCAATACAAGAACAAAAGCAGCAGAAGAACCTACCATTCATCAATGCAAGAACCCAATTAAATAAAAATTTGCAAATATGAATATTTTATCCAATGATGCAATGCACTCTCCACAACAACACACTAGATTGAGGAATCAACCCATAAATTCAACAGAAATCACATCGAGAGGGGGTGAGAAGAGCTAGTCCATTAAGTAATACACTGAAACAATCAATCAGAAATGTCAGGGAAATCTAAAAGGGAGTCAGGGGAGAGGAGGCTTACCGGCCGTGAGGAGTGGCGACGACTGGGAGGAGAATTAGGGGGGGGGGAGGAGGCGACGGTCAGCCGGGATCTGGATCTGGTGGTGCGGAGGAGTGGTGGCAGGACAAGGGGATGGTGGCTGGGTGGGGGCAGGGGCGGCAGCCGGCCAGGAGGAGGATGCGATGTGCAGAGTGCAGATAGCCAGGAGGATGAGGCGGATATGGAGATTCTAGACTTTTGGAGGCTTCATGTGTATGTTGGTGGCGGCTGCCGATGGGGAATCAGGAGTGTCGAGTGACTTGGGCAGGGAGACTGGACTGGAGTACTGGACTAGGTGACTGGGAGCCTACTTGGGTTTCAGACTTTGGTAGTGTTGAGTGTGTTGGTCCACCTATCAGTGTGTATGTCATGTGTAAATAGGCGAGACGGGTACGGGTAGAGCTCACTTATGCTCATGCCTATCTACCTGGTGGGCAGATAGTTTTCCTCATTTTCATGCACGTGGGCAAAGAAAACATCCCATGCTCTACTCTATTAGGACAGTTACCCACGGGCACATAGGTAAATGGGCACAACTGCCATCCCTAATCTGGTTGGGTCCAATTCGCATCCTAGGGAGGATTTGGTCGAGGCAGCCTAACTTGAGCTGCCCCGATCAGTTTGCCTGCGCGCTCGGGCACGTTAGGGTTTCACACTAGGGCCCCGGGCTTGTTGTGACAGCGTCGCCTCGAGTTGTAGATCGGGCGACTTGGGTGCGGCGCGCACCTGCTAGCGCGGCGGCGCGTGTGGTCGACGTGGGCACAGTGGCTTCGGGCCAGGGCACGGTGTGTGCTGCGATGACAGGGCCATGGTGAGGCCGCGTTGGCAGGCGCAGCGACAATGACGGATCGTCTCAGCGGCGCAGCATCGGCATGCCGCAAATACGGGCGCGACGTGCTCAGTAACGGCTATGCGTGTGCATGTAGGTGAGCACATCGATGCAGTGTGGCGCGTACAGACCAGCGCTGGATGCGGGGGCAGCGGCTGTGGGCCATCGCGGTTGGCTGCTGCACGCACATGTGCTGGCGGTGTGGCTGAGTTCGTGCGCGGCACTGATTGGCCAGTGGTGTTACCGGCTTCCATGGCTGGCACATTAACAGATTTGAACAAGAGAAAAACTACCGACACATCTAGGATTCACACGGCCAACAAACGATTTTGCAATTTGGGCTATCCTCGTATGCATGGCGCACATAGAGAAGTGAGCTGCTAACTGATCGGTTGCGTCGACCAACAATAAACCTAGGATAAAACTGATCACAAGAGAACGTCGGCCCATGCAAACGATAAATAAAGCAACTAGAGACTAATGATCTACAAAATTAATCTCGCTATTAGAAGAATGGATGACGATTGAGTTCGATGATATACGATAGTCTATAGAGTAATTGTGCTAATAACGTGTTAAATAACTATTGCCGTTGAGTAATCCATACAATTAAAAGCAAGAATATTCAGATAATTAGACAATACAAACCAGAAGAATAAATAGACATAAGGTATAGAGAGACCAATCAAGCAATTTTCTTTATTCTTATGGATTTAACATGAGTCTCTCTTTTATATGTGCAACCTAACATTCCTGCTGGGAATTTAGTATGAGCACCGTGCCGGCCAGAGGTTGGTTAACAGAATGTTCGACCCCAACAACGAATGAAAGTTGAAAGCCTGTTATATTACCCCTAAAAAAAGAGTTGAAAGCCTGTTGAATCGGGAAGAAGATTTTTCTTCGTCTAGTTCAAAGCTGGAAGAAACCTGACCTGAGCTTAAAGGGAAAATCGCCCAGACTTGCGCTAGCTGGTCACGCGTGCAAATTACAACTACCCAATGAATAAAGCCCCGCTGCCCCAGCCTGGTCTCAAAATAAAATAAAGCCGCGGCTTCCGCTCAGAACAAAATGGCGGCGCCGGCGGCCGCTTGCTGGCGCCGGCTCGCCGCCGCCGTCCCGTCCTCCTCCACGCCCAGAACCCTCCTTCTCCTCCCGGTCCTACTGCTTTCCCTCTTCGTCCTCTCCAAAGCCCCAGATCTCACCTTCTCCCCCGCAGCCACCTCCTCCCCCCACCTCCCCGCCGACGTCCGCCCCTTTGACTGCTCCGCCTCACCGCAGGCCTCGCCGGTCTTCGCCAGCCTCGTGGAGGGCGTCCCCCATCCCTTCTTCTACTCCCTCGCCGACATGGGGGCCCTCCCTTACCGCCCCCACAAGAACATCGCCCGCCTCCTCAAGGGCAAGCGCTTCCGCAAGCCCGACATCTCCGAGACCATCCAAGAACTTCTCGGGGGGGAGGTAGGGAGGGGTTCTGGTGGGGTGGTGGTCGACGTGGGGGCCAATGTTGGGATGGCGGCTTTCGCGGCGGCCGTGATGGGGTTCCGGGTGGTGGCGTTCGAGCCCGTCATCGAGAACCTGCAGCGTATTTGCGATGGAATGTACCTGAACCGGGTGCAGGACCGGGTGGTGGTTTACCCTGCGGCAGCATCTGATCGAGTTGGGAACATTACAATGCATAAGGTAGTGCATGGTTCATATTAGTTTTGAAAGTTTACTATGTGTAGTGATTATCTTAAATACTACGGTAGTATCAAGATGTATATTGATCAGTTGTGTACCTTAGGAAGCATTACAGATCTCTCTGATAACCGACACGGTGCATAAGTTACTGGGGAAGGCTCAGATTGGGCTAAATTTACCTTTAGAAGTGTTCTTGATGCATGTCATGAGTTTTTAAGTTGGATTAGTAAACATGATGGATTGTGGTAGTTTGCTGACTAGGGCAATTACTTAGGAAGAACTAGAGGTATGTACGGTTTGAGAACTATAGAAATGATCATCAAGTATATGATGGTAGTCACATTCTTGCATTACTAAACATAAGACACTGTAGAAGAACGCTTCGTTTGTAAAGCCATTGCATCATTCCTGAAGGATAAATTGAATAATTGTATTACTTTTGCCGGTCTATTCTGCTGCTTAAAGGTAGTTCCGAAGATTTGATGCTCATCTACAAATATGTATCAAGTTATCTCTATAAATATAAACAACTAGTGAGATTCTCTCATTAATCGAGAGAAAGAGGAGGATCTACATTGTTTGTTTTGGTGGGGCCAGAATTTAACAGTTAGTATGGACTTAAGTATGAATGTTTGCTTTTCCTTAACAGATTTTCTCACCATTGGGATTCGGGTTTAATTCATTGCTATAATTTTTTTAATGGAGTCATTTACAAATGGGAAATGCTATGTTTTTTAAAAAAATCTTTCCCGTACTGAGCTACCAAATCTGGCAATTTTATCTTGTCACTGTTAATCCCTTTAATATTATCAAGGCAACTCATTGACCTTTGCACTACAGGAGTACTTTTTTTTAGGAAATATTTAACATGCCATATTTATCTAAAGGTTGAGTTGCTCAACTAATTAAGTGCATGCCAGATAGCACAACCAACATTGTACAATTAATGCCTTCCATGGCATAGAATGCCTTTCCTGGCTAGTTACAGTGAAGCTCATTCTGTCCAAGGTTCTAATTTCTTGTTTGCTTGTAGCACTTCCGGTTCATGTCCATAGATTTTCAAATTTTTGTGTGGAACCATAATTGAATTCATTGGCACTATCACTTATGTGCAAACAGATGTGACATGAGTGCATAAACAAAATCATGCATACACTTCCCAGTTTGTCAATTATTCTGACTAGTGGCTTCATATGAGATACTGGCATACTGCAGAAATCTTAGATTGCTTTTCTATATCCAGATAACATTTTTATTGTGCTTTATAAATAGCTTACCGTGAGCATTTTGGTAATCTAGGTGATTGGACGACTCGACAATAGTGCCATATCTGCAACTGGTGCGAAGTTAGCATTCAAGTCTAATGAGGAAATTGCTGTCGAGGTTGCTACAATCCCATTGGATGAAGTCATTCCAGATGCTGAGCGAGTGCTTATGATCAAAATTGATGTTCAAGGTTGGGAATACCATGTTCTAAGAGGTGCATCAAAGTTGCTTTCAAGGAGGAAAGGTGAAGCTCCCTACCTTATTTATGAAGAAGATGAGCGTCTGCTGCATGCGAGCAACAGTAGTGCACAGGAGATAAGGTCATTTCTTAGTATTGTTGGTTACAATCACTGTATGCGGCGCGGTACGGATGCTCACTGTACAAAAGAATAGACAAATGGATTTCTGACTGGCGCTTTGACGCCCCTAAGCTGAGGATTGTGTATGAATAGAGGACACTCAAATAGGATGTCCTGAGCTACAGCAAAAGCAGTTTTGCCCATTTCTCAGTCATCCGGTCAGAGGTTTAGATATGTCATGCATACATATACTTGGGTTGGATTGTTGGTGGCTGTATCTTTTAATATCGTGTGTTAGATGCTTTGTCTAATGATATTTTATTTGGTTGTGATAATGTAGATTTTCTTACTAATGTCACATGCTTGTTTTGACTCATTCTGTGTGTTTTATCAGTCTTGATGGTTATTCCGAGACACTAATGCAATTTTTGTTGATTATAACCTTGAAAAGTATGCTAATTGCGAAATATCATTAGTTAAAGGTATTTCTGCGATACAGCGCAAATGAGCGTCAACTTTGGTTTGTGTTCCTGCTACACAATCTGAAGTTGACTCTCAATTTGGTTTTGTTTTGGTTAAAGAAACAAAGACGATCGAGGCCGAGAGGGAGTAAGAACAAAGGAAGGAAGCTAACCCTAGCGCATAAGATGTCCTTCGGTTGGGTTGAAATAAGCTAGTTTATAGCTAAAATTATACTGTAGTTGGCTGAAATTACACTGTATCTTATGGTGTCATATTTAGTGTAACTAAATTTTAAAATTTTAAAATAAAAAAAACAGGTTAGCCTATCACCCCACAATGCAAATGAATATGAAAAAAACAGATAATAAAGCTCAGAAAAACCAAAAAGTTAAAAAATGACGAAATTTATGAATAGTGAAAATAAATAAGAATCTCAAATTGAAATGAGCGGAGCCTAAAAATGGTGATCTTGCGTCGGTGCGCAACCTCAAACCTGGAAGTACGAAACAAACTGCATAGGCAAGTACGTGTGCTTGGCCGTGTAAGCGCGTATTAATGGAGGATAGCGCGTGAAGAACCGAGGGCACGAGAAGGGTCGGGTGAGCGCATCCAGCAAGTGTGTGGTTTGGCTTTGGCTGTGGAAAGCAAAAGGCCGCGTATGAGTCGAGGGTAGCACACGAAGAGCCGAGGGCACTAGGGGTGCAAATGGAGCGGATATTTCCCGACCGACCGTCCATCCGTTTTAATTCGGATACAATTCAGAGCAAATTTTCGGATATCCGAAGGTTTTGTCGTATACGGAAACGGATTCGGATATTTTTTTTGTCGGATACGGAAACGGATTCGGAACAAGCATTATCCGACGGATACGGAACTATCCGGATATTTTTCCGGATAGTTACCGGATAGATACCCGGATAGTTACCAGATAGTTTCCCGGATAGTTACCGGATACAGAAACGGAGTCGGATACCTGGTCTCTCCGCCGGCCAGGTGGGATCTCCGACTCTTCTTGAAATGTTGCATCATTTATTTTATATAAGATTGCTTGTTTCGGTGGCTGTTGCAACGTCAGTACACTTGTATTAGATCTCATTTTGCTTAATTTGTCTCTGTCATCATGTGAAATTTGCTTTCGCGCATTATCCGATTAAATATTCGTGACCGAAACTAACCGTATTTGGAGCGGCATGTATTCGCTCCGTATTCATGACCGAGAATACCGCATTCGTATTCGTATTCGGCACTATCCGTGTCCGACTCCGATTCCGACAAAAAAAATATGGAAAAAGATATAGGATGAGCAATATATATCCGTATCCGCTTCGTTTGCATCCTAGAGGGCACGAGTGCAGGGATGTGGTGTGCGCGAGGCGCGTGAAGGGTCGGGTGAGCGCGTCCAGCAAGCGCGTACGTGGTTCGGCTGTGGAAAGGTGTGGGCGGGCGAGGCCGTGTCGCTTGGGCGTGGAGAATCCAAGCCAGACAAAGGAACCAGGGAATTTTTGAAGCCAGAAAAAGAACTAAGCTAGAATAAGGAGATGGAGGTTGGATTTCATGTCATACACGTCAGTTTCCTTGTGAGTTGCGTCCGATTCACTAAAGGAACAACGTATGCGTCGTGTAAGGGTCGGGCCTAGCCCATGGTGTACGTGCGTGTATAAAGGCCGAGGCACCTAAGACCAGAGAAGCTAGATTGGTTTTTAGCGTCGAGTAAAGAAAACAGAAAACGCCATATTTGGCGACCACCTCGTGTGTATTTTTACGAGTTCTTATCTAGAAATTCGTTGTGATATGTAGATTTCTACTGTGTTGTAGTAATTTGCCCGTTGAATCGTGCAATTCATCTTCTTTTGATCGTAGGTTGTAGTGGCTACGGGTAAAGTATTTTACCTAGGGTTTCGGTTCCTTGCTACCGAACTTATCTATCTTTCCTGGTTAGGGCACATGGGAGGAGGAAGAGAGCTATTACAAGCGTATCATGAAAGATCGAGCCAAAACAACACGATCTCAATAGTTTACTAGATGGATCCTCATCAGCCTGCTTTCTTTGCAACTCTACTACTTAAAAATATGAGTTGGTGATCGTCGGTCCGTTCTCCCTTCTCTCTTCTTAGCCATTCGATTAAAGATCAGCCGTCCAGATCCGCATGTAGGTAGTTCTTTCACTCCTCTTCCCTTCCTCCGCATCCTCCGTCTCCCGCAACCACTCCACCTCCTGCAACCGCAGCCTCCTTCTCTCCCCAAACCCTCGTGCTGCACCTCCTCTTCATCCTCAGTGTTGCCACCAAGTTCTTTCCCGTGAGGCAATGTCTGGTCGCAGTCCCCCAACTTCCCTAGCAGTGTCACATCCCCCGTCGCCGCCTCCCTAATGCATTCGCTCACCGTCTCCTCTCCCCATCTACCTGTCGCCACCTCCCCACCTCCACCTCCCGCAACTGCCGCCTCCTTCTCTCCCTTGAACCCTCGTGACGCGCCTCCTCCTCGGCGCCGTCACCAATTCCTTCTCTGCACGGCAACGTCTAGTTGCAATCCCCCAACTTCTCCCAGCAGCACCGCATCTCCCCGTCACTACCTCCCCAACGCATTCGCCCACCGCCTCTTCTTCCCATCTGTCCGCCGCCGCCTCCCCACCTCCATCTCCCGCAACCACCGCCTCCTTCTTTCCCCAAACCCTCGTGCCATGCCTCCTCCTCCTCGACGTCGCCACCAATTCCATCTCCCATTGCACCTCCAACCAGCGGCACAACAGTGGTCGAAAGGGGCAATGGTCGAAGTCAAAGGGTCATGGTCGAAGTCCAAACTGTGGTCGAAGGAGACAGTGGTCAAAGAGGGCAGTGGTCAAAGTTGAAGGGTCATGGTCAAAATCCAAGCTGTTGTCAAAGGGGACAGTGGTCGAAGGGGGTAGTGGTCGAAGTTGAAGGTCCGTGGACGAAGTCGGTCCGCATTCGAAGTTGAAGAGATTCGTGGTTGAAGTCGAAGTCATGGTCGAAGGGGGAAGTGGTCGACGTCAAAGGGTCGTGGTCATTGAAGGGCTGTGGTCGAAGGGGACAGTGGTCAAAGTCGAAGCCGTGGTCAACGTCAAAGGGCCATGGTTGAAGGGGATAGTGGTCGACGTCGAAGGGCCGTTGTCGAAGGGGACAGCGATCGAAGGGGGCTGTGGTTGAAGTCGAAGATCTATGGTCAAAGTCGAAGCCATGGTCAAAAGGGGCTGTAGTCTAAAGGGGAAGTGGTCAACATCGAAGGGCCGTGGTCGAAGGGGGAAATGGTCATCGTTGAAGGGCCGTAGTCGTTAAAGGGTCATGGTCAAAGGGGATAGTGGTCAAAGGGGGTAGTTGTCGAAGTTGCAGATCCGTGGTTGAATCGAAGATCTATGGTCGAAGTCGAAACCGTGGTCGAAGGGGGCCAAGGTCGAAGGGGGAAAGTGGTCAACGTCAAAGGGTCATGGCGAAGTCGAAGGTCCGTAGTCAAAGACGAAGATCCTTGGTCGAAGTTTACACCGTAGTCAAAGGGGGTCATGGTGGAAGGGGGAAGTGGTCGGCGTCGAAGGGCCGTGGTCGAAGGAGACAGTGGTCAAAGTCAAAGATATATGGTCATCGTCAAAGCCGTGGTCGAAGAGAGAAGTGGTCGACGTCGAAGGGTCGTAGTCGAAGGGGACTGTAGTTGAAGGGGGCAGTGGTTGAAGTCGAAGAGGATAGTGCTCAAAGTCAAAGGGGCAGTGGTCAAAATCGCGGTCATGGTTGTAGTCATAGCGCTGTGGACATCATTGTAGCGGTCATGGTCGTAGTCGTAGCGCCAACCCGGAGGGCACCTGCTGGTTTGTCTATAACCTTCGTCGCTGTATGTTCCCCCTCTAGTTGGACATCCCTGTCGCCTACCCCTAGGTCACCCCTGAGATCGAGCTCCCCACCCTCGACGACAAGACCCACAAGGTCTTGTACTCCCCATGGATTGTAACATGCTTTTGGCCACGAGGTGTGATTGATGGTTTTCGATTTACGACCACGAGCACTGGTCGTTGTGTTCTATCTTACGACCACGAGGTGTGGTGATGTCTTCCGACTTATGACCACGAGCACTGGTTGAAGTCGAAGCCATGGTCGAAGGGGGCCGTGGTCGAAGGGAGAAGTGGTCGTCATTGAAGGGTCGTGGTCGAAGGGGACAGTGATTGAAGGGGGGCCAGTGGTTGAAGTCAAATGGGGCAGTGGGCGAAGTCAGGTGCCGTGGTCGAAGTCAGGGCCGTGGTCGAAGAGGGCCATGGTCGAAGGGCTCCGTGGTCGATGTCGAAGGGCCGTGGTCAAAGTCGGGGCCGAGCAGGTCGGGCGGGTTGAGCAGGCTGGCGCCAGTAGTCGGGCGAGAGATGGTCAACGCCTTCTAACTTACGACCATAAGGTGTGATCGACGGCTTCCGATTTATGACCACGAGCACTGGTTGATGTCTTCCGACTTATGACTACAAGCGCTGGTTGATGTGTTTCGATTTACGACCACGAACGATGGTTATCGGCTTTCGATGTACGACCACGAGCCATTGTCAAAAACTCCTGATTTAGGACCATGATTGATCGTTGACCGTTGCCAACTTATGATCACCAGCAATGGTTGACTGCTCTCGACCTACGATCACGCGCGATGGTCGATGGCCTCTAACTTTCGACAACGAGGTGTGCTCTAGGGCTTGCAACCTATGACCATGAGGTGTGGTCGATGTCTTCCGACTTATAACCACGAGGTGTGATCAACGGCTTCCGACTTACTTAACAGATTTAAAAACTTTTAGAATATGTTTGTTTGCACATGTGAGTTTTAAAACATATAGTATGATAAATTTTAAAAATCTGTACCAACGCATGGTCATTCAACTAGTTTTGAGAAACATCTAAGCTTTTTAGCTCAGAGTTGAATAACCAAGTTAATTCATTGAAACTAGGTTTAGCTTACCTCATATATTCCTTTTAACTCGATTACTTTGAATTAAATTTCACACATCTACTGCTTAAATGGTAAGATATCATGAACCAGAATTTTTCCTTCCGAGAGAGCAGCATGATTGGTTAAAAAAGAATGAGCTGATACTAAACTGATTCCATTGTTTCCAAAAATTAAGTATTGTTGTTTAGCTTGGCTGTAGTACTCTTACTGAGTTAAACTAGTCTTTAATTTTAGAGTATTTGGTGGGTCAAATTACCAACCTAAAATTTAACTTACATCAACCTCTGTCCAAATTGGACCAAACTTTCTGATTGAGAATATACGCTAGTTTTGTCTTGGCAATCTCTGCAGGATTTCACCATCTATCTCGACCCAAGGGATGTGTGCAATCTTGGGCCAGTCAACACCGTGTTCTTTTCTGAGCCTCTCCTTGAGCAGTGGGTGACAGAGTGCAACCTCAATCTTCCTAAGGAACAGTGGTAGCCGTTCCTCTGGGAGTGATTCCAACTCAGGGCAGTTCCACAACACCAACTTATCCAGGGACTCCAGGCAGGGTAGTGTGGAAGGCAGTGATCGGAGGGTGTTGCAGCCACTTATGCAGAGACTCTGGAGTGATCTTAGCTGTCGGAGAACATCCTCATCGTTTGCACTGAAGGAGGTGATCTCTGAACAATCTTGGATGTCTAGGCTCTCGATGAGCTCAAGCCTTTCCCTTAAAAGAGGACACGTGAGTATTGCCATTTGATCAATGATAAGGCTTCTAAGTGACTGAAAGCTTGCTAGGATTTCATTGGTCATTGGTGAGGAGAATCTGGCAAGTAGCTGGGGGCAGTTGAATATGCAGAGAGATGAGACATTGGAGCTGGCAGTGGTCGCTTGAGCCATCTTGACATCATGATGGTATGGCACCCAGAACCCTTTCCTTGCAATTGTAATCTCCGTAAGGCTTGGAGGTAGTGGAGGCATCTCTCTAAGCTTCTTGCAGTCCTTAATCACAACGCTGCGGAGATTACTCATTGTCTGGCCACTCCATGACCACTCACTGAGTTCTGGCATCTCATCAAGAACTAGCTCCTCCAGTGACTGGAATGCCAACCGTTGGCTGCCATTGCCATATGCCTCTGGGCCTATCTGCCTTAGCATTTTCAAACGTTGCAGCCAAATTGTCCTGATGGATGGCAGCTGACCGACTGGTGGAAGCTGCTCCCAAGCATTGCAGCCACTCAGGAAGATGAGCTCAAGATTGATTAGCCATTTTTTCTCGAGCCAACTTGGGGATTTTACTCCCATCCAACCAATGATGTCCAGCCTCTTCAGATTTGGGTGTGGTTGGAGATTTTCTAGTACCTGTGCGTCCTTATTTGAATTCACCTCTTCTCGAGCAGATCCCCACATCAGTTGCAGCGTCGACAGCTGGTCTTTCTTGCACAGCATGGCTTCCTTTGCCTCATCAGGAGTATCAACATTCTCAAGGTTTCTGACGTGGAGGGATCCTCGGAGCTCTTGTAGATGCCCAAGCTGAATTATGCTGTGTGTGTCCTCGCAGGTGACCTTGAAAATGGGCAATCTCTGAAGGCACCTCAGCCTACCAATGTCTGTTATGGTAGAAACAATTTGATTAGCTGCTGTCAGATGGCGCAGATTGACAAGGTTGTTCATACCCAAAGGCAACTTTTCAAGCCTGCAACCTGATAAGTTCAGAACTTGCAGGTGGTAGAGTCTACATGAGTACTCTGGTAGTGTGGTGATAGCGGTTGATGAGATATTTAGGTACCGGAGATGCACACATTGTCGTATGCTGTCAGGAAGTCCATCCATCTTGCAAGGTGATAAATCCAAGACACGAAGGCTTCGAAGGTTATCGAGAACTACTTGAGGGATGGAAACATTGATTGGAGTCATCGTTCCTCCTCTGAGGAAAATGAGAGTGCGCAGGTTCTTGTATGGGATTGTCTCATCGAGTGCTGAAAAGCTATCTAGATGGACTGACAGATGGCGTACAGAGGATGGAATCCTTGTCCATTCATCACCTCCTATTCTGAAGCATTCTTCAGTTGCAACTGATTTGGCAAGTTCGTGAATCACAGAAGGCATCACATAATAGCTGACAAATTCTTTCTTCTGAATTGTGAAGAATGATCGACTACATAGCTCATATACGTACTCCTTCCCAATGTCCTCCATTCTCCTGCAACCATCTGGGTGTACAAAACCTTGTGCCATCCACAGGAGGATCAGCTGCTCAACTTCAAATTCCCAGTCCTTGGGAAAGATGCTGCAATATGCGAAGCATCGTTTTAGGTGTGCTGGCAGATTCTTGTAGCTCCGTCGAATTATTGGCATGATTTCTTCCCATACTGCATTTCTTTGCAAGACTTGTTTCCACTCATCTGCAGTGAGTTTACATTTCAGATACCTAGCTATCACCTTTGCGGCCAGAGGCAGACCATTGACTGTCTCAGCAATCTTACTGCCAATACCCTCCAACTTCGAGTCGATGGAATGGTTTGTTTCATCACACACAGTAGTCTTTATCAGGGACCAGCAATCCTTAACCTGCAAGCCCTCCAAACTAATTATATAGGCTGACTGTAGCATCTCTGCCACCATCCTGGACCGAGTGGTCACAAGTATCTTGCTCCCCTTTGCTGCAGCCTGTAGGGGAGCAAGAAGCTTCTGCGGTTCTGCCAGCTCTCATGTTCTATTGGCTGGGTTATCTTGTCGCTGTTCCAGACATCATCTAAGACAAGCAAGAACCGTTTTGATACAAGTCTTGCTTGTAGCGCCACCTGAAGCCTGTTGAAATTTGTTGTGCCATCGAGCCTAAACCGATTTCTGGAAGCTGACTCCAGCATCTCTTTTGTGAGCCTCAACTCATCGAAGAGATCAGTAACACAAATCCACATTCTCACATTGAAGTGCTCCGCTATTCTAGTATTGTTGTACACATGCTGTGCTAGAGCAGTCTTGCCAATGCCACCCACCCCAACAATGGAGACAATTGAGACTGGATTCTCACCCTGAGAGCTTAACAGAGTACTTACTAACCTTTGGGCTTCTGAGTCCCGTCCAAAGATTTTCCCATGTGCTATTGAGCTAGTCATGATGTAGCCTCTGCTGCACCCGATGTTCCTTGGTAGGCTGAGTGCTTCACTGACTCCACTTGCAACCTGCTCAAGACGCTCCAACAGATTTACCAGCTCGTTCTTGACCCTGGTTGATCTATCCCAGTATGGCTCCAGATTAGAAGATGGGGCCCCTTGGTTGCGAAACCGGGAATGCATGAAGGCACTGATTGAGCTACTGCTGCTATCGTTTGCACTCGATTCCAGTTCGTGCTGGAGGCGGTGGTACTCGAGCTTGTCTAGGAGGTCCTCTGCATCATACATGACATCTCGGAGCTCCCGCATCCACGGAAGGGAGCTGTTGGAGAGTGCCGGTGCCACCTCAGCCCCATGGAGAACTGACTGTGTGCGAAGCAAAGCAACACGAAGCCTGTCCATCTCATGGTCGATGCCACAGTCGGACGCCCACCTCCGAAGCTGGTAGGAGAGATACTTGTCAAAGATAACCTGGATGAACCAGCCACCTACAGCCACGAAACTGGATATGTCCATATTCTTGGTTTCTTGAACTTGTTATCTCTACTTAAGATTGAGAATTGCTAAATATTACCAGACTAACCAGGCCAAATGGTAGAAAGTCTTCGCCCAAGTCTTTGCAAAGGCTTCTACACCATGGATTAGTGGGATTCCTTCTACTTTGAAAGCGACACATTTGTCAGCGTTGAACCATTCGTGGGTCTTTATGAACCGTACTGCATTCTTTTCTACTGCGTTAAACGTTGCCTTTACTTGAAGTATCTGTTTGAGTTCATATTTCTGTATATACATGAACATGATTAATCCCTGCTAAACCCTAGGGAGAATAAGCGATTGATTTCTGGCCAGTCTGAGCAAATAGACTCACGTACAGGAATATTTAAAGGCCAAGTGGCCAACTCAAACGTGGGGTTGTTCCCTATTGGATTTGGCCTCTTGCTCACCAAGTCACAAACAAAAGGACATGGTTCGGACTCGAAAGAGTAAGAAACACGTTACCCATTCTTAAATGACTCGGCCGAAGAAAAGGACACGTAGGCCCATGGGAATGTAAGGCTCCGTTTGACACAGCTCAGCTTCACTTGTTTTTTTTTTTTGGTTTCAACTTCACGAGCAGCTTCACCGATGAAGTTAAATCTGTTTTGGAAAACTGTTTGGCAAAACAGCTTCACCAACAGCTTCATGCATGGCTGAGAGATGGCAATTGTCCAAGATGCCCCTGTCTACCTGACTTGTTCTAACATTTGGAGTTGTATGTTTGTATATGGTCATATGAATTAAAAAATAATATATTTGAATGAGTATGAATTAAAACATTAATATAAAAAATAATAAAAAAATTATAATCATTAGGAAGCAATATTAGTGCCTTGTTTATGTTTCGTGAACGGGAGAGGTGAACGGGATGGACTAGTGGCAAATGCGTGTAATTTTGGTGAACTAGAGGGGCAGTGGGTTCCTAGGACTGCGGGCCTGAGGGAGAGAGCTGTGAAAAGCTACTTTTTTCAGCTTCACCTCTCCCCATTCCTTTGTGAGAGCACAAAAAAAGGAGCTTCACCCATGAAGCTGTTTGCAAAAAAGGTGTTTGGCAAAAAACAACTCACAACAGCTCATGAAGCCGTTGGTGAAGCTGTGCCAAATAGGACCTAAATCAAATTCGTTAACCGATTCCTTCCCGTGCAAATCTCTTTTCAAATTAGGTTCCTTGCTGTCCTCCTTTCCTTTCACGCCGACGTACGAAAAGCTTGCAGTATTACCTCCGCCTTTGGTGACATCCTCTTTCCTTATTCCATTAATTTACGTGTTTCAATAACATGCTTTCTCACGAGCCAGGCAGGAGCGTCTCTTTCCTTCTTTCTTGTGCTAATAATTCTTTTTCCTTTGATCTTTCCATGCACGGCTCCTTTTCATGTAACATGGATGCTGCATGCATGATCCTCCTATGTTGTTCCCTTCGCATAAACCTAAAAATAATTAAAATACCAGTATCAGGTAGTAAGCAGTTCTCATATAACTTAAAACCAAAATCAACTAAGAACGAGTTCACCCATTGATTAATCTTTTTAGCTTGTGTTCGTGTAATCGGTTCTATTAGGCTGTCCTCATCACAGTTGGTTTGGTCTTAGTTGTCGTGAGTTGCTTCAGCCTCTGCCTCTTCCTCTTGTGCATCGTACGCTATTTTACGTTGCGTGGGAATTCAAATAAAAATCAGTAAACCAAATAAATTCTCACAAAAAAATTCAAATGAGCTTTAAAAATTATGGTTTTGGTTTCATTATATAGATATTGAATTTAGATGAATTTACAAATTTATTTCACTCAATTGGAGTTAAGATGAATAAGTTATGCTCCTTTGAAGTTCTCAGTACAAATAAATTAGAGAAAATAAAAAGAGAGAGAGAGAGAAAGAGAGACTGACAGGTGGGACCCGTGAAAATTTTATTTATCTTTTATCCTTTTCTTTTCAAACCCGCTGAGATGTGGGACCAGTCACTGTTTTGGATTAAGTGATATGGCCCACATGTCAATGAGCACTTAGTTTAACCATCATTATTTGCCTTAATTACCTGTCTTAACAGTTAATTAATTACTTGCCTACAGTAGCTTCTTCCTTTGCCGACGAATGGCGAGCTCACCGCCGGCGGAGGAAACGGCGGCTGGCCATGAGCATTCCAAAAATGGGATGCTCATGCCTATGCGCACGCCCGGGCTCAGTCCCACCGACCAATTTGGCGGTGGTGGCGGTAGGCGGTGACCCTAGGCGGCGACAGAACAGAGGAGGGGTGAATACGGCGATGCGCATCACCGGAATTCAATTAAACACCAAGGGAGCATCTGGGCATAGACAAGAGGCTACCTTGAGGGTTGACGCGGCTCGGGAGTGGCGGTGGTGGTCTAGCGGCGTGAGGCGGCGGCGAGCAGAGGAGGTGCGCGATGCCAACGAGGTACAATGGCGAGAGGTCTGACCAATGGTGGGGATGGCGTCGCGGTGCTCCAAAGGTGCTCAGGGAGGAGGATGTTGGCTCGGCGCGGCTCCAATCGACGGCTACATCTTTGGCTGGCGTTGGAGAAGATGGAGTTCACCGGTGAGCTAGAAGCGTGGGGAGGCCGATTCCTCGAGGTGGGGAAAGAGCGGAGAATGGCGATGCTATCGGGGCTGAGTCGGGTTTTATAGGCGGCGGAAAAAGGGGATGGCGACGTGCGGATGGTTGGTCGGTCTGGGAGGAGAGGTGGCATTGGTGTGGCTACAGAGCATGGCGACGGGACGCCGATGCAGGGTGTGGGGCGGACGTGCACTGATGCCAGAACAAGGAAGTGTCGAAAACACATGAGTCGAGGCGGGACGCAATGGGAATAGACGTCCACTGTTGCTGACGGAGGCGGCGCGTCTAGCACGATGGTCGGGGCGATGCGACGACGCGACTATGTTGATGCGATGGAGCATGTGGCTGACATCAGCAGCATGGATGCAAAGGCAGGCGGGCGACCGGCGGTCCGAGTGGGCACGGCCGAGAGGTGGTTGCCGCGGCATTCGTGTGAGGAGGTGTTTTGGCCAGGGTTGAGTGTTAGCGAGAGAGAAGAAGGAAGAGTCGGCCCGGTGGCTGGCTCGAGCCAGGCCAAAAGTCTTCTTTTCTTTTTTTATTTAGTTATTTATGTATCATTATTTTTATATTATATTTATTTTATATTTTCTTTTATTATTATTATTATTATTTATATATATTTTATTAGTATTATTATTTTTTTATTTATTACTATTATTTTTTCCTAATGTACATTTCTAGTTTTTTATTAATTCCCCCTCTTGCCATCTTTATTTAACTAATTCTTCCATACTTGTATATGTCCACCTTTCCGAGTTTTCGCTTATCGATTTCAAGTGAATCCTCCTACCCTAATTTTTGGATCATGTTTTCAGATTCGTATTTGATTTTAGGTTTACTTTCTATTATTTTCACACTTCTTCATAGTTCTATTTTCCAGTTGTTCCTTAATTGTTGGAACCTCAACCAAAATCCAAAGGAAATCCATTAAAATCCAAATGTCAAGAAGATGCATTTTAAAATATTTCAAAGGTTAAACATTTTCCAAGACTCAAATTTTCAAGATGTTACATGTGGCCGGCTCCGACACCGTCATCAATCCGTAGGTGTGATAGCGAGGCCCTATGCTTGCACATGTAGTCGACTATGTACGGCTCTTCGCTCCTGTGTAAATGGCATCGCACACCTACCAAACTTGGCAATATATCTTGTAATGGAAATGTATCATGAATCATGACCTTGTGTTGAAGTTTGTTTGACAAGCAGGTGCTTGACAAAGGCCATTTGCTAGTTTCGAACCTTCTTACTGGGGTTGGGCAGAGGATTCTGTGCGGTTCTGGGTGGAGTGACGTTCCACGAGGGATGCCTCCGTTTGGAGTACATAAAAATAGAAGATCCGGTTGGCTAATAGTGTAGGTGATTAGCTTCACCTCGATGATTGTGTACTTCGAGCGTTGTTCCCTTGCAAACATTAATTGAAGTATTATCAAAGTATTGCGCAAGGCGACGACTTCCCTTGTGCGTCCATTTCATAATAGTAGTGCTCTCTCGGCAGCATTCTGTAATGATGACGAGTCATTCAGACCCACAGCGGTAGATAGGACTCGGGATCGACAAAACTGGTGCTGAGATGAAATTAATGCACGGTCTGTCCCTTGCCATTCAGACTCAGTATTGATGAAGTCGGCTGGGGACAAAGACCTGGAGCGCGTGCTCCATCCCCACCCTTCGGACCGATGTCAACGAAGTTGGGGTAGGATGAAGTCGACGTGCGTGGTCCATCCTCTACTGTTCATACTCAGTATCGATGAAGTTGGCTAGGGACACAGACCTGGAGTGCACGCTCCGCCCCCCACCCTTTGGACTGGCATCAACAAAATTGGCAGTAGGACAAAGACTTGGAGCGCGTGCTCCGTCCCCCATCCTTCGGACCGGCGTCAACGAAGTTGGCGGTAGGACAAAGTCTCCATCGCGGTTTGTTCCCCGCTGTTCGGACTTAGTATCGATGAAGTTGGTGGAGAGATGAAGAACTGAAGTGCGCGCTCTGTCCCCTACCCTTCAGACTGGTGTCAACGAAGTTGGCCTTGGGACGAAGACTTGGAGTGTGTGCTCCATCCCCTGCCCTTCGGACCGGCATCAATGAAGTCGAAGGTGGCACGAAGACTTTGAGCATGCGCTCCGTCCCCAGCCCTTCATACTAACATCAACAAAGTTGGTGGTAGGACGAATTTGACGCGCGTGGTCCATCCCCTACCGTTCGGACTCAGTATCAATGAAGTCGACTGGGGACGAAGACTTGAAGCACGCGCTTCATCCCCCACCCTTTGAACTGGTGTCAACAAATTGGCAGTAGGATGAAGTCGACATGCATGGTCTGTCTCCTGTCGTTCGGACTCAGTATCAATGAAGTTGGCTGGGGACAAAGACCTGGAGTGCGCGCTCCATCCCTCACCCTTTGAACTGGCATCAATAAAGTTGGTGGTGGAACATAGTCAACGCACGTGCTCTGTCCCCACCGTTCGGACCCAGTATCAATGAAGTCAGTTGGGGACGAAGGCTTGAAGCACACGGTCCGTCCCCCACCCTTCGGACTTGCATCAATGAAGTTGGAGGTGGGATGAAGACTTGGATCGCGCGCTCCATCCCCTGCCATTCGGACTAGCGACAACAAAGTCAGTGGTGGGACGAAGACCTGGAGCGTGCAATCCATCCACCGCCCTTCAGACCGGCGTGAATGAAGTTGGCGATAGGACGATGTCAACGCGCGTGGCCTGTCCCCCGCCGTTCGGACTTAGCATCAATGAAGTCGGTGGAAGGATGAAGACTTGAGGCACACGTCGATTTAGACTCCGTAGAGTGCGCATAGAGGGTGTAGTCTCTGCATGCCTTATTTATACTCTGTAGAGTTCGTGCGGAAGCCATAGTCTTCACTCGTCGATTTAGACTCCGTAGAGTGCGCACGGAGGGTGGTCTCTGCGCCTCTTATTTATACTCCACAGAGTTCACGCAGAGGCTGTAGTCTCCGCGTGTCGATTTAGACTCCGTAGAGTGTGCGCGGAGGGTGTAGTCTCCGCGCATCTTATTTATATTCCGCAGAGTTCGCATGGAGACTGTGGTCTCCACATGTCGATTTAGATTCTGTAGAGTGCACGAGGAGGGTGTTGTCTTCGTGTATCTTATTTATACTCCACAGAGTTCACGCAGAGAGTATAGTCTCCGCGTGGTGATTTAGATTTCGTAGAGTGTGCGCAGAGGGTGTAGTCTCCATGCAGCGATTTAGACTCTGTCGAGTGCGTGCAGAGGGTGTAGTCTCGGTGTGTCTTATTTATACTCCGCATAGTTCGCGCGGAGGCCGTAGTCTCCACGTGTCGGTTTAGACTCCGTAGAGTGCGCACGTAGGGTATAGTCTCTGCGCATCTTATTTATACTCCACAGAGTTCGCACGAAGGCCGTAGTCTCCGCGCATCGATTTAGACTCCGTAGGCAGAGGGTGTAGTCTCTGCGCGTCTTATTTATACTCCGCAGAGTTTGCGCAGAGGCTGTAGTCTCCGTGCATCGATTTAGACTCTGTAGAGTGCGCACGGAGGGTGTAGTCTTCACACGTCTTATTTATACTCTGCGGAGTTCACATGGAGGGTGTAGTCTTCGCGCATCTTATTTATACTCTGTGGAGTTCATGTGGAGAGTGTAGTCTCCGTGCATCTTATTTATACTCTGCAGAGTTTGCGTGGAGAGTGTAGTCTCCACACGGTGCGCATGAAAATGTGGGTGACAACTCGTTTCATGAACACTAGGGTTTATTTATTCTCCCGTTTATGCGGGTGAGCTGTTACACATGGTAGCGTGCTACAAGGAAGCTGGGCGGGCCTTTGCTCCTATGCGTAGTATCGCCGTAGGCGATCTACATTCCATGAGGGTTGAGAGGCGATACACCCCGTGCTGTAGAGCTGTTGTGATGATGTAAGGGCCCTTCCACTTGGACTTGAGCTTGCCCACAGTTGTCGCATGCATTGCCATTCTAAGGACTAGATCTGCCATCTTGAACTCCCGCGGGTAGACACTGCAGTCGTACACGTGCTCCGTGTGGCATATGTATTTTGCGATGTGCTTGGTGGCACTGACCTATACACTGTCAAGGAGGTCTAGAGACAACGCTCGCTCTTTGGGCGGAGCCTACCTGAAGACTTTCCTTGACCTGGCCTTGATCTCCATCGGCGTGACTGCTTCATCTCCAAAGAGAATCTTGAATGGCATAAACCCTATCGGGTGTATGACCATTGTGCAGAGGGACCAGAGTACGTTGGGAAGCTCTTCCGGCCATTTGCCTCTTGGGAGGCCTACAAGGCGCTTTTTGACACCGACGGAGATGGTACCATTAGCCCATTTGACCACTCCGTTGGACTGCGGGTGTCCGTTAGAGGCGTATCGGAGCGTGATGCCCATGCATTCACAGAACACCTTGAAAGGCATAGAGTCAAATTACAAGCTGTTGTCAACAGTGACCTCCCTAGGCACTCTGAAGCAGCAAATGATGTTCTGCCAGAGGAACACTGCCCACTACGGAGGTGACCTTGGCAAGGGCAACTGCCTTGAGCCATCTAGAAAAATACTCAAGGGTGACCACAACGAATCGCAGGTCCCCCAGGGCATGTGGGAGTAGTTAGATGATGTCAATGCCCCCATTGCACTAGTGGCTAGACCAGGGGGATGGGCTGTAGACTAGTGGGAGGTCTATGAGTCACACTTTCCATCCACGGGCATCCCTGACACCGGGGCACAAGGTTGTGAGTGTCAACGATGGCTGTTGGCCAATAGAAGCCCTACCGGAATGCTTTTTCGACTAGAGATCTTGGTGCGATGTGTGAGCCACAAAGCCCTGCGTGCACTTCGGCAAGGAACCATTGCCCCTCGCTGCGTGAGAGGCATCGCAGGAGTGGGGGTACATACCACACGTTTGTAAAGTACACCATCCAGGACCTCGAGGGACCTGACCCAATGTTGTAGCTACCGTAGCTCGAGAGGATCATCTGGTTCAGCCATCCCCTACAGGAGGCCATAGATGGGCTCTCTCCAGTCATGAGGGTGGTGTCGTGCTTGTCAAGTGTGATGGCTGCAATGTCTAGAACTTCGATGAATGCCCCTACGAGCAGCAGCTTCTACTGGCTGGCAACTTTGGCGAGCGTATCGACTTCCTTGTTGTCCACCCATGGGACACCCTTCACTGTGATGCCCAAGAAGTGACGCTCTTTTGCTCTAACGGTGGCTAAATATTTTGCCAGGTCGGGGTCCTTGGCTTGGTAAGATTTGCCTACATGCCCCGCAATCAAGCATGAATCGGTATGCACCAGTACCCTCCACGCGCCGAGGGCCTTGAGCTTGGCGAGGCTGAAGAGCAATGCCTCATACTTGGCTGTATTATTTGTCATCAGGAACTCGAGGCGTATGGAGTAGAGCAGGCGACGGCCTTCCAACGTAGTGATTACCACGCCGAGACCAGCACTAGAAGCATCGTAGGCTCCATCAGTGTGGAGGTTCCACACCGGGTCAACTAGTAGTTGAGCTTGTGGCTGGGCTAGTGGGGTCCATTCGGTGAGGGAGTCCACCAAAACTTGAGACTTTACGACTGTACGCAAAGCGTACGTTAGAGAGAAGGGCGCAAGCTCGGCTGCCCAACTACTGATGCGGCCTGTTGACTTCCTGTTGTGTAGCATCTCTACTAAGGGGAATGAAGAGGGCACAGTGATGTTGACTTCCACAAGGCCATGATGAGGGAATAGGCCAACTTTTCTAGTTTGGTATACCATGTCTTGGCACCCTGAAGGGCTTCCAAGACGAAGTAAACCAGCCGTTGAAGGGATCCCTCCTCAAGGATAAGGACTACGCTGCCTACTGTCAATATAGCCACTAGGTACAGCAATAGTGGAGCCTTTGGTGCCAGGGACATGAGAGTGGGGAGCTTGGCGAGATGCTTTTAAGGTCATCGAAGGCCATCGCGCACCCGTCGTCCAAGTGAAACCCATCACAACCGCGAAGAGTTCTGAAGAACAGGAGGTCTCGCTTGGCTGCTTTGGACAGGAAATGACTCAGCACAGCTAGGCGTCCTGTGAGCCTCTGGACCTCCCTGGTCATCTTGGACGGCTCCATGGAGCGGATTGCATCGACCTTATTAGGGTTCACTTGTATCCCTCGTCCTGACACCAAGAAGCCGAGCAACTTTCCTACTTGCACACCGAAGACACATTTGTCTAGATTCAGCTTGATGCCCACTCGCTAGAGATTGTTGAAGGTTTCCTGAAGGTCCTGGCCATGGGATGCGGCTTGCCTGCTCTTGACAACCACATCATCGACATAGGCTTTGATGTTCCTTCTGAGCTGAGAGACGAGGGCCACCAGCCATGTGAAAGTAGCTCCCACATTCTTGAGGCTGAAGGCCATCCTGACGAAGCAATACGTGCCTCCTGGGGTTATAAAGCTTGTCTTGACTTCGTCATCTTTAGCCATATGGATCTAGTGATAGCCAAAGTATGCGTCTAAAAAACTCATTAATTCGCACCCTACCATGGCGCCCACCAGCTGATCGATCTGAGGGAGCGAATAGTTGTTATTCAGACATGCCTTGTTGAGAGTGGTGAAATCAATGCACATGCGCCATGCGCCACTCGCTTTTTTGACCAACATCGGATTAGCAAGCCATTCCAGGTGATGCACTTCCCGCATGACTCTGGACTGGAGTAATTTTGCGACCTCAGTTTTGGCAGCCTGCTGGCACTTGAGGGACATTTATCGGAGCCTTTGTTTAACTGGTTTGGCATCAGAGTGAACCGCGAGGCTGTGTTCAATGTGGCGGTCTACCCCCATGATGTTAGCTGGCGACCATGTGAAGACGTCTGCATTGCTGCGAAGAACCTGCAGTAGGGCTTGCTCAACCTCTGGGCGAGGCCCTCACAAATGGAAACTTGTTGGTCATCTGAGGTATACAGGGAGATTCTTTTGACCCCACCGTCTAGCCTGGGCTTGGGCGTCCACTCCGAGGCTGATGGTGTACTTGCTTCAAGGGTGTCCCTGATGGCGTGCACTTTTTGGATGGGACCTTGTGTGCCAAGTTCTATTCGACAGGCGAAATCCTGGTCTCTGAACATGGTGACAAACGCCTATGGACCCAGAAGTTTCATGCATAGGAAGTTGTGATGCAGAACCGCCCCAAAAGTGTTGATGTTCAATTGTTTGAGGATGGCGTTGTACGGGTAGGGAAGGTCGACGATGTCAAAGGTGATGTCCTCACTTCTTGCTTGATCACCTTGCCCAAAAGACACCTATAGTTGTATTTGGCCCAGGGCTCGTAGGGGTTGAACCCCGAAACCCTGGAGCGGGATCCCTGGAGGCTCTAGCCTGCTGCGAGGGATTCCCATCTGGTCGAAGGCACCCACAAATAGAATGTTCGTAGAGTTATCCCCATTGACTAGGACCGTTTGACATCGCAGCTAGTGATGGCAGCCTAGATCACCAAGGGATCTTGATGAGGGAAGTCGACCCCGTCCGCATAGGTGATTGTGAACATGATATCTTTTTGTGCCCAAGTTGGGGGCACCTGGGCAAGGTATGTCACCACATGATACAGCTAACAGGCGTAGGCCTTCTGCTACCGTGCAGATGGGAATTCTAGCGATGAACCACCTGAGATGACATTTATGACACGACGCTTCCCCTCCATCGGTGGGCTATATCCGTAAAAGGTCCTCCAAGGGCTGTTGTACGTGGGCCACCACCAGGGTCCTCGCTTCCAGGGCTCTGTCCTTGGCGATGCTCTCCCGAAGCGTTGCGATGGTGGGGCAACGTCGAGTGAGGTGGTCGTTATGCCCATGTACCTCACACCAAAGCCCTAGATGTTGGTGCTCTTCGTGGTTGCGCACTTCGTCTCACGGCCCTAGCCTCATTCGCATCCTCGTCCTCTGCGAACGGCGCCAATTGTTGTAGCTACGGACCAAATAATAAACTAGGAGAGTAGTAGAGGAGTAGTAGAGTGATTATGAGAAATGAACTGGCCTTGGCCGTCCTCCATAGCCAGGGTACATACATATACATACATATATATATATATGTATATATATATGTGTATATATATATATGTATATATATATGTATATATATGTATGTATGTATATATATGTGTATATATATATATATATATATATATATATATATATATATATATATATATATATATATATATATATATATATATATATATATATATATATATATATATATATATATATATATATATATATATATATATGACGCTGAAATGGGGCACCATGGTGTTTGGGCACAAGGCCTCCTTGCCTTTGGATTGCTTTTAGATACGTGCAAGTGCAATGATATATAATATATCAGGATATAAAGTCTTAATCAGGATGGAAAGTCTTAATCATGGATGGAAGGTTTCAATCATGGAGTCTAGGCACCATGGTGTCCCTGTTATTTATACTATATATATAGGGAGCATATCTAGTGCTAATGGTTATTTCAGTGCTAATGTGCTAATGGTGACATGGTCCGTTCGATCTAGATTGCGTGGCTCAGATGGAGGTGGGTGGGAACTCCATCCCACTTAAACACTTTTATAGAAAACCCCTGCGATTTTAACAAAAACCCATCAACTCCACCATTGTTGTTGTATATTGTAGCGTTTTCACTTAAATGCAAAGCGCAGGGGGTTTTCTGCAAAAGTGTTTAAGTGGGATGGAGTTCCCACCCACCTCCATCCGAGCCACACAATCTAGATCAGATGGTCCACGTCGCCATTAGCACCTTAGCACTGAAATAGCCATTAGCACTAGATATGCTCCCCTATATGGTCCACGTCGTCCACTCAACAGTGGCTGCAAGGTAAGGCTTCCACAAATGGTTAGTTTAATGTTACAATATTAGCTTCTTTTACATGTATTTAATTGAATGTAGTGAAATTTGGGTTAGTTTTGGTATTTGGTTGTTATTGTGTTGAATTCAAAATGCAGATTGATTACTGGATGGTTAATACCACAGTGTATTGTTGTTTCTATGTAGCAAAATTTGTTCTAAACTAAGAATTTTACTTTGTTGTATAAATGGTTGTTCTTAGAATCATAACTGATGTGAATTAGGACTTATTTGATTGGTCATTCCTTTGGTTAAATTGTTAGTGATACCATATTGTGTTATATCTTTCTTTCTGCAACCGTGTTTACTGCTGGTATACTCATTTCCACTGCATTTTTTGTTCAAATGTTTTTTGACTGATGCGATGATTACCTACAAAGCTTGTAGCTTGCTTAAACAAAAAGCTGACAATGCTTAAATTTTTTGAAGGGATTAGAATCAACTACATCTTTTCTATACTATCGGACATCGTTGTCAATTTGCCAGTTTCTTCAATAATTTGTTGGATCTGTTAAAGACTCTAGTAACTTAGTATTCTATATGCTTTATGGTTGTAGTCTAAATGGTTAACCAATCCTTTATATTACTATCTGACTTGGTTGTGAGATATTTTGCACTTGCCTGCGCTACATTTTACCTTGACATGTGTACATTGCTTGTGGATTTAGTACTCCTAATTAAAAAATGGATTACATGAGTAGAGACAATCACATAGACAATTATCCAGAAAACAAGAAAATTTTCTGCCTTTTCCCTGCCAATGACATGTAGCGATTTATTATACAGTCTTAATGCAATAGACTGGCAATGTTTCTCTGTTCCTTAGTTGGTTGTTGTGGTAGGGGTGGCCCCCACCTAAGCCCATCTGGCCTGTTAAAGAGTTGTAAAGCCCAAAATAGGACGTGTGTAATGACATATATGCCCCTATGGAGGGCACATGAATGTACGGGCAGGATTGTGAAATACGTTTCATGGAAATATATATACATGCCTTGGACATAGAGAAGGGGCAAGCATTGTCCATCCATCTTGTCCATTCCACTACTCTCCTACTTTACTGTTTGGTCAGTAGCCACAACAGTTGGCGCCGTCCGTGGGGACGACGGAGAGCAAGCCATAGACTTTAAGAAGTGACGGCACCCAAGAAAGCTTCATCGACGGCAAGGAGGAACCGAAGCACAAAAGCAGCACTCGCAAACGCAAGGGCCTCAGCCGGCGGGACACCTACGTAGACATCGGGGATCATCACTGAAGGCGACACTGGTGCGGTGAACGCCTGTCAGACCCGGATTTTTCAATCCGGATCCTCTGTGATTCCACCGCACTATTCCCTGGATCAGTAGATAGTGCTCATAGATTACAATTCTGAATATCAAAGTTCATATCATGCGGAAACGTAAATATAATAGTAGACTTACTCATGGGCCGATTAGGCCGAAATCAATAAATTGCAGCAGCGGAAGAACGAAGCACACAGGTGGGACCTTCAGGACATGCCCACAGGCAGCCAACTGGAGGTTCGCGACCTAGCCCTTGACATCTTCATCTTCTCGGCCAGCTTGTCCAATCTTGTTGCTGAGGCGAGGTGATTTGATTTCCTGATTCTGAATTTTGTCGCAAAAGCGAGCGTGAGCACTCCGACCCCGTGCTCCGCGAGCCAATACACGGAATGCAAATAAATAGTATGCATGGCTTAACAGAGGAGAGGCTCGGGTTATTTTGTTTTGCAAGGAGTGCTTTTGAATACAATTAATTAAAAATCCCTAAGACCTAGCAGTTTGAACCAAATCATAATGTACAAGGAAATGCATTATTAATATCGATTCAGATTCCATCCACCGTTACATGGCATCTGCACCATATAGCAATTTCTTCAGCGTTATAGCCGCTTAACTTACCACTGGGACGACACCCAGGACAATTCCAAACCAGGGCAGTCCTTCACCCTTCAAGTTTCCATTCCCAGTTTCCAATGTTTTTAAAATAGAACTATATCCAGTTAAGTTCCCATGTCTGCCCTTGACCGTGGGCACGACTATTCGAATAGTTTTGACTCTGCAGAGTTTGTACACTTTCACCACAAGAGACAATCAACTCGTTGCCCCACACAATTCCTTAGAAGTGTGGTTAAGTAGATCATCACAGTGACTTTTCAAAATATCTAGTCCTTTCTCCCATCTCACATTATGGGTGACCGCCCATTTGCGATGGGTCCCATCTGTGCGCGGGATGTTTTCCCCAGACTCTAACGCAGCTCGGGCTCCTACTTCCCGCAACGTTAGGAAAGCGGGAAAACTTCACCCTCCACTGGTGTCCCTTCAGGCCCCCTTGCCATAGCATAACCCCATCAATCCACTACCAGTGAGATGAGTCCGGGATTTCGATAAGTCTACTTAGCCAAGTTGTATTTTACAGACTTGTGGTTGTACTGTTTTACACAGGAGGTCATGACAAGATTCGGTCCTTAGGATTACCTGAGCGGTTCTACCACACTCCATAATTTGTGCTTCCACTGCACCACATACCAGCCCCCAAACCATCCGCTCAGATATTTAAGCAAGTTGGGATTTTTGAGAGCATAAAATAACCATATCAAAGGATACCAGTCATTCCCACCATGACTGCCCAACCAATTTTTCTCAGGATTAAAAGTGATGCTTGGGCGCTCTCGCGCCCATGAGTATCTAAACAATACTAAGCATGGCATATATTTAGGGACTTATTTTTCCAAAGGTTACTATTATAATTTTTCTAGGGTGACAAGGTTCTCATGTTCAAATATTCCAAAGGTGGGGCAATATTAACCAAGTTAGACAATAGGCATTTAACTAGAATTCTAAATTAAACATGGATTTGCATATAAATTAACATCATGCAATTTGATAATTTAAACAAAATAATTTGCAGAAAATGTAGGTTCAACATGAACAAAGTATTGACTCGCCTGGCGCGGTTTACCGCGATCTTGAGCTCACACGAAGTTGTCTCATACGATGATCTTTAATTCCTGGTCTTCATTGATCTTGGTCCCGCTTGATTCATAGAATCTTCAGGACTTCAATCTCTAATTATGCGATAAACGACTGAATCCAAATAAAAGCAAATAACTTAAAAGTTCCAATTAAATCCGAATAAAATCAATTTATTTTTACTATGAGTCGATGGGTGATTTGGGTTATTTGAGGTAAGGTCGATGTTGTGCGGAGTATCGATGGAGTCACAAAAGGGGGTTGGAACGAAGTGAAGATTGGTAGAAGGACATTCGATGAAGCAGAAGCTGAGGAGGGTTCGTGATACAGGGATATTGATGATGTTATTCTTACTTCAAATTAGAGGGTGATTAGGTTTAGCCAACCATTGATTAGCACGGGTTAACCTATTTTATTTAATAACTTCTTTTATTATTTTCGTATTTATCAAGGAAGTTCCATGAGTTATCGAAGTACGAGTCTGGCTGGGTATGTATTCCTTGCAACTTAGGTTATGGTAAAGGCAATCTAGACTGATGGATGAGATCTGTACTTATTCTATAAATCTTTAATGGTCTCATTATCATATTTTATGTATCTTCATTTATCGCTAGCTTAATTTGAATTTGAATTAAGATCCTTTGGTACGGGCCCCAGCTTGCTCTGTATGCAATTGTGCTTAATTTTATTATGTACCAAAGCTAGTGTTAGGAATAAGATTTGATTGATAGCACTATTCTTATCTTGCTCATACCTTAGCTAATATTAGGCTTATCTTTATTTCTGATTTTAGTTTACACTTAGCTATCTGAGTAAGATTAGTATGTGTCATTTTATGTGAAATGTTAATCTAAATACCAATGGTCATTGCTAACTAAATCTAGCTTCTGATATTTATTTATCGGCGATGTACTAAGGGTGAGTATTATGAATCATGACTTTCCAATTTAAATATGTATTTCACTTAATTTGGTGTTAGCATGAATCAATGATTATTTAAAGTTTAACCATAAGTCAGTTACATACAAGGTAGCCTCTATTTCAATTTGAATATCATGGCCTAAAGGTTTGTTTATTAATGTTCACATTATTTAATAGTCAAAAAGGATTCTCCTAACTGCTAGGGCATAAAGACAAGGGTTTATGGTTTAAACTTTATAGAGATTAATTTTATAACATTTACTAATATGCAAGGTTTTAGGCTTCATTGATTAATCAAATTTCATTTGCTAAGTTGTCATTCCAGGAGAGCATGCACCTAACAACTTCCCTACCAAGCCTTTAATTAATAGTTAGGATTTAAAATAAATATTCAAGGCATACTGTTCACTAACATATAATTATCAATCCCTGATTGAACATTAAGTAAGCTCGTTTAATTTGAGTGATCTCTAAAGTACTACTGCTACTGATATTTTATCCCCTAGCATTAGTATCTTGCATATTTTATTTAATCTTCTATTTACATGGAACCAAGCTCGCTATACCCAAAAATCGACTCCACTAAATTCGCTGTTGAGATTTATTTATTGGTGACGTGCTAAAGGGCGAGGGTTTTATTAGGGTCATCTAAATTTAATGTTTATGGTCACGACCCTTTTGTTTCATTAATGTTATGAAGAGGCCTTATTTCATAGGGTTATATTTCAATACTGGCTATTTAGTGAAATCTAACACTAAAATTTATTTATCAATGGCACGCTAGTGATAACTACTACTTACGTAATTACGTTAGGTAGCTTACTTTTAATCACTTGATGACCTAAAGGGCTACTTTATTATAATTGCCACATATATATTTTTCTAACATGACGTTTCTACTTAAGGACACCCTTTTGATTAAATGTTGCTGTCAATTTAGTGCAAAGTAAGTTTCAAAGAAAAGATCGTATATGTGTATATTCAGGGGATGGTTTGGCTTGCTATTTATAGTTACACTTCACTACTGTTATCAAACAGACCTACGGCTAATATTCAATTTACCGATGGTATGCTAAAGGTTAAGGTATATATTTTCTTTGGGTAATCTTTAATTTAAATCCTTATTTTTATGCACAATGTGTCTTCACATGCAACTAATTAAACTTAAATTTTTAATTTCATTTCATATCCCTGTTAGTGTAATATCACAATTAACTTTTATTCTCATTTTTATCCACATCTTATCTTTCAAGACTGCTAGATATGAGATGAGAGGATGCAAGTGATACACGCTTTCTAAGTACTCCCTGCAAGGGGGGGCCCACACGTCATAACAGAGACACAGAGAGGGGGAGGGCACTGTCTTCGGCTGAGCTGATGGAGGGGAAGCAAAAGCAGAGGGAACAGGGGAGATGCTCGGCCAGGGGAAAGGGGGTGGTGGCGCCGGCGAAGGACGGTCGGGGAGGTGGCGGCAACCAGTGAAATGGAAATCCCAGATGACGACGAAGCTCAAAGTGGCAGTAGCTCCGGCCGGGTGGCGCCAAGGCGGGCTGGCGGCGGTGTTAGGCGGCCGGCGGTGAGGCGAAATCGAGGCGCCGGCGGCCGGGAGTGAGAGGGACGAAGAAAGGGTGCGAATGAGTGTGAGAGGGGTGTACTGAGCTCACCAAGGGGGTCGGAGGAGCTGGGGGCGCGACGAGGGAGGCCAGCGGCGTGCTCGGGCGGCGGCGTGGAGAGGTCGCCGTAGAGGGAACGGCTCAGGCGACGAGGAGCTCCGCCAGCAGTTGGAGGAGGTTCAGGGTGCCGAGGAGCCTCTCCCACCGCAAGGAATTGGCCTGAGGTGGAGGCGGCGACGGGAATGGCGACGGCCGGCCGAAGACGAAGGAGGAGCGGGCGTGACACACTCGGGTGGTGATTTCTCAATTAAACACGTCGGGGGGGGGGGGGGGGGGCGGTGGACACTCGGGCGCACGCCGTGGCGTGGCCAATTTGTGGAGGGGATGGCCGGAGTGACTGAACAGCGTGAAGTGGCGGCGGTGGCGCGCTTGCTCACGGGCGGAGGGAAAAGAGGAAGAGGAAGAGGGGTGGCGCAGGAGCTGGTTATACTCACGGGGAGATAGGGAATCGGTGGGCAGCGCGGGCAAAACCGTGGGCGACAGCAGGGGAGGCGCGGCGCATGGCTGCCACGGGGCGGTGGGGAGCTGCGCGCGGCAGAGATGGCGCGGGCGCGGAGGGCTGACTGCGACGGGTCCGAGTGGAGGGGACGTGACGGTGGAGGGGACGTGACCGGGCAGAAGGCAGCGGCGACGCGGATGGAGCTCGTCCACAGAAAATGAAAGGCGGAGGAAGGAGGAGGTAAAAGAAATAGAGAAAGGGAGGAAGGAGCAGGTGCTCGGGGGAAAAGAGAGGAAAGGGAGAGAGGGAGAAAGAAAAGTAGGGGGACCCACATGGGAGTGAGAGAGAGATAAAAGAATGAGAAAATGAGAAGCTCTAGCAGTTTTCAAATTTTTAAATCTTGAATTTGAATTTCTATTTCCTAATTAAAATTATTGGTTTTAATACCTGAAATTTTGGTTAAATTTTCTTTTGCTATTATCTCTATTTGTACATATATATTTCTATCCCCCATTTACTGGTTATTCCCCTAGATGCATTATTCTTATTTTGTATGGATTTATGTTTATATATATATGTAAATGTTGACCTCCTTAATTTGTTTGCCCCTTTGCTATTCATACCATATTTTCATGGATAGGATTTTATGCTTAATTAAAACTCTCCCCTTATACTGGATCATCTTTTTAGATTCGAATTTAAAGTTTTGAGTTTCCTTTATTTACATATTCCCATGTATCACATTACTAATATTGATTTTGTTTTTGGTCTTTCTTGAATTTCTTTAACTTTTGGGAGCTCAATCAAAATTTAAGAACACCATGAAAATCCAAACTCAAATATAATCTTTGACAAAATAACTCAAGCCTTAGTATTTTCGAATTTAAAAATTCAGGATGTTACAACGCCGAGGTTAACATCCATGGCACAGCGTCGGCCTCACCGATGGCACGACGGCTGGCCTCGTTAGCGGCGCTTGGGTCAGCAGGTGCATTGACACCAATGCTCGCGCCGGCATGCCCGGTGACCCAGTGTCCAGCGCGGGGGTACAGGTGGCCCCAAAGGCCACACCAGTCTCGCCTTCGACCTTGGGGCTCATTGCATCAGTGCACTGAACAGCTCTGGTGAGCAAGACATAGTTGCCAGCTACCTGGCAGCCCGTAGGGATGTTCCTGTCATCTTGGAGGCCCTAGGGCATGATAAAAGTGAGACCTTTCATTCTAATATAAATATGTAACAATACATTTTATATCAGTTGTAAAAGGTAATTAAAGTTCAATACAATAGCCATTAGACAGTACATCACAAAATACAAAATACTTATTGGCAATGGCAACATTAGGCTCAGTACATTACAAAATGCAAAGTACTCATTGTCGATAAAATGCATGTATACATACTAACATACATGGGCTAGGGGCCCCAAGTTTTCATGGGCCCTAGGCGGTCGCCCTTGCTGCCTAGGCCTAGGGCTGGCCCTGGCAGCCCGTACCACCGCTCAAGCCGGTGCAACCGCCCCAACGGTGGAAAACGCCCTGCTGGTGGCCCTCGGTACATTGCAGCATGAGATGGTAGATCTCCGAGGGGCCGTGCGGGAAATGCAAGTGGCGTGGAGCCAGCAGACCCCGCCGATAGTGACGATGGAAGCTATACCAGACCGGGTGGATAGCCGCGACGCTCCCACATCCAGTCGCGTTGCGCTCCTCCGACGTGTAGATCTGGAGTCTCCCCTATCCACCGGCCTGCAGCAATCAGCGTGGCTAGAGGACTTTAAGCTCCCCACCATCGAACCATACAAGGACGACACGGACCCCAGAGAGTTCGTTCGCGTGTACAAAACCACCATCGAAGCTGCCAGCGGGGATGACTCCACTAAGGTGAAGGGACTGCCGCTTGTGTTGCAGGGAGTGGCGCTCTCTTGGTTTTTTTACCATAGAGCCGAACTCCATCTACGCATGGGAGCAAATCTGGGATCGCCTATATAACAACTTCTAGGGAAACTGTGTCGAGCACATCGACACGGATCAACTCTTTGCCATCAAGCAAAAGCCCTCGAAAAAGCTCCAAGAGTACTTAAAGCATTTTGCCAAGGTTTGCTGCTAAGTCAAGAACGTCAATGAAACCACTATCATCAACGCAGTAATCCAAGGCCTTCGCCCGGGGCCACTAGCCGAATACAATGCGCGCAAGCCGATAAAGACAGTGGCCAAGCTCTTAGACAAGATGGAGGAGTACACGAGGGCAGAGAAAGACGCTCAGCGGCGTAGAGGTGACTCCTCTGATGCCAAGCAGGCTTAAGACTCACTGGAGGGCTCCTCCAAGCACAAGCAAGAATCATCGACCTCCAACGCAAACAAGATTCGTCAAATGACAAGTCCAACTATAAGCAGCGCATGTCTTAAAAGGCTCGCTACGTCTTCGACATCGAAGGCGACTTCGATGATAGCGCCCCTGCTAGCCGAGAACGGGGTCGCATAGGTTGTGAACGCGGGCGAGGCCGAGGCCACAATGATGGGACACGTGGCGAAGCGGACCGCCAACAGCAAGGACTGTGGTGCAAAATGCATGGCCACGGCGACCATCTCACGTGGACAGCCCCACCATTGCGACGCTTCACCAAAGCATCGCCAGGGATAAAGCCTTGGAAGCGGGGACCCCAACTGTGGCTCACATGCAGCAGCCCCAAGAAGGCCAGCACCGTGTCATAAATGTCATATCCGGGGGCTCTTCCCTGGAATTTTCGTCCGCATGGCAGTAGAAAAGCCTACGCACGTCAGTTGCATCACGTGGCGGCGTACTCGGCACAAGCACCGTTGACCTAGGTGCAACACGACATCAACTTCACTGCCGCTAACGTAGATGGCATTGACTTCCCTCACCAGGATCCCCTGGTCATCTAGGCCACCATCGCAGGCTGCGATGTTAAGCGTGTCCTGGTCGACGGAGGCAGTTCTGCTGACATTTTATTCGCGGTAGCCTTCGATCAGATGGGAATCCCCCGGAGCTGGTTAGGCCCCTGGGAATCCCACTTCAGGGCTTCAGAGGCCAACCATTGAAGGCTTTGGGCCAGATATGGTTGCAAGTGTCCTTTGGGTAGGGCGACAACCTGAGGAGCAAGGACGTCACCTTCGACGTCGTGATCTCCCATACCCGTATAACGCCATCCTGGGACACCCGACCCTCAACTCCTTTGGAGTAGTCGTGCACCATGGTTTTCTGTGCATGAAGCTCCCGGGCCCGCAAGGCATCATCACCGCGTTCGGCGACCAAGACCTCACCCGATAGATAGAGCTTGGTACTCGGGGCCCACATCGAAAGGTGCACGTGCTCATAGACACCCCGGAGCAGGCACGCCCTCCGCCCCAGGATGGACGCCCAAGCCCCGGCCGGACCGACGACCATCAAGTGTTCATCGGTGAGGGCCTTCCCCAAGAGGTCGAGCAGGATCTACTCCGAGTACTCTGAGAAAATGCGGCCATCTTCATGTGGTCCCCGACCGACATAAAGGGTGTGAATAGTGCCATTATCGAGCCCACTCTAGCGGTCTGCCCTGACGCCAAGCCGGTCAGGCAGAGACTCTGGCGCATGTCTCTCGAGCCTCAACAGGCGATCAAGGCAGAAGTAGCCAAGCTGCTTCGGTCCGGGGTCATCCATGAGGTTCAGCACTTAGATTGGCTTACGAATCCAGTGTTGGTAAAGAAGGCCAATGGCGTGTGGTACATGTGTATCGACTTTACCGCCCTCAACAAGGCATGTCCAAAGGACAACTACCTGCTGCCTCACCTAGATCAACTGGTAGATGCCACGGCAGGATGCGAGCTAATGAACTTCCTGGACGCATATTCCGGCTATCACCAGATCCACATGGCAAAAGATGATGAAGTCAAGACCAGCTTCATAATGCCAGTAGGGACATACTGCTTCGTCAGGATGCCCTTCGGTCTCAAAAACGCAAGCGCCACCTTTACCTACCTCATCGCACTCACCTCCCAGCTTGGAAGGAATGTTGAAGCCTACTCGACGATGTGGTTGTAAAGACTAGACAACTTGCCTCCCACGGTCAAGACCTTCAGGAGACCTTCGACAACCTACGCCGAGCGGGCATCAGGCTCAACCCAGACAAATGCATCTTCGGCGTGCAAGCTGGCAAGCTTTTGGGCTTTCTGTTGTCCGGGCATGGAATCCCAGAGAATCTTGATAAAGTTGACATGATCCTTTCTATGGAGCCACCCAAGATGACAAGGGAGGTCCAGAGGCTCACCGGACGCATGGCCACGTTGAGTCACTTCCTATCCAGGGCAGTCGAGCGGGGCCTCCCATTCTTCAATACCCACCGCGGATGCGACGGGTTCCATTGGGACGACGACTGTGCGAAGGCTTTCAACGAACCTAAGCGGCACCTTGCAAGCCTCCCCACCTTAGTCGCCCCAGCACCAGAGGCTCCACTCCTGCTGTACCTCGTAGCCACCGCAACAGCAGTTAGCGCAGTCCTCGTCCTGGAGGAGGGCACCTTTTAGCGACCCGTGTACTTCGTCTCTGAAGCCCTTCAGGGCACGAAGACACGATACACCGAGCTAGAGAAGTTGGCCTACGCGCTTGTCATGACCTCAAGGAAGCTCCAGCATTACTTCCTTGCTCACCCTATCAGCGTGCCATCCTCATTTCCCTTAGCGGACATGCTACATAACAAGGAGTCCACAGGTCGTATCGGCAAGTGGGCGGTCAAGCTCACACCCTTCTCGTTGACGTATGCTTCGAGCACGGCCATAAAGTCTCAGGTCCTTACGGACTTCCTAGCCAAGTGGACCCCACCAGCTCAGCCATATGCGCAACCGCCAGTAGACCTAGTGTGGACCCTTCATACCGACGGTGCCTATGGTGCCTCAGGCACTGGGGTCGGCACAGTGATCACCACACCAGAGGGACATTGCCTGCTGTACTCAACACGTCTTAGGTTCCCGGCGACAAACAACACGGCTGAGTACAAAGTGCTACTCTTTGGACGGACTCATTCACACGGACTCGCGCCTGATCACGAGGCACGTCGACAAATCTTATCAGGCTAAAGAACCCAATCTAGCCAAGTATCTAGCTGCCGTGAGGGCAAGGGAGCGCCATTTCTTGGGCATTACAGTGAAGGCCGTCCCGCAAACAGACAACGAGCAGGCTGACATGCTGGCCAAGGTCGCTAGTCAGCAGACCCCTCCTCCCGCCGAAGCCTTCATCGAGGTCTTAGCCACCGCGGCCGTCGAACAGGATAAGCGTGATGCAGCACTTGTCCACCAAATCACCCAGCAAGGTGACTGGCGGGAGCACATCTATGGTTATTTGCAAGGCATAGCTGAGCCAAACAACCTTCTTGAGCTGCGGCGCCTGCAGCATCGCGCCAGGTCCTTTGAGTTCCTAGATGGTGTCCTCTACAAGTGAGGGGACTGTGCCCCACTGCTACAATGCCTTCCGCGCAGCGAGGGACAACGGCTCCTCGCCAAAATTCGTGTGGGACTCTGTGGATCGCACATCGCATCGCGAACTATTATCAACAAAGCATTCAGACAGGGTTTCTATTGGCCAACGGCCATGGCGGACGTGCGTGACCTCATGCATCAGTGCCAAGGGTGCCAATGGATGGGAAGGGTCATCCATAGACCTCTGACCAACTTGCAGCCCATCCCACCGGTATGGCCATTGGCGCGCTGTGACATCGATGATGTTGGACCACTCCCATGCACCCCAGGGGACCTGCGATTCATAGTAGTCACCCTAGAATATTTCTCCAAGTGGCTGGAGGCGGTAGCACTGGCTAGGGTAACCTCCACAGCTATGCAACAGTTTCTCTGGCAGAGCATCGTTTGCCACATCGGAGTCCCTAAGGAAATAACCGTCGACAACGGTATGCAGTTTGACTCCACGCCATTTAAGCGTTCTACGACCGTATGGGCATCACACTCCGATACGCATCCATTGGGCACCCACAGTCCAACAGAGCAATCGAGCGGGCAAACAGCACCATCCCTACTGGAGTCAAGAAACGTCTTGTCGGACTCCCGAAGGGCAAGTGGCTGGACGAGCTCCCTAGTGTGCTCTAGTCCCTCCGCATGATGGTAACATGTCCGATGGGGTTCACGCCATTCAAACTCCTCTTCGGCGACGAGGCAGTCACGCCAGAAGAAATCAAAGCTGGTTCGAGGAGGGTCCTCGCCCAGGCTCCGGCAGAAGAGCGAGCGCTGTCTCTGGATCTCCTTGACGGTGACCGAGTCAGTGCCACTAAACATGTCATCAAGTACGCACGCCAAGCAGTGCGTGCATACGAACATACCGTGTACTCGCAATAGTTCCAACCAGGGGACCTTGTCCTCAAGTTGGCGCTGCATGTGGCGACGGTGGGTAAACGGGAATCCAAATGGGAGGGCCCCTACATCATCACAACAGCTTTGCAGCACGGAGTGTATCGCCTCGCAACCTTGGAGGGGCAGACTCTCCATCATACGTGGAATGCAGACTGGTTGCGGCGATATTACGCATGAAGCCGAAAGGATGCTCACCACACTGCTGGCACCCTACCTTTTGTAAAAGCTCATCCGCGCAAATGAAAAATCAATAAAGGGCACCGTTTGCAAAAGTGATCTCATTATGCATAAGACACGAAGAGGCGAGCCTCCGCGTGCATTCTTCGGAGTATAAATAAGACATGCGGAGACGAGCCTCCACATGTACTCTTCAGAGTATAAATAAGACACGTGGAGGCGAGCCTCTGCGTGCACTCTTCGGAGTATAAATAAGACATGCGGTGGTGAGCCTTCACGTGCACTCTTCGGAGTATAAATAAGACACGAGGAGATGAGCCTCCGTGTGCACTCTTCGAAGTATAAATAAGACATGTGGAGGTGAGCCTCCGCATGCACTCTTCAGAGTATAAATAAGACATGTGGAGGCGAGCCTCCATGCGCACTCTTCAGAGTATAAATAAGACATGCGGAGGCGAGCCTCCGCGCGCACTCTTCGGAGTATAAATAAGACACGCGGAGGCGAGCCTCCACGCACACTCTTCGGAGTATAAATAAGACACGTGGAGGCAAGCCTCCGCACGTACTCTACAGAGTATAAAAAATCGCGTGATGGTCTCGGGCCTCGGTGTTCTCTTTGGAGTATAAAGCGCTGGGAACTTAGCCATCCCGGGCAACTCTATGGAGTATAAAAGAAAATCGCGTGAGGGCCTTGGGCCTCTGCGTACTCTATGGAGTATAAAGTGCCCGGAACTTAGCCATCCCGAGCAACTCTACGGAGTATAAAAAAGAAGCGCATGATGGCCCTCTATCTCCACGCGGGCTCTTCAGGCTACGGAAAACACATACAGGAGTAAGCCTATATGAGCACTCTCCAGAGTAAACAATGGCATGTCGGTACGGAGACTTCATCTAACCGCCAGCTCCGTTGCCACCACTTCGAAGGGTAAGGGATGGAGCCCTCGTGCGTCTACTTTGTCTTACCGCCAGCTCCGCAGTCGCCACTTTGAAGGGTAAGGGATAGAGCGCTCGTGTGTCTACTTCGTCTAGACGAGCTCCGCTGCCGCCACTTCAAAGGGTAAGGGACGGAGTGCTCGCGCGTCTATTTCGTCTAGCCGCCAGCTTCGCTGCCGCCACTTCAAAGGGTAAGGGACAGAGCACTCATGCGTCTACTTCATTTAGTCTCTAGCTCTGCCGTCGCCACTTCGAAGGGCCGCGAATGGACAGTGAGCGCCTACTAGTGCAGAACGAGGAGGGTCGTGTTGACCCTTCGTTCCTACCCTACTCCACGCATATTGCATACTAAGTGCTGAGGGCAAAGTCAGCGACACTCGCTTCGCACCCGAAGTCCTACTTATCGGTCGATCTCCTGAGCACTCACCACGACAAGTGATATCGAAGTGAGCGTAGTCACGAAAGGAAGGCAGGGGCACATGTTCGCTTTGGCTATTGCTTTTATTAAATGTGCGAGGGGTAGCATTTACAAGTACATTCACTCGGGTAGTCAAGACCACTACTCATCCGACTCTTCTACTTAAATATATTCCCGTCTCGAAGTCTCCCCCGTCGTGCACCGCGTTTCCCAGAACGCAGGGAATCCTCTGCCCAGCCACAGTGTTGAAGGTGCCACCAGACCATAAGGTCCGAAACTAGCAAGCGGACCCTATCAATCACCTGCTCGTAATAAACAGCACATATGAGCAAAAGACATCACAATTTTCCATTGCATTCCCAAAAGGTGGGGCCATGTGGTGCCGTTTTACATAACACAGCTACAAGATACATAGCGACACACACGTACAAGTATGGGACTTCAGCATTATACCTGTGGATCAACACCGCGCTCTGAGCCGGTGGCGCCACCCTCGTCACGGACTTTGTCAAGCTAGGGCTGAGGCCTCTCCGATCCACCGAAGGGTGCTCGACAGATCCTCAGGGCCGAAGGTGTGAGGCGGCACGATGACGGAGAGGTCAGAGAGGGCGCTCTCTAGAGCTTCCATCGAGTTCCAAGCTACCACTAAGGCATCGCCCAGTGCCCGATCCCTCTCCCCGAGTGTCGTAGCCAGCAGGGCCTTCTCCTCTTCCAACACGGAGATCAGATGAAGCAGCCCCTCACGCTCTTTAAAGGCCAGCCGCTGCATCCGCTCCGCTAGTGCCTGAGCGTCAACGATTGCCTTCGCGCCCTCCGTCTCGAGGAAGTAGATGCGCTCATCCTTGGAGGTGCACACAGCATGGGCCTCTTCATAATGCGGAGTCGGTCCTCCAACACACCTTGCTCACGAGCCCTGGCTACCTTTAGAGCGCTAGCGAGGGCAAAGGCCAACATAGCACAACTGTCAGCGAAGTCCCGTAAGCACAAACGTAATTGAAGAGTGGGCACACTTACCCTCATCTCTGCAGCTTCCAGCACACTTTCCAGGAGCTCTAGGCCACACAACGATAGCGCTCGCTGGTCTAAACTAGCGTCTATATAGTCTACGGCCCCTGTAGAGCTCATAGCGTCTCCAGTCGAGGGACAAAATCGAACACGGTCAGGCGTCAAGTCTCCACGCCGGCAGCTTCCACGGCAGCAAGGGTCGAGGTTACATCTAGGGCAGGTACACTGGACACTTCGCAGCCACTCTCATCGCTGGAACCTTGTCTACGTCCCGGAGATCGCGTTCCAGCTGACGTTGATGACGTTCATCATGAAGCGGTGAAGATCATCGAGATGTCTGACCTGCCTCCGAACGAACCGTGGGGGCACCACCCATATCTTGTGTGGTAGAGTCCGCTTCGGGCCCAACGGCTTCCACTTTAGAGTTTGACTCCGACATCGCTCCCACCGCTCGAAACGCTCCTCTAGTCCCGCAAGCGAACTTGTCCGAATGCACTTCACGCTCGGTGCCTTCGAGGACACCTCATCGGCCTCCGTAGCCAGCGCAGGTGATGAAGCCTCGCCTTCCAAGGCATCCGCATCGGGCCTAGGGTGTTCATACCCTTTGTTGCCTGTGTCGCTCATGGGCCCCTTGTCGCCAGGCGCGTCGTGAACCGCCTCCGCCTCCAGATCGGAGTTGGCGTATTCCGCCAGGTCAGAGCCCATGACTGTCGTGGTCTTGGCTCCGACGGGTTCTCCAAGAGGGGTAACCATCAGGCTGGATCGGGCGTCGGGTGACCGGGCCCTCCAACGAGGGGGAGAGGCCTCCCCCTTGTCGTCGCCATCTCGAGGGCGAGCACGGCCAGCGGTCGATGTGGCACGCTCCAGCACGGGGATGCCAAGAGATTCGCACACGTGGTTCACCCTCCCGATGTTCGCAGTCACTACCTCTCGAAGACTGTGCTCCTTGGCCACATACGGCCCAAGGAACACCGTCGCCGCAGGCTCCACATCCTCAAGGAGTAGTTCTACCAATAAAAAGAGTTAAAACAACATACAATGATTATTTTGTGCGCAACATATGCGGTTGAGACCTCACGGGAATCGGAGGGCCTCGGCAGCGAAGCCACTAACGGGCGAATCCCGTCGGGGTGGATGGGGCCCGGCTGAATATGCCATTGTGAGGCAAGCGGGGCCATGCCGTACATCAAGTACTCCACTGCGAGGTTCCGCATGTTAACGCAGAGAGCAATCCCTACCGGCCTCCACGCCCGCTGCTCATCGTAGCAATCCAGGGCCACCGAGGGGGATATGTTGAACTCCATTGGGCAACTCGTGCACCAAAGGTTGCTGCTACCCGTCACGCGGTGGTAAAACCAACGCCGTATCCAGTTCGACTCCCATTTGGCTCGAGTTGAATTTGCAGGGAATATCTTCATGCATGGCGACCGCAGCACAAAGTTGACACTGCCAAAGTTCGAGTATCCCCCCCCCCCCGCGTCCAGCTTCTTTGGCTGGCATCGCGTGTCATGGAGGAATGTGAATAGGGGGGCGTTGGGCCATACTGCCTCCATCCGTAATGCCTAGCAGTATACTGCCGGGCGCACTGGCGCATTCGGAATCAGTTGCGCCAGCTCCAGCCTATATGTCCTGAGCACCTCCCCAACAAACATGGCCGATGGGAACCGAAGTCCAACTTCCAAGTACGTGATGAAGACAACTGCTTCCGACTCTGTGGGATGCAGCTCCGTCTCGTTGCCTAGGGGCAGATGAACTTTGCTGTGGTCCGAGAGCTTCCCCTCTCGCAGAAGAGACCGGATGGTCTCCTCGGTCACGAGGCTCTGCCCCAGTACATTCGAGCAGACGCCGTTCAGCTTCTTTTCCGCGCTCCAGCACTTGTTTGCCAGTGAGGGGTCACGCCCCACTAGAGCATACTCCATTTCCATCGTCGACGAACTACGCTGGTGGGAGGAGGCGTCGTGGCTTGACGATGCACCACGGCTTGGCCGGCAAGAGCGGTCATCACATTGGGCCATCTCCGAGACGCTTCCTCTCAAAGTGCATGGCGAAACGCAAGGGTGTGGTGGCAAACGGCGGAAAGAACGGTGGTACGAAAGCAGTGCGCATGGAACCAAGCAGCAAAACGAGGTGTTGTGGCAGCTAGTAAGGGGTGAGGAATAGCAATACGACAGTGACAGTGCTTTTAAAGCCTCCTCGCCTCCCCCACGATCGGGAAGCCCAACCGGCAGAGGCTAAAGCTGCACGACATCCCAATAGCACGCGCACATGTGTCCCATGACCTCGGAAACCGAGCGGACCACAGTGATAATGCCAGTCCACCCAACCACGTAAAAGGTCATAGGCCGCAGGGACGGAGGGGGCCAAAGGGCTTGGTGACATCGCTTCTGTAATAGCCCAGCTGTTTATTTCAAAATTACAGTAAAAAAATTAAATTTAAAATTAATTTAATTTAAAATACAAATAAGTGTTCTTTGGTTGCTTAAATGTTGAAGATTTTATTTGCCCATTTTTACCTTTGGAAAAAGGCTTTTGTTAAAAGTAATTTAACTAAAAACGTAAGATTATGATTAAAAAAGGTATTTGAAAATTTTGTAAAAATACTATTTCAAATTAAGTATTTAAAGCATTTGGCTTTTATTTGGATTTTCTGTAATTTTCTAGAATTTATTTGGAGTTATCAGGATTTTCTTTCAAAGCCTAGATTCAAAAAAATATATTTTCTGTATTTTATTAAAGCCAAAAAGAGTTTATTTTGCTTTTCCTAAGCTTCCCAGAAAATATAGTAATTTTTGAGAATTTCATAAAATTTTAAAATCAATTTCAAAGATAAAAACTATTTTTGTAAAAATTAAAAAACACCAAATTTAAGTTGGAAATATTTTTAGTAACTCTAAAACCTTTTATAGAATTTTTGATAATTTTCTGGAATTAAAAATCAATTTTAAAAGTCCAAAAGATAATTTATAAAATTTTGAAATGCCAAATATAAATTAAAAATATTTTTCCTAAGTCTAAAATATCTCCAAGAATTTTCTATGAATTTTCTGGAATATTTAGACATTATTTACTATTTTCTATGTATTTATAAAATTTTCTTATATTTTCTAAAAATTTAATCCGAAAATTAAATCCGGATTAATCTTGGGCTGACATGTGTCGTGCCAGGATTTAATCCATCTCTTTCCTCGATTTAATCTGAGCCATTCACCCTCACTTTACCCTTCACTTCAATCCAACAGCTGAGATATTTTCGCTTGCCACGTGTCACAAATCCGGCAGCTCAACCCTTCACCTCCCTCTTTCTCTCACCGACGAGCGGGCCCCACCTGTCATGAGCTTCTTCAACCTCACTTCATCCCTTAGCTCCAGGCCGCCACCATTAATGCCCGCGCGAAGCTCCATTTCGGCCGGCTCCTCTCCCCAAAAGCCGCCTCGGGCTCCCCTCCCCTTGTCGCCGCACCCCACCGCCCCGCGCCGGCTATTAATGGCGCCGCCACGCCCGCGTTTCCACCGCCCAAGCCGGTTCCTCCCCAGGTTTTCCGGCGACAGCGCCCCCCCTTCCCCCTATAAAAACGGGGAGCTCATTCCGCACCACCTCTTCCTCCTCCACCTTTCCCCCACCTCGGCCGGAGCTCCCGCCCTCTCCCTCGCCGCCGCGCCGAGTGCCGCCGCCGCCTCTCTCTCCTCCACCGCCACCTACCTCCGGTCATCACCCGAGCCGGCGCCGGTAAGAGCTGCACCACCACTGCCTCCCCTCCTGTCGGACCTCGGGTTAGCAAACCCAAATCCTCTGTGATTCCACTGCACTATTCCCTGGATCAGTAGATAGTGCTCACAGATACATTACTGTATATCAAAAACATATCATACGGAAGTGTAAATAATACAGTAATACTTACTCATGGGCCGAATAGGCCGAAAATAATAAAATGCAGCAGCGGAAACTTCACACAGGGGGGGACCCGCAGGACTTGCCCACAGGCAGCCAACTGGGGTTCGCAACCTAGTCCATGGCCTCTTCGTCTTCCAGCTCTGTCGACCCCTTTTTAGCGTCGCAGGGTTTAGCATTCCTGTTCTCTCTAACTGAGTGATGGTAGTTAAGCAAGAATGAGTACGATGATACTCAGCAAGCCACCACACAGGATGCAGTAATAATAGATGCAAAGATGTCAAGGGAGGCTTGAGTTTCTTTTATTTGCTAAAAGCATGGTTTTGGAATTACAATAAGTAAGAAAAATCTCCTGAGACGTAGCAATTTTAACTGAAACATGTTTTATGAAATTGATTGTGAGAATGCGATAATAATTGTAGTGTAGGTTACATCCACCTTTTTACAGTGCATGGTTACCTCCACCAATGCTAGTTTTCGCCGCTGGAGTACATCTCTCCAGGAAAAGTTCATGGTCAGAGTACATCTCTTTGATAGGTTTTATCCCACCCACAAATGTTTTTGGAAATAGAACTAACTCGAGTAGGTTCCCGTGTCCGCCCTTGACCGTGGGCACGGCTGCTCGAATAGTTTTACACTCTGTAGAGGTTGTACACTTTCACCACAAGAGATAAGTCATCTTAAGAGCCAACATGCTTCCTTTGGCATGAGACCCAGATGGTTTATCACAAAGCCTTTACCTTACTCCGATTTAGCTAGATACCACCCCGCTGAGGTTTCACCGCTGAAGGGTTACATCCGCCACAGTCAGAAGCCCCCTCTTGCGCCGTATGAGTAAACCAGTGCTCTGGCACCCATCTTCCGTGATGATATCTAAACTAAACCTTTGCAAGTTAATCAGCTAGGTCGTACCCATATAGACTTGTGGTTGTACTGTTTTACACCAGGAGGTCAGTACAAGATTCAGTCCTTAATTTGTCAAGGCGGTTCTTACCACAAACCACGGGTTCTCGTGCGACATCAGCACCATCCACTCTCACCAACCGCCCAGACAGGTAAAGCAGATTTTTAGGGTTTTGAGAAGCATAAAACAGTTGTAGCAAAATACTCAGCCACGTACATCCCATGACTGTCCCAAAACAAATTCTTATGGTTTAAAGATTGATGATCAGGGCAACTAGTGCCCTGGACTTTGACAAGACTAGCATGGCATTTAATATGACGTATAGCTAATAAAGTTATCATTAATATCTAGGGTGACAAGGATTAGGTGATTCAATATCAAGGGATGGCATAGTAAATTTATATACAACATCAAGTGGGCATGTAGCTACCTTAAGCTTTGACATATATTTGCATAGTAAATTAAGCATGCAAGTTGATAGTTTAAAAGAACATAATTTTGCATAAAATGTAGGATCAATATGATCAAAGTGATGACTTGCCTTGCTTGATGTACCATGGCCTTGATTGATCTAAGTCAAAGCCTGCTCAGTCAGCGATCTCAACTTCCTAGTCGTCGCTTTTACCCGAATCTTTATCTTGTTCGAATCTGTCGCCTCGTTGAGTCTTCAGATTCTAATACGCGGCAAAGAAAAGAAAGACCAAATAAATCCAAACACTTTAAATGCCTGATTTAATTTAAATTATACATTTTATTACGATTTGAGAATAGAGGGATGATGCGGATTAGTGGACTATAGACACAGCGGTAGCTGGATTTGAGTAAGAGAATGAGTTGTCTGAATAGCTTTACCGTGAGGAAAATTTTAGGACAACGAGGATCAAAATGAATAAGTATCTTCAGGCATATATCCATTCTGGAAAAAGGTAGTGGCCATACATGGCCGATTAGGGAAAGGCGAGGTTCGATCTGTTACTTGATAACTTTGCTTCTATTGATTTATATTTATCAGGGAAGCTCCATGAGTCAGGCAGGGCTTATGGACAGATAAAAGAGTTAGTGAAGATAGTAAAGAGGAATAGAACCTTGTGATTTTGAGAGGCAGGTATTTTACACGAGATGGGTATAATTTTAAATATTCAGTATAACTTCGATATTTCATGTGGCAATACTCATTTGAGATTGCGACTGCCAACTTAATGAATCATTATTTAATAACTTAATTAAGGTATGAAGTTAAACATTTAATCAGTTATTATTATGAACATGGTTGATTATTTTAGTGATTAACCAATTTATCATTAGCAGTCCACCCCTTATTAGGTGAGTGATTCATAAATTAATAGAGATCTTCTTGATAAATCTATTCATTATTCTTGACCATTAGATTTAAATCCCGAGATAAAGATTAGAGATTTGGGCGTGAGACGAAGATTAACGATTGCTCTTTCTTGTTCAAGAATCCTTAATCGAAAATATTTGACATCTTAGCAGTGTAAGAGAAATGTTAAAGTCTTTACCACAAATATTTTAAGCACTTTGCGAAAAGATAGCTTCCATGATTTTTAGAGACGAGTAAACTACACTTGATATTTTATGTGGCTTGCCAATGATTATTTTAAGCACTAATAAGAGAGATAGCATGATTTTAATGATGAACAATCTATGGTCAACATTTTATGTGGTAAAATCTTGTTAAATCGATTTACTTAGTTGGCATCACTAGATTTAGATCGACGGATGAAGGATAGCATCTCCACCACTTGAGATTGGCTTGAAGTTATTATTCGAATTTCTGGAGTGGAATTTGGAAGCGTTAAAAATTATTTTTATAAGGCTTCAACCATGCAACTTTAATTATTTAGGATTTGACTCCGGGTACCTTTGATTTATAAAAGAGGAACTTTTAATTAGTTTCACATATTTGATTTTTCACATCGATATCCATCGAATTTGTGTTGATTACTTGCCATCTGGGAATGCACCATGCATATTTTTGTTTTAGTTTTACATATAGATTATTATGTTATTTTATCACTCTTCATAGTCATGAAATGTATTATGGATAGTTTTTAGTTGTAAATCTTCATTAAAATTTTGTATTTTAATTCCTCAATTCTATCCCCATTTATAAATTGTGTGTTATTACCTTGTTCAAATGGGGAAATTTTAAATAGAAATTTCAAGATTTGGAAGTCAAGTGGGAGAATACCTTCAAGGACATGAGCTTGAGGCAACTTCTAGTTGGGCCCACCTGTCAGGAGAGGAGGAGACAGTAAAGGGAGTTCTCTTCAGCTGAACTGCAGACAGAGCTGAACAGGGGAGGTAGGGCGGCGCAGGGGTTGGGCGGCGTCGACGGCGGGGATCGGCCAGGGAGGCGATGGCGACTGGCAAATTGGCACCCCCCAAGCGACGAGGAGCTCCGGGCGGCAGCAGCTCCGGCCGGGGTGGCGCAAGGCGAGCCGGCGGCAGCGGGGAGCGGACGGCGGAGGAGAGCCGGTTGGGCGCCGGTGGCCGGAGAGGAAGGGGAAAGGAGGGGAGGTGAGCATGAGCAATAGTGGAGGGCGAGGAGCTCACCTGAACGATTGGCCGGACCGGAGGAAGGCCGAGGCGGGCCGGCGGCGAGCTCGGGCGGAGGCGCGGTCGGGTTGCCGTGGCGGGACGGCTTGGGCGGCGGAGGGAGTTGGCCGACGGTGAGGAAGGCCTCGGTGCATCGAGGCGCTGCTCTTGCCGCGCGGAATCGGCCCGAGACCGCGGGAGGAGGAAGCGGGGGCGGTAATGGCGGCGGACACGAGCCGAGCTCGGCCGGAGGGAGGAGGAGGAGGAGCGGAAGGGAGGCGAGCTTGGGTCCCTTTATAGGCGAGCGCGCGTACGGCGGCGGCATGGGCGGGGTACGACGAGCATGGGCGGCGCATCCGGAGGCATGGCGAGGCTGTAACATCCTAAAATTTCAAGTATTCAAAAATGTGGAGTTTTTAAAACTTTTCTTGCATTTGGCTGGCAATCAAAATTATTCTGAATATTTATTTGATTTTTTTTCTAGATTTCATGCTATGCAAATTAATAATCAAGGAATAACCCTGGGTGCAAACAATGATCAAGTAAATAATGAAAATAGAAAATGACATTACAAGCCACGAATTCAAAGTATCAAAAATCTAGAATTCAAATTTGAGTCAATAAAATAAGACCAAAAGAATATTAGACTCTATCTCTAAAAGCAGTAAAACAAAAATTCCTCCTTTTAATTCGATTAGCACACAAAAACCAAATGTTGGATATTCAAAAGCTTATGTATACTAATCAGATACAAAATAATTTAAAAATAATAAAAAGTCCAATATATGAAAAACTAGACTCATAATAATAAAAGAAATGGAAAATCCGAAGCAAGGGAACTATGGATTTAAATTCAAGAAACTTAAATGCAAACCTAAGTTCATCTTCGAATTAAAAACCAACACCTGGTGGTCAAATTAAATAAGAGTAAATTTTATAAATCCATTCGCAGCCAAATCAAGCCAGGAAGTCAAATTTAAATTTAAATTCAGATCTCACGAATTAAAATCCAAATAAAATACCAATAATAATAATTTAAACTTTTGTTGGCTTCTCTTTCTTCCCCTTCCACTTTTCTCTTATTCTCTCCCCTTCCGTGTGGGCCCCCATCTCTTCCCTCTTTCCTCTCTTCCTTCCCCTGAGCGCCTGCACCTTTCCTTTCTCTATTTCCTCCTCCTTCATTCTCTCATGGCCGAGCGCTCTCCACGTCGACTCCCTCCTATTTCTCTGCTCTGCGCCGCCCGCCCCTTTTTCTCTGTCGCTCGCTCCGTCGCCTCACGCCGCGCGCATGCTCTGTGAAGTCACCATCAAATCTTTCGAGATCCTGCTGTAGCGCTGCCCTGTCGCCGCCCTGCCCTGCTCCTTTCTTTTCCCTCCTCTCCGCCTCCTCACTGCTTTGGACGCCCAAGAGCCGCCTGCAGACTGCTGCCGCCAGCCACAGCGGCTCCCCTCCCCCACGCGATAAGACCCCTGCTGCCCCCATTGCTCCCAATGCTCCTTCCTTCCGCCTCTAGTTTCTTCCGCACCAGCCCAAGGCCACGCCCGCCTGCACCTTCACTCCAAATCCGACAGCGCTGGCGAACACCCCTGCCATTGGACCGCGCCCTACCGTGCCCCCACTCCCCATCGGCCTTCCCACCGAGCTAATCGAGTATTTGCGCAATGAGGCTCACCGCCACGGCCATCTTCCCCAACGCCGGCCGTCGCCGCCATCCCCACTGCCGCCGCCTCCTCGGTCAACCTCCCATCGATTCCTCACGTTGGGAGCATCCACTTGGTGCCCCGAACCCCCTCCACCCGCCAGCTAAGCTTCCCATCGCCGAAGTTTCTCTCTCTGCGGCGACCTCCCCGCACTGCCCATGGTCATCTTCGCCAGCCCTCTCCGGCACCTCTCCGACTCCAAGGGCTGCTTGGTAAGCATCCATACACCTCTCTCCCGCTCATGCGTGCGCTATTCCCTCCCTTCTCCTTCCCGACCGCCGGCGCCCCCTCCTCACCTCACCGCCGGCCGCACAAACCGCCGCCCCGCCAACCCGCACCGTTTTGAGCTGCGCCACCTCCTCCACAAACTTGCTAGCCTCGTCGGGATCCCGTTTTGCCGACCTACCCCATCCTTCCGGCCTCCCCTCGCCGGAGCTCCTGTCGCCGGCCGTGCGCCCCCACATCCCCTGCTTCGGCCGGCTGCTCTGTTTTGAGCCAGCTTCCAACGGTTACTTCATCTACCGTAACCCCCACTCTTTGTCACAAACCGGGCAACGCTCAGTTGGTCACCAGCACCTGTGACTTACCTTCTCACTCTGAGGTCCCATGTTCGAATTTCCCCCACTGCATTTTCTCCTTTTTCTTGTAACTCATTTCTTTAACCATTTTCAATGAAACCTAATTGGGAAATGATCCCAGGAAGATAAGATAACTAATTCATGTTCAAATAAAATTTACCTATACCTCAAATATGGAATTATGAGTATATTGACAAATAAATGATTAAGGGAAATAGTTAGGTGAAGTTCAAATAATTAATTGGAAGATGTAGGGATAAGTTAAGTTAAACCCTAGCATTAAGATTCATGCAAAGTAGAGATGCAGCCCGGGAGTATTATACGCCAAATCTAGATTTATTTTTAGGGGTACCTCTGACTTATATAAAATGTAGTCGTTTAAAATATGGTTGTCGCTCCTATGCCTTTAACAGGTACATAAATTGATAGCAAACTTTAATCAATAGGACGTCTTCAAGTAGAAGTGTCGTATTAGAAAGATATATATGTATATATATGCGGCAATTATAATAAAGAAACCCCTAGGTCAACAAGTGTTAAAAGTAATCTACCTAATGTAGCGATGTGAATAATAGTCATCCCTAGCGTGTCATCGATAAATGAATCTCAGCTGTGGGTTCAGTACAATATTGATAGTAAAGTATAACCTGGTATAGCATACTCGGTCCTAGATAAATAAATTTAAATAACAAAAATAATAATGTCAACACTATAGTAGTAATAATAAAAGTATACGCGGAATATCTACGATACCTAATCCGAAGAGCCTCCTTAATTAAAAGTCATGTTGGCATATCTACTAAAATCCCTACGTCATCGGTAATTAAAATAATTTTTTCCACCTTGCATTTTAGTGAACCAGGTAATGTTCGCACAACCTAAGATAATGCATCTCGAACTGCTAAAAATATGAGCTATAAAGTTAAGTCGACAAACCAGAAATCATATGCATCGTGTATGTATAACTCATGCCCTAACTCCCGAAAGCTAACACCCTACACCCCACTACAGTCGTACATCTACCCATACGTTTAACCTAACTCATGAAACTTCCTTGATAAATACAAAAATAATAAAGGATATTATTAATAAAATCAAGTCATCGTAATCCTACCACCGACTTTGCCCCAAATCACTCAAATCGCTTATTACCTCTTAATAAAACTAAAATTGAGTTTATTCGGATTTATTTGGATCTTTTGAGTTAACTGCTTTTATTTGTATTCAGTCGTTTATCGCGTAATTAGACATTGGAGTCCTGAAGATTCCACGGATCAAGCGAAAGTGAAGACAAAGAATAGAAGCTCAAGAGAAAGCATCGTGTGAGCTCAAGTTCGCGGTAAACCGCATCAGGCGAGTCAATACTTTGATCATGTTGAACCTACATTTTCTGCAAATTATTTTGGTTTAAATTAACAAATTGCATGCTGTTATGTTATATGCAAATACATGACAATTTAAGATTCTAGTTACATGCCTACTGTTTAGCTTGAATAATATTACACCTCCTTTGGAATATTTGAATGTGTGAACCTTGTCGCCCTAGCAAAATTATAATAATAACCTTTCGAAAATAAGTCCGAAATTATATGCCATGCTTAGTATTGTTTAGATACTCATGGGTGCGAGAGCGCCAAGCATCACTTTTAATCCTGAGAAAAATTGGTTGGGCAGTCATGGTGGTAATGACTGGTGTATGTTGGATATGGTTATTTTATATTCCCAAAAACCTCAAATTGCTTATTTATCTGGGCGGATGGTTCGGGGGTATGGTGCAAGTGTGCACGAGAGTGTGATTTGTGGTAGAACCGCCCAGATAACCATAAGGACTAAATCTTGTCATGACCTCCTGTGTAAAACAAGTACAACCACAAGTCTGTAAAGTACAACTTGGCTTAGTAGATTTACCGGACCCCGAAAGTCATCATCATCGGTGGAGGAGAAGTGGTGGTGCAAGTAGCGATTCTGGGTGACGGCTTGAATGGGACACTCTTTGTGAGTGAAGTTCTTCTGCGGCGTGCTAGCAGTACGGGGAGTCAGCTGCTAGGCGCATAGGAGGGGAACATCCCGCACAACGTATGGGACCCACCGCAAGTGGGAGCGGCCCATAGGGTGAGATGATGGACGGGGCGAGGTACTTTGAACGGTTACTGTGATGGTTTGCTCAACCGCACGGCTAAGAAATCGTGTGGGGCAACGAGTGAACTGTCTCTTGTGGGTAAAGTGTGCAAACTCTGCAGAGTCAAAACTATTCGAATAGCCATGCCCACGGTCAAGGGCGGACATGGGAACTTAACCAGATATAGTTCTATTTCAAAATGTTTTGTGGGTGGGTTGGAAAAGTGGAGGGCAGTGGAAAGCCCTGATTTGAGCTGTCCTGGGTGTTGTCCCAGTGGTAAGTTAAGCGGCTATAACGCTGAAAGATGTTATACGGTGTGATGCCATATGTATGGCAAAATTATGGTGTTATTAGGCATATGGTGTGATGCCATATGTATGGAAAATCATGTTAATATTCCTTGAACATTATGTTTTGTGCCAAAGCTGCTAGGTCTCAGGAAATTTTATGTATTGTATTTCAAATAGTGGCATTACTAATCTTACAGACTGAAATATGGGAGGAATAAACATGGTCACGAATAAAAGTTGATGGATGATTGTAGTATACACATAAAAGTATTGGTGGATTCATGTCAATCAAAAATAGGGAACGATAGTGTGGATTTTGGGAGAAATAAATTGGTGGAGCCCAAATGGATATATAGACTAGATAGATGATTTATGTGACTTTTGGAGTATTAGGAAGTGCATGGGCAATTGTTGGGTTGTGACACTGATAACCAATATAAATTCTGGAGGATGTTGATAAAATTGGGATTAATAGAATTGGATCAAATACCATATAGATAAATAGAATTTCTGAGAATATTGGAGGAATGATAGCAATTATTGGATTATAATCTTGATCTTTGATATTCATGGTGGAGGTATCCTGGTGAATTAGTTAGAGATAGATAGTAGAAAATAACACTGATTATTGGGAGAACAAATCATGATTTTGGATCAATAACAAAAGGAGGGAATTATTGGAAAGTCCCGATACGAATGATTTCGGTGGATATAAAAGCAATCATGTTAGATAGTCATTAGAATTTAGAAATGAAGAGTTGATGATTAGCAACAACAAGATTGGATTGTTAGAAATTTAGAATACAAAAGATATTGGTGGATCTAAATAAAGGATGACCCTCACTGCTTGGAGTCTTAGGCAGCAACGAGTGCATGATCGGTGGATTAGATAAATGATGTCACTAGCTGTTTGGAGTTTTAGACAGCAATTGATTGGTGAATTATATAAATTATGATACTCGTTGTTTGGGGATTTAGGCAACAATTGATTGGTGGATTGTACAATTGGTGAAATACGCCGTTTGGAGTTTTAGACAGCATGCAGTATAGAAAGAGTATGTTCGGTGGATTAATTAAATGATGCCACTCGCTGTTTGGAGTCTTAGACAGCAATAAATATAGGAAGTGTAATTTCGGTGGATTAAATCAATTATGGCTATTGCCGTGTGGAGTTTAGGTAAAATTAATAACACTATGATTGAATAAAAATAGTGTCACTAAAAGCGACTTTTGGCAAATAAAATAACCCGAGCCTCCCCTTTGTTAAGCCATGCATACTATTTATTTGCATTCTGTGTATTGGCTCGCGGAGCACGGGGTTGGAGTGCTCACGCTCGCTTTTGCGATAAAATTCAGAATCAAGAATCAAATCACCTCGCCTCAGCATCAAGATTGGACAAGCTGGCAGAGAAGATGAAGATGTCAAGGGCTAGGTCGCGAACCTCCAGTTGGCTGCCTGTGGGCATGTCCTGAAGGTCCCACCTGCGTGCTTCGTTCTTCCGCTGCTGCAATTTATTGATTTTGGCATAATCGGCCTTGGAGTAAGTCTATTACTATATTTACGCTTCCGCATGATATGAACTTTGATATTCAGAACTGTAATCTGTGAGCACTATCTACTGATCCAGGGAATAGTGCGGTGGAATCACAGAGGATTCCGGATATTAATATCTGGGTCCCTACAGAGGCGTACGACGGCATGGGCGCAGCGGCGTAGGGGAGTGGCGCGGGGAGTAGGCCGGTGGTAGGCTACTGGCGCAGAGGTGACGGGGAAATCGGGGGCGGAGCGCGGGCTGGGCCGGCGGGAGGAGCAGCGGCGCGAGGGCGGGCCGGCGACGCCATGAACAGCGGGAGAAGGAGGACGCAACAAGGGGAGGAAGAAGGAACGGGGCGCCGGCTGCGATTGGGCCCGCGGCCATAGAAAAAAGGAGCGGGCCGAGAAAATAAAAAGAGATGGGCCGACTCAAGAGGAACTTGGGGATTTTTTTTGAAATCTCAGAAATTGGATTTGTGAGTATATGCTGAATTTGAGAGCTTAGTTCAAGTTTTTGAATTCGACAATCTTAACTTTTTAAAATCATCAAGTTTTGGAGAAATAAATCTTGACTTTCCGAATTTGAATTTTTCGGATATGCAAATTGAATGGAAAGATTTTATATAAATTTTTAATTTCCGTTCTGGGCTTTGAGTTTCCAGATTTTAATTTTAAATTTGAAATTAAGACTTTCAAGGAGTTTTGGATCTTCTCAATTTTGAACATTAAATTTTGGCTCTCGAATCCAAGAGTTGAATTTTTATTAATTAGGCTTTTGACAAAAAACCAACTCGAGAAATTTGAACTTCGCCAAAAACTTTTTGAGAAGCCCTAGAAAAATGATTAAAAGATTTAAAATTTTTTGAAATTACACTAGCTCCCTATTTGGGATATTACACCTCCGTCTGCCGACCCTCGCCGGCCGCCGCCGAGTGCCTGCACTCCGGCGAGTGCGCCACCCTATGCGTCGGCCGCTCGGTCGTGACCACATCACCAGCCCACGCCCGCGTGGCTTGCCACGGCTGCCACGTCAGCACCCCATGCCACATCAGTATTTCGATTTTAAAAATATTCCCGCCGAAAAATTCAAAATTGTTGACGTCATAAATATCCTTTTGCAGTACAAAAATAATTCCCAAAATAAGTCTTTTCCATTTTCTCTCCTTTTAAACTTCCGAAAGCTCTAACTTCCTCATTTTAACTCCGTTTTGACCCGTTCAAATTTGTAAATTCTTCTAAAATCCTAAACTACCCAAATCTATACTATTTATAATTTTTTGAATTTTTATTTGAATTTTATTTGAGTTTTATTTGTTTGGTTCTTCGCGCGTAAATTTCGATGATCTCGGAGAGAACGACTTCGGCGATTCGCACCAGGTCTTCGAGCAAGGCAAGTTACACCCTTGACCATGTTGAACCTATTAGTTTAAATTATTTATGTTGATTTTTAAATTGTTATGCATGCATACTTTTATTCAAGTCTAGTTTAAATTTCGTTTAAAATTGTAGATATGCCTAAAATCCTTTGTATAGCCAAATTTGTCATTGAATGTCATTATACCTTGTCAAATCTTGATAAAACCTAGTTGATACCTTAGTATTAACTAGAGATTTTGTAGAAATGCTTAGCCGTGCTTATACTGATTATGGATTGGGATAATCTTTCACATAAAATGACAACCTTTTACCCTGAATTCTGGACTTTGATGAGTCAAGAATGTTTATGAAATTATTTTGAAACAAAATATAAAACTGGTTTAGACTTAGGCATTGGTATGGTGGTGGGTGCTTGCTGGCATGCATCGTAGTTTGGTGACTCGATGTTGATTGCCAGGCACAAGGGGTAAGTGGTTAGGCCTAAGTCAAGTTAAGGACTGGTTTGTGAGCTACTATTGCAAAGCCCTATCGTACTACCACAAGTCTGGTATGGGACAGATCTGGTCGAATAATTTGTGAAGTTCCAACTTAATCTCGCTATAAGCTGAATGTGGACGTGGCGTAGGCCGTGAGAAGTCTCACATGGCACAAGAGGGGGCTCCAACATGTGGATTCATGTTGTGGTGAAACCTTAGTGGCGGCGTGATTATGTTGACAATGGATCATTGTAAAGGCCTTGTCATGATCTCCTCAGCCGCACATTTAAGGAAGTGTGTTAATCCGGTGGAAAAAAGGGATGATCATGTCTTGTGGGTAAAGCTGTACAACGTCTGCAGAGTGTATAAACTATCCTGGATAGCCATGCCCACGGTCATGGGCAAGTTGAGTGAAGTTTTTCACGGATTAGACTTTGCTTTTGGAAAATGGTTTGTGAAAACCTTATGGATGGATGGAATCCATGAGAGATTTTGAAAACCTTATGGATGGATGGAATTCATGAGAGATTTTGGAAAACCGTATGGATGGATAGAATCCGTACGAGTTTGTTTGAGAAAGATGGTCCGGGTGGGATGCCCGTGGATAGGTTGGTGTAGGGGATGGACCTGCACTAATGTTATTTATTTTGATTACAATGTTGATTTTACATATTGTATCAAATTCAGCTTTTGCACTTACTTTATGATATTTACTTAAAATGTTGCCTTTTATGCAAGTTAACCATATTATGCCTTCCTTTGATACTCCATATGCATGCATCAATTCTGTTAATCTCCTGGTTTAACTTGTGGAGTACTTTTGTACTCATGTTGCTCAATTTAACTCTTTCAGAGGAAGCCTTCGACGACTTCGATGAGGATTACGACTAAGCCACGTCTTACAGTCATTCGCCTTGTGGGAAAGCTGGATGGGCTGCTACTATGTATTTCTTCCGCTGTCTTCTTTTGCTATTATTGTAAACTTTAACCATCAAACTCATATTAGTTAAATAAAATTTGTCATTACGCATGATTTTGTCTTTGTAATCACTGTGTGCATTAGCTTTTCCTAGGATAGTACGATTAACACAGAGGGTTCTTGAGTTGCTGCTTCGGGTCCCGACAGCTTCGGCCCGTGAGAAGCCCTTCACCATGAGAGGCTCTTGTGGTAGGGGTAGCCCGCACCTAAGCCCATTCGGCCTGCTAAAGAGTTGTAAAGGCCAAAATAGGACGTGTGTAATGACATAGATACCCCTATGAAGGGCATATGAATGTAAGGGCAGGATTGTAAAATACGTTTCATGGAAATATATATAAATGCCCTGGACATAGGGAAGGGGCAAGCACTGTCCATCCATCTCGTCCATTCCACTACTCTCCTACTTTACTGTTTGGTCAGTAGCCACAACAGTTGTGTTTTATGCTTTTACACACCTTTGTTTGTGTTATTCCTACATTCAAGGAAGGAATGTTCCTGAAAGAACTTTAGCATAGACTTCTATGTTGTCATTGATTAAAATTTTGCATGTTACATTAGCACTGCTATAAATGATGGTCCTAGATGTTTTATGTTTCGATGTCTTGAACCGTCCTATGCTGCTGTTGTTGGACAAGATATGATCAATTCACTGGCTGATGCTGAGGATAAGAAAAAGTATGGGCATTGAAGTTAATAGAAAGGTAGGTTCATATAAATTGGTATAGAGATGTTGACCAATGAACATAATACCATGAATAATGAAAAGCTTAAAATGAGGTGTGTTCGGGGATGATAGACATCTTTACTAGAATGGTACTACCTCACTCTTAATTCTTTCTATTTTTCACGCATGACCAGTGTTTTATTAGTTATTTCTCATGATTCTATCATAAAAGAATGAAATGAGGCATGACATTTGTGAAGTTTAATGGTATTTTAAAATTTTATTATGAATATTATGGAACTGAACAAAATGGGATAAATTCTTAGAATGCCTTATAAATTGTAGAGTTCTTATGGATGCTATGCTACTGAACAAAATGCAACCACATGGAGGAACCTTTTTTAAATTCATAAGATGCAGAGTTGAAAGAGATGCAGGCTTGATATTGTCATGTTTCTAATTTTTTCGCTTATTTAAATTCATGTCCTTACATGACATTTGTTAGGTTAATTACTTTTGAGATGCATATATTCTTTCCTGCAGTAGAGATCTTCCACTATAGTTAGATATGTGAATGGACCCAACTTTGAGATGCACATGTTCTTTGTAAAGGATAACACACTTCTTAGCTTCTAATGTTTATATCACAATCACCATGGTCTTGTAGTATCACATTATTACTTGTGCTATTTGTATGGTATTTATTTTTTTATTGTAACGCACGGGCACCTTACTAGTACCCTATTATTAGTAAGAGCATGAACAAACACCCACCAAATCCATCTAAGCTTCCCCAAATCAAGCCAATCTAGGGCTCAAAGTTTCTTGGAAGGTGCCGGTGACTCCGCCTCATCCCCAAAGACTCCCTTGCTGACATCTTCATGTTCAACCTCCAGCTCTAGGACCAACGGAGGCCCTTGTGGGCGGTGGCCACTAGGCGTCCTCTTGGAGGCAATGCCACACACCGCCATAACTTTCAGGTGGTTGCTTGGTGCTTCCCACCTCGTTACTTCATCAGGTTGTCGTCGTCCTTATCTTTCATCTTTGGTGGTCAGTTCGTTCCTGCCATCATCGCCGATGAGGTTTCACGGTGATCCTCGCCGATAGTTTGCAGCCTGAGGCATGGTCAGATTACCAGACGCATGGAAGGCATGCACTTGCTTCATTGAACACTCGTCCAACATGGCACTAATGTAACTTTTTATTTGCACAAGGGCAAATTTGTTGTATCCGTGGCGCCTATGTACTCTTCAAGCTTCTAACTAGTGGGTTTTTAGGCTATGTCTTATGATTTTTGGCTTAAATTTTTGAATTATAGCTGCTCGTGATAGAGAGTACAAAAAGATACTCACGTGCAATTTTGACTGATATGTGGCCCTGATCAATTCGGCTTCGGCTTCTGGCTTATTTTTCACTATTCATAAGTTTCGTCTTTTTCTGAACTTTTGGCTTTTTGTTGAGCTTTTTTGCCGGTTCTTTTTTTCCCGTATTTGTTTGTATTATACGTAATGGGCTAACATATTTTTTATATTTTTAAATTTTTTTAAATTTAATTATGCTAAATAAGCCTCTGTCAGCTACAGTGCTTTTTTCAGCTAGCTACAGTGTTTTCAGCCATAAGCCATGAGCTTTTCAGCCGAACCGATCACCACCATAGATGAAGTCGGAACATTGTCCAATACAATCGACTTGTAGACCCCGCTTTGAAAAATACTCCGTTTGAAAACTAATTACTGTAGCAAGCCAAGCCATAAGCCCTGTCGAACCCACCCAATATAATCAGTGACTTATCAGAAAAAAATTTAGTAAGAGCTGTGTCCTCTGTTTCTCTCACATATATAACTACTACCTATGGTTGATTGTGTTGGAGGCAGCATATCTAGTACAAATAAGTATTTTAGTGCTAAAATGGTAAAGGCTACCTAGTACAAATAGGCATTCTAATGCTAAAATGCTAAAGGCAGCCATGGCCATCCGATTGCACTCGGATGGTTGAGATGTAGGTGGGTGGAACCCCATCCCACTGACGCTTTCTCAGAAAACCCTCTGCGTCGTCTGCAAATTTTGCGAACACCTAACGTTCTTCTGTGGTCACCTCGGCCGTCTACATCACTGCATCTCCACCGGTTCGCCTCCCTCCACAGCATCCTCTCCACCTCCTGACCATTCATCCCCTTCGAGTACTTCTCCACCCCTAGTTAGAGCCGCGCGCCTAATAGCTATCGCAGCCGCCATCGCCATGAATCACATCCACTACAAGAAACATGGCCTTCTATGACGAATATGTGATGACAATGGAACAATCCGTCATTAAATGCTTCCGTTTATGACGTTTTTTATTAGCCGGTCCTACTTAATGACAGAAATATATTATTCGTCATAAAGTCCAATCCAAAATCGTCATTAACTAGTTAAGCATAATGTTTGTGACAAATTTATATGACAATATATTGCTTTGTCATTGTTATTTAGTGAATAAAAAACAAATCTTATATATTAAATGATTTATGATTTATGGGAAGTACTCCAAGGTATTGCCTATGATTTATGGGAAAATAAATGATTTGCCATGTCAAAGATTACCACTTCGTGAAATACCATACGAAAGGTTGCGCTTCATGATTTGCTATCATATTCACTGAAATAGTCAGCTTATGACACAAAATCAGTAATGTCGTTATGCAATGTTAATCTAACCGAGCTAGCAGTTGCTACTTTATTTCTCTTTTCCATACTTTGTTAACTTTAATATGAGATTCAAAGTAGCTAGAGGCCCAATTGGTACACTTTAATTTGGGATATCGATGTAAATAGATATTTTTCTCTATGCCATTCAAGACTACAGTTCTTCTCTCCTCTCTTAACAATTTTGCAATTATCAGGTGCCTCATATATATTTTTTAAAGCAACTCGGAATTTTCTAGTAGTAAGATCGATGTGCTTGGAGATGCGTGTGCTTAAGTTGCTAGATGTTAGTCTGATGGCAAAATTTTAACTTATCAACCTAACAAAAACCAAACGCATATGTATAGGCATCTCTCTTTTTTCATTTAATTAGTATCCTATTGAAAACATAACGCTCTCTGCCTAAAAATAGAATTAACTGATTTATTGCTAGCACTTGTTTTTCAATTAAATCTTCCCCTCTGCCGCATCCTCCATCGACGCCACCATACTTCTTCCCGAGCGCCGCCTTCCCCTTGCAACGCCGGCCCTCCTCGCCTTCCGCCTCCCATCCTCCATCAGCGCCGCCAAACCCCAGCCGCTCCTCCCGTGAGCCGCCTCCTCCTCCACTAGCGCCCTTGTGCCCTTCTCTGCCGTCCTTCTCCTCCCTCCTCCTCCACAACCGACTCGCCGGCGTCACCACTCACCACCTCCGGCTGCCGCTCCAGATCCACAAGGCGCCGCCTCTTCCCGTGCGCCTCCCGCCGACCGCACCAACCTCGACGACCCCGATCCACTGCTCTGGCTTCTTCTACCAGGTCAGCGCGCATCACCTCTCAACCGACGGAGACTTCCCCCACTGCTTCCCCTTCAGCGCCGCCGCCGGCCGCCGATTTCATCACCACCGACACCTTTTGATCCCCCAACTGATGCTTCATTTCTAGGTTGATTTTCCATTACCCTCCACTTTTTTTGTTCTTAATTACTACTCTGTTATTATTTTTGTTAACTAATAATTACCATTTGCACCGTGATGATGAATTGTTGATTATGGATCTATGTTCTATGTGTATGAGAACTGAACAGTGGAAGTGTGATTGTGCTCTGTGGATGTGTAGATCAATAGATAGTAGGAGTACTATGCTGTTATATGATTTCTGTCGTCCATGTTAGTTTGGTTAATTGTGATCTATTTTGGTTCTTAGCAATTATGGTGAATTGTTGCTGTGATACTTTAGATTTATAATATGTAGCATTTATCTATGTTTGTGAGTAGTTTCTGTTAGGTGGAGATTTGTGGTTCATTATCCAGTGTTAGTTGTTTGTGTATTGTGCATCTGTGTTGCGCAAATTAGCTAGTTAGCGACCGTTCCCTCTCTCTTGTTGTCTCGACCCTCTTGTGCGTCTCGTCCTCTCTCTTTTCTCCCTTCCGCGGTCGTTGATAGTTAAGTTGTGCGGCGTTCGTCGTAGTTTGGTGTTTGTGTTGTAGTGTGCCGTCGTTGTCTAGTTAGCCACTGACCGTCTTCTCCCTCATTCTCTCTCGACTCCCTCCATGCTTCTAGACTCCCCCAGTGCTTCTAGACTTCCTCTTTCTGTCTAGCGGTCGGTAATTAGTTAGGTCATCGATCGGTAGTCGTGTTCGTACGCGTAGTCAGTGTCGTTAGTACGTTGTTTGTGTAGTTAGTTGTCGTGTTGTTCGTTCGGTCGTACGACGTTGCCGAGTTGGGCTTTTGTGCATGATCGAGTCCCTTTGCCTTGCGCTGTGTTTTTTTCCTTTCTTTTCTATCTGACCGAACTCCCCTAGAACCCTTTAGCTGTAGCCACCTCTTAATACCCGTAATAAAATTTTCCGCTGTGGACAAAGTTGTAGAACCTTAAATTCTTTTTTTTTACACTAAGATCACCTTCATAGACCCTGTATTTTGAGAGATATGATCGTTACAAAATGACTGTTTTTCTAGGTTGAGAATCTGGACAGTTACAGATCAAACATGTTTTTGGCCATCTTAATGGAATGATTGCAGCTTTATATCTGAACAAAGTTGTAGTGTTTTTCTTCATCTTTCCAGATTGGTAGATGTAAATTTTATTTGGATCAGTATATCTCCAGTTATGAATTTTTGTTAAAGCAGTTTGCTTACTGAGATTTTCCATAAAACTCATACGTTACAGAACCTTATTACAATTGTGTTAAAAAAAACTTGGTACTTCTCCATGTATTCAATTATTAATCATTGACCTGTATTGGAAAAGAATTTTTTCATAAATCCATTAAGTTGATGTTTTTATAGCACTATAATAATTTGCTACTTGAGGAGTTGCTAGAGCTTTGGAAAGATGTCTCTACTTTTGATGCACTCAGTGCAAAGAAGTTTAATCTACATGCTGCGATTATATGGTGCATTCATGATTATCCAGCTTTGAGCACATTGTCAGGTAGAGTCACAAGAGGTTATTATGCTTGTGTGCGATGTGACAAAAATCCTTGTTCCAGAAGAATAAGGAATAAGATATGTTATATTGGCCATCGACGATTCCTTGCAAAGGACCATCCCTGGAGGAAAAAGAGACATTTTGATGGTAAGGCTGAAAATCGTGACAAGCCAGAGGAATTTAGTGTAGATGAGCTGATGGAGCAACTGGAGAGGGTCAAGGATGTTAGACCAGGAAAGCATCCTGAGAGCAAAAAGAGAAAGTGGGAAGCAGAAGGTCAATGTTGGAAGCGAAGGTCATGTTTGTGGGATTTGTCGTATTGGTCAAGTTTGAAGCTTCGACATAATCTTGATGTTATGCACATCGAAAAAAACATATGTGAGTACATTCTTGCTACATTTCTCGGCATCGTTGGGAAGACAAAGGACACTATAAATGGTAGACTTGATTTGGAAGACATGGGCATAAGGAAAATTTTACACTTGAAGCGTGATGGAGATTCGTATAGTGTTCTGCATGCCCCCTACACAATGACAAAAACTCAAAAAATTGCCTTTTGTGATTTTTTGAGAAGTGTAAAATTCCCTGATGGATATGCTTCTAACTTAGCAACATGTGTTACTGCTGATGGATGCAACCTCCAAGGATTGAAAACTCATGATTGTCATATCCTACTCCAGAGGATTTTACCTGCTGCCATTAGAGGAATCATGCATAAGGACATATATGAAGCACTTGCTGAATTAGGCAACTTCTTTCAGCAATTATGTGCAAGAACTTTGAAGTTGGATGTTTTGCAAAGAATGAAATCTGAAATCCCAATTATTCTCTGCAAACTTGAGATAATATTTCCTCCTTCTTTCTTTGATGTCATGCTACACTTGACTGTTCATTTACCTGATGAGGCAATTTTTAGAGGGCCGGTACAGTATGGATGGATGTACCCAGTAGAAAGAAGGTTGTATACATTGAAACATTTTGTGAGGAACTTGGCAAGACCTGAAGGGTCCATTGCAGAATCATATGTTGCCGCTGAGTGCTTGACCATTTGCTCAAGGTACTTTGATGATGTTAATACACGACACAATCGCGAGGGCAGGAACAGGGAGCGTGTTGATTTGAGAAAAGGTGATCTATCTGTTTTCCAGCATGGAGTTGATACACTTGGAGCCCCGAAGGTTACATATGTTGAACATGATTATGATAAAATGGTCTGGTTTGTGCTAAACAATTGTCCAGAGGTTGAGCCATACATGGAGTAAGTCATCCCATATGAACTTTTAAATTTATATTATGTAACCCACTAATTATTATCGCTCATGTTTGAATTAACTATGGTCTGCAGGATATGCAAGAAAGAGTTAGAGACTGAAGGATATCCTGATGTCGAGAGAGCCCTCGAGAAGGAATTTTCCTCTTGGTTTAAGAATCATGTGAGTTTATTTCATATTGCCCCTACCAATGTTGCATGTATTGCTAATTCACTTATGCATTGTATTTTACTTGTACAGATTGCAAGACTATGTCACATGGAAGGAGAAGACATTAATGATGACCTATATGCATTGTCATGTGAACCGGATCTCCGAGTTCGAATTTTTTCAGCATGTCTTGTTGATGGTGTCCGATTCCACACATTTGACCGCGAAAAAAATAGAAGAACTCAGAATAGTGGAGTCATGACTGAGGGTACACATAATAGTGAAAATATTGATTTTTATGGTTGTTTGAATGAAATAATTGAGCTGCGGTATAACTCGGATTCGAGTGAGAGCTGGACAGTGGTTCTATTTCGATGTGATTGGTTTGACACACATGGCAAGCGAGTTAGAATGAAAGATGATGGATTTTTCAGAAGCATCAACCATAGCAGTTGTTGGTACAAGGATGATCCTTTTATTTTAGCAACGCAGGCAACAAAAGTATTTTACTTGGAAGACACCAAGCATAGAGACAGTTGGAGAATTGTCCAAAAATTTACACATAGACATTTGTGGAGTGTGTCTGAAAATGACAATGTTGAAAGACCCAATGGTGTGGGATTGTCATACCAAGATGATGAATGTGACGATTTTCATGTCCAACTAAATGAAGGAAATCTGGAGAATGAACATCCGGCTCTGGCCGATGAAGATTCTCTTCAAGTTGATGCAAGCGCAGTTGATAAGCTTCGTAGTCAAAGGGTAGACGAAGTGCAAGAAAGCGAGTCAAGTGATGATGAAGATGAAACTAGATGGCAATATATCAGTGATAATGAAGGTCCAACACTCCCTAGCAATGATGATGATGATAGCGATATAGAGTAGCTCTGAGCATATTTGGCAGTAGTTTGGCAATAACCTCTTTTTTCATGTAAGATATTGCATTTCATTAGGTTTATTATTGTTAGAGATTGCAGTTCGGTAGCTCATATTGCTAATGTCAGTTATTATAATATATGGATCTTGCTTTTTAACTGTCTTAAACAACTATCTCTGATGACAACTATTTCTGACTTTTACAGGAGTTGAAGATGTATGATTTTGGATTGTACTTTTAGTGTGCTGATGTAGTTGCTTTGGGCTTTTTTCTGTAGTGTGAGGGAGAGGACAGGAGGGATGGTGGCAGCCGGAGGCTTCAGAAGCAGCAGGCGCCAGCAATACAGGAGGCAGCAACAGGTTTAATTCTGTGCTGTTATGTTCTACTTGCTTGCTGTACATGAATTGGGCAATTGACCTGCTCTTCTTTTGCCACTATATATTTGATGTGATGTAGGTGGTGGCTGTAAATGGTAGATTTTGAATTTGTTCCTTGGTCACATGAATACTGTTGTATGTGTGTCATCTGTAGAATGAATGATTTTCCAGTAGACTAATGAGCTGATCGAGGGAAGAATGCATAAGATATACTACAATGTATTTTTTAGAGCCTCGTATAATAGGAAATTTCATTTATGTAACAGTTATTCTTGGCTGTATTTGAGAACTTCTCCATTATCAGTTTGAAGTTGGTACAGATATTTTGAGTGTGTTTGTGGAGCTTATTTAACTCGTTGATTTGGGATATTTAGGGGGGAGAAGAAAAGAAATGATGGAGGTTGGCAGACAGTAGGGGAGAAAAAGCATCATGGAAGACCACATCAGGTTTGCATTCAGTCTTCTAAAGATCAGTACTAATAGTTAGTTGCAAATATCACACACATTTCTGAGCTTGTTCTGTAGCTTTCTAAAGGGTGATATGGCATCTGAAAACTTCTTCAGCTGGCTAGGCGATGATGTGCTAAGAAAGCCCACCTACTCTCGTTTCTGTGCTCTTCTTGATAATTACAACCCACACCAAGGGTACAAAGAAGTTGTGTTACTGAGCAGGACAAGCACGAAGAAGTAGCTTTTATTGAAGAGATTGCCAGGACAGCGCCAATCAAGTACTTGTACCGGTATTTAGCGCTGAAGGGAGTCGCGCCTCAAGACTATGATGACTTCAAGAGAATGTTGAAATCCCTTTGTTTTGATTTGTATGGAAGATGTGGCAACTCTTGCAGCTCGTCTGCATGTGAGCATGTGTTTGTTGGTGAGATCAAGGGACGGGGACAAGGAGAGAATGCCTAACTCCATCGGTTTGTCTGGTTCTCTGGTTTTTTTTACTGGATTGCGAGCGGTAGATCTGATGCACTGATAGGTGATGTTTGCCTGCTGTATGAGCGTGCGTGACTAATGTGCCTGCCCTCTCCATCAGCTTTGTTTTGGTGTGTAGTAGTGGATAAGGTGGGAATTTTGAGTGGCAAAAAAAGGAGGGCCGCCCTTGTGGCCAAACCATATGTATGTATGCTTTTAGCGCTGTTGGAAAACAGCATCAGCATAATGTCCATTCTTTATGAGATTCTTCCCTTTTCACACATGATGCATCCACGATTATTTTTTCCGCTCCAGCATTGGAATCTCGATCCAGGGAGGAGAGAGTTCGCCCCCTTTTTTCCCAGTTCTCCGCGCTGCACCCACCATTGTTTGGTCCTTCTTTTTCCGTAGAAGGATAGGGGTACCCTTTCTTTTCCTACTTACCATGGTCTTACTGAGTAGTACGTAAATGCCACGGGATTAAAACACCACGGTGACGCAGTACGTACGTGTCCGCTTCCGCAGTGGCTAATAATGGTATTCTCCGAGGGAGAGACAGAGGGAGCACAGACCTCACATGGCGTGTCCCGGAGAAGGGCCCAGCCCTTGCTTGGCAGTTGGCACATAGCACATTGTACTAGCGGGCAGCCACGCAGTGAGTGAATTTTTTTATTATAGATTATGATTTTTATTTAAAAATTTAAATTCTAACCGTTCACGATAAAAAAAACAAAGAGATACTTGTGTATAATTTTAATCGATATGAATAAAATCAGGACAGTGTATACTATAATCAACTTATAAATCTATCTTAAAAAATATTCTATTTAAAAACTACTTGCCGTACAAAACCGATCAAGAAACATAAAAAACCCACCATCCTTGAGAGAGTTCGCGTCATGTGAAGTGAAGGCATCCAAAGAACCCACACCATCCTTGTCTCCTTGAGAGAGTTCGTGTCAAGTGAAGGCAGGCAGGCTCAATCCAATCTGGAGCCCCCGCTCCATAACCACGCCGCTAATGCGGCCGTAGTCATCGTCCTCCTCCCCCACTGTTTTTCCCTCGAGGACCAGACCGCTCTAGAAATTCACGGTGATCTGTTCGTGTCCTCTGTAGCCCAACCTACCACCGTACTTTTCTAGATATTTCTTCCTGTGACCTGGTTTTCATTGTTGCTGTCACAACAGTCGCTGGTGGATATATGAGAGGTACTGATTCTTAACCCAATTGGACTTGGGATGATGCATGCAAACTAGCACCAAGTTGTCGCGTTGTTGCCGCCGGCGACCTCCTCAGGGGCCTGACCGCCGCAAGCCCATCGTCCAGATCCAGATGCTGTTGTAATATTTGCGGTATAAGCAAAGACATAAATATAATTCCAATATAATCATATACGCACATCAAAGACATCAATTCATATATAAATGACATAACATGTATGGAACCATATGAATTGAACATATCATTCAAAGTATACCACGTATTCACTAATAGAAGCAATAACTTTCTAAACATGAATATGTATGTCAATGTAAAAGGCATTTACCAATTAAGACTAGCAACAAGCTCAAGTTTAATTGATTATTTATGCTCTCAAATGTAGGGTTGCACAAGATTATTCTTGGCCGTCCCACCACCACCGCAACTCACAAACCGGATCTGGGGACCGAGTCTAGCGGGAAGAAGAGGAGCGCCGAACCCAACGGGAGAGAGGGGGATGCGCATCCATATTATCCGGATTATCCGTATCCGTATTCGACGGATACTAGGCTTACTGTATTCGTAACCGTATCCGATAAAAAAAATATGTATCCGTATCCGATCCGAGAACTATCTGAAAAAAATCCGATCCAACACAATCCGTATTCGTATCCGTCTGGATCCGACGGAAAATATCCGATCCGTTTTCACCCCTACTCGGAATGTGGCGACCCTGAGAGCAAATCTCGCGCACGGTGCTGCTATTGGACGAGTGACTGTCGACATACCCCTCCGAAGATGGGTCTTAATCGGAAGCGTCCACCAACGATGATATGTTAAGGAATCTTTTTTTTCTCAATGTTTCATATATATATATTCGCGGTGTTTTAAATATATTAATATTGTGTATGTGCATCATGAATTGGTAGTAGAACATTAACTATCTTTTATACAACATATGCATTACCTAGCATTTATACACATGTTATCCACTATTTAAATATTTTTAGTACAGTTATTATATACCGGGTAGATTAGATAAATAAGAATTGGTGCTAATTTGATGAAAAATTTTTATCTGCTGCCCGCGCATTACCACGTCGCCCTTATCCAGCCGAGTATCACCTAGCGATCCCTTTCCCACGTTCAGCCTGGGAGATAGACAGGGCGGTGAGGTGGGAGATAGATAGGACCTAGCGATCCCCTTTTTCGGCGACGGTTCCTGCCTCCACGGCCTCACCTTCCCTCTGCCCCCTCTCCCGCCGCCTCACCCCCTGATCCCAAGACCACAGCATCACCTCCCCTGTGCCCCAGGACAGCCGCATCGCCTCCCCTTCGCCCCAAGACCGCCGGCCGCCGCCAACGTGCCCGTCGTCGATCTGCACCTCACCCCCTCCTAAGACCAACATGCCTCCTGGGAGGAAGGCACCACCGAAGACAACGAAGCCCCTTGGTAATTTCATATGAATTCTTCCTCATGGTAGAGCGGGATCTGCAGTTTCGGGTAACAATTACGGTGGTGGCGAGGATCTGCAGTTTAGGGTAGCAATTACGGTGGTGGTGAGGGTAGAAGGCAGTTAGGGCATGGGGGCAGGGCGACGGAGGGCGGCTACCAGGAGGCTGCGGTCTTTTAGGGATCTGCTTGTTCTTATGCTTTTGTCGTTTATACGCTTGGCTGTGTGGGGAAATGTTGCAGCAGTACATGAACAGCTTAAGCTTCCGATCCCATCTTGCCTATGGATGTTTGGTTGGAGCCTACATTGATTTGGATGTTAGGTTACATTACTTGTAGACCTAAGTTTTTATGGCATAATGCATATATCTGATTCATCGGTGTAATGGCAGTAGCTCATGCCGTTGGCTTCCTTGTTTTTTTTAAGTAATGTCAGTAGCTAATGGTGTCAACTTCCTTGTTTTGTTGTGCAATGAGAGTAGCACATATTTCTTGTTAATCAGGAACATTTATCCTAGCAACTGTTTAAATGAATGTACAGAAGCACCATTATGTGAATATGAGAAGATAAGGGCTGAAAATATGATGAGGAACAATCAATTGTTGCAAAGACTTGGGGTCAATGCACTAGCTTCAATGGTTAACAATACAAGAGCAAGGAGCAAGGATGATAGTCATGAACAATCAGGATCCCTGTATAATCCTCAGGACAATGAGGGATCTGACCAAGATGAAGTCAGCAAGGTACCAAGCATTGTTCTTGCTAATTACCTATGGTTCTGCAATTTCATTAATTTGTAGCTATTTTTTCTTCTTTGCTACCAAACGAGGCTTCTTAGGCTGCTGAGGACGTATGTAACAAGAGTTCCCATGATAAAAGGAACTTCTCTGCTAGAGGATCAAGCATATCAAAGAGAGTGGTGGCACCTCAGCACACTGCTACAAAAGAGGCTATACTAGACGGCTACATCACAGACGGTTTGACAAAACCGTCTGTGATTGACACTAACACAAACGGTTTTAATTTGGACACCGTCTGTGTTAGTGGTCGAGTATCACAGACGGTCCTTACCAATGAACCGTCTGTGATACTTTAGTATCACCGGCGGTTTAAAATAAAAAACCGTCTGTGATAATCTGAAATTATCACAGACGGTTTTTTATTAAAAACCGTCTGTGTTGTGTAGACTATCACAGCCGGTTGTTGTTAAGAACCATCTGGGAATGTTCACAGACGGTTTTTTACAAGAACCGGCTGTGATGTCCCTTTGTCTGTCATATTCTAGATCAGAGGTTAATATATAAGTACACATTGCTTCTAATAACTTAACTACAGAACTACTGAGACAAGAGGTCACAAATTAAAGGCAAATTTATTAATTTCAATTAGAGGGAAATTCATTACATAAGTCGCACAGGTAAAGAGTTTCCCAGATTGTAATCTTTTGGGCTTCGTACGCTTCTTCTTCGACTTTGGGACTTGGAGGATCAGCCGCTGAATTCTCGAACGCTGTTAAGATTGCCCTTGTCCTCTGCACTTCCTCGTGCAGCCTGGGCAAATGATCAGCAGCATCCATCATGTCGTACAGGATAGCATTAAAACATTCCTCATAATCTGCCGTTTCTGCATGAGCGGCAAGGCTATCCATCAGTCTGTGCAATGCGAGTAGAGCTTCTTCCGCATTGCGCACATTGTGGAGAAGAACTAGGGTGAGAGCTGTTTCCCTTTCTTGAGCGGCAGCGAGACGCCTCCGTCGACGGCGGAGGATCAGGTCAAGCTGACGGATGCAAGAAAGTCGGGGAAGGAGAGCAGGGCAGGTGCGGAGAAGCTGCTCCAGATGCAAATTGCTGGCCGCCTGTGTAAGGTTCCGGCCGAACAATTCGTGATGAACAGATGAGAGGAAGGAGATGATCACAAGAATAGTAGAAGGCGCCATATTGTACGTACGTAGAAGAGACCTGGATTAGGCGCGCATATTTAACCTTTAGCACAGATGGTTCGTATACCCAAACATTAATGATATAGATGCTTCGTATAACGATCGAGAGACGTTAATTAGACGATCGAAACCCGAAGCGTTCTGGCAATCGAAACACGAAGCGTTCTGGCAATCGAAACACGCGCGAAGCGTTATGACAGACGGTTTTACTGGCAACCGTCTGTGATATTAACTTTCACAGACGGTTCTTAATACGAACCGTCTATACCAATCGAGATAACACAGACGGGTCCTGTTAAGAACCGTCTGTGAAAAGCCAGATAACACAGACGGTTCCTGTTAAGAACCGTCTGTAATAATCCCATGTCACTGATAATTGGTGTGTAATAATCACATGTCACAAATAATTGGCGTATACACAGGATTTCGATCTCACCCGTCTATTCTCTCCACATCGAATGGCTGGCACCAGTTCCTCCCACGGCCAGGCCCTTATTAATAACTCCCCATCAACCTTTCCACCGGTACTAGTCACGCGTGAGTTCATCCACTAGCTAGCTTCCTGCATGCATCTCCCCTCCGCTGTGAGCTAGCACCTCCATCGCGGCACGACCGGTTCATACTAAACAACACACTCTTGCCGTAAGTGTGTCTTGTTTAGTGTGAACTGTCGTGCCACGAAGGGTTTGTTAGCTTGTTATCCTGTAATAGATCGATCTGAATGTGTTGTTGAGTTTTTGTGCTTACCTCTGTATTTGCATGTTCCTCGACCAGCTCAACCAAGAATCTTGAAATGTCTTTTCTTTGCACTATTGTAATAAAATTGCCTTGAATTTTGTCGGGAAAGATGAACTGTTTCGTCAGGGCATGACTGCCAACTCGAAGCATACATAGCATAGCATTCGAGGCACATCCGAGGCCTGCAGCTGTGTCTTGAGGAATGCCAAGAGCTGGTCTTCAGATGTGGCAGCCACACTCGTCTTCAGATGTGGCAGCCACATCTGAAGACCAGCTCTTGGCATTCCTCAAGACACAGCAGCAGGCCTCGGATGTGCCTCGAATGCTATGCTATATATGCTTCGAGTTGGCAGTCATGCCTTGACGAAACAGTTCATTCCCGTGTAACTATCACAGACGGTTTGTAATGTAAACCATCTGTGAAGGACTATCACAGACGGTTCTATACACGAACCGTCTGTGATACGCATAAATCACAGACGGTTGATATTTAGAACCGTCTGTGATATTATGTACATCACAGACGGTTCGTGTTACGAACCGTCTGTGATAATGAGACTATCACAGACGGTTATTGATGCGAACCGTCTATGATAGGCAGAAATCACAGACCGTTTGTAGTTGGAACCGTCTGTGATATTCTGCGTAGTATTAATTACTTGGCGTACTTGCTTGAAGGATGTCGACACCGATCTGTCTTCATTGCGCTGCATCGGTGGAGCAAGGCGGCTGGCTTTAGGGAGTTGGGGGTGAAAAAATATCACCGTCTTCTTATTGATCTGATCAGAGGTTAGCATACTCAATTACTTAACATTCTTAGTGATATGATCAGAGATTAGTATTCAATTACTTAACATTCTTAGTGATCTGATCAGAGGTTAGTAGTAGAGGTAATAATCATTTTTGACACCCATTTTTCACTTGTGTAGCGTAGATGGACCGAAGCTGGATGTATATTGAGAACCGTGTGAGTGAAGAGTACATTACTGGCGTGTCTGCCTTTAGAAGGGCGGCCGAGCTGGATATGTTGAAGAAGGGGATGAAATATATGTATTGCCCATGTATTGATTGTGATAATCTCAAGATGTTTAGCAACTCAGCGCAGATTGAAGCTCACTTGATTCGAAGGGGTTTCAGAAAAGGGTACAAATGTTGGACCAGTCACGGTGAAGAGAAGAGTACACAAGAAGGTAGTTATGACATAGTCGAGGGAGGCAACGATATGCCAGTTGTGGACTGTTCTTTCGATCATGAGGAAAGGGCGCAGGATGACAATCTGGATCATGACGATAGGTCGCAGGATGACAATCTGGATCATGAGGATAGGTCGCAGGATGATAATCTGGATCAAATGTTACGTGATGCAGAAGGGAACTATAGTGAGAGAGAGTTTGGTAAATTCGAGGGCTTGATGGAGGACTCAGAGAAACCTTTGTTCCCGGGCTGCAAGCCGCAATACACGAGGTTGTCATCAGTTCTAGAACTGCTAAAATTGAAGGCAAGCAATGGTTGGTCCGACAAGAGTTTCACGGCATTATTAGGTCTCCTAGTGGACATGCTTCCAACGGGAAATGTGTTGCCGAGAACCACCTATCAAGCCAAGAAGATTCTTTGTCCATTAGGAATGGAAGTAGAAAGAATACATGCATGTCGAAATGATTGTATCCTGTACCGTAAAGAGTATGCTAGCTTACATGTTTGTCCGGTGTGCAAAGGATCCCGATACAAACGTAAAAATGACTCTGATGATGGGAAGGGCATCGAGGTGAAGCAAGGACCTCCTGCTAAGGTGATGTGGTATCTTCCTGTAATCCCCCGTTTGAAGCGTTTATTTGCAAACCGCAAGGATGCAAGATTGATGCGTTGGCACTGCGAGCAGCGTAAGAAAGACAGAATGATAAGACATGTTGTTGATTCTGCCCAGTGGAGGAACATCGATAGGATGTTTGTAGAAGTCCAACATGAAGCCAAACCGGTAGAGTGCATTCACTGTGAAATATAACGAGACGCATTTCCTCCATGACTTGGGCTACATCGTCGTGACATTCGAAGATTTATTCTTACTATTCAATCTCGATGAACTCGACGCCTCACTTCTACGATGCTGGACACTGTAAGTGTACTGTACAATGAAGTTCTACATTCACGTTATACATATAAATGTCATTACTCTTTCTTTATGTATAGATACATGATCCAAGAAGCCCGGAAATCGCGACGACCGGTGGGTTTCCTTGACCCTCACTTGGTCTCCGAGCAATCTATCAACGCAGATGCATCCTTCGTGGAAGGTTACATAACGAGGGGATTGATTGCTCACACCGACAAGGAGTACGTCATGGTACCCTTCAACCAAGGGTAAGTGCTTCACTAGTTGCCACACATATGTTTCATTTGTACTTTACATGCAGCATGAACTTAGGATTAATCACTGTGGTGACACATATGACTAGGAATCACTGGATTTTGATTGTGATTGTACCAAAGTGGAGCAAGGTAATATACCTTGATTCCCTCCTTAGGAGCAACCACGACTTCAGTCGTGTGCAAGAAGTACTTAACAGGTAAACTCATTTCCTCCATACATAACTCTATTGTAATATTTCTTTTGTTTGCCACGGCCGAGGCTAAGTTTTTTGAATCACGTAGGGCGTTTGCCGAATATGTTGCCCAAGGAGGAACACACGACAAATCCAGTGACACGCTACGACACAACACGCGATTTCCGGTACCCGCTACAACACAATAATCCTATATCATACTTTGTAATAATGCCTCTAGAATTGACAATACCGATGTATGTAATTCTATTTTTGCAGTGCCACTAGCAGCTACAGGGCAACGTATGTGGATTCTACGTTTGCCGCCATATGATGGAAATCATGGGTACTAAGATCAATGATCCAGAGGTTTGTCAGGTCCTTCCAATAATTATTATTTTCTGATTATATTACACACACATGCTAATTAATGACTTAACATTGCTCCTAGCGACAGCGGGTGAACTTCGACGGAAGTGCATATGATCTTGACAATCTCGTCGATATTCGTGCAATCATCTCCCAATTCTTGATAGCAGAGGTCATAAATAAGAGGGGAGAGTTCCACGCCGGCGATGATGATAATTAGATGTTGAAACATTGGATTCAACTGTACAAATCAAACAATTCCTTCAATTGAATACATTTGTCAGATTTTGTGTAACAATTTTCATTCTATATATGTGATATTGTTACATTCATCTGTGTATCGAATTTTGTTGTAATTAGTAATGAGTTGCAATTAACTTATATCTGTCATTTATCTGTAATCTGTTTGCTTTCAGAGGGCATGGCTAGCATATCCTGAGGCTAGCCAAGAAACAGCATATAAAATGGATGATGCACTTGGTATCACAGACGGTTCATTGTTAAAAACCGTCTGTGATACCATATCACAGACGGTTTCAAAGAGTGCCGTATGTGGTGTGACTGCTATCACAGACGGCTTTACTACTGACCGTCTGCGATATACACAATATCACATACGGTTAGTAATACAAACCGTCTTTGATATTGTGCATATCACAGACGGTCTTGATTACTAACCGTCTGTGATAGGCGAGTATCACAGACGGTTTTTTATAAACAACCGTCGGTGATACTCGCCTATCACAGACGGTTAGTAATCAAGACCGTCTGTGATATACAGAATATCACAGACGGTTTGTAATACAAACCGTCTGTGATATTCTGTATATCACAGACGGTCTTGATTACTAACCGTCTGTGATGGGCGAGTATCACCGATGGTTGTTTATAAAAAACCGTCTGTGATACTCGCCTATCACAGACGGTTAGTAATCAAGACCGTCTGTAATGTTTTTATCACAGACGGCTCGGGAACCGTCTGTGATAACCACCAACTATCACTGACACCTAAACACTGACGGTTCAGGAACCGTCTGTGATGACGGTTCCGAACCGTCTGTGATAGGGCTGTCTGTAGCAGTGGCAACAGGAGGAAAATACTAGAGTTACTAGGCAAAGAACTGCTGTCGCACACGATGCATTGGTATCTACTACTACTAGCCAGAATGAGGAGCAGATCAACGTTAATGATGAAGGCAAGTGATTATCATATTTGGTCTCCATATCAAATGTTGCTTATGATATTAACTAGATCTATGCTTGTGTATTGCAACGGGAGCAAAAAAAAATCAACAAGGATCATACTATTGATGATCCACTAAAGTAGCAAATATCATATTGCTGGTAACACACTGAATTAGCAGATATTATTGGTGACACATAGGACTGAACAGCTGAATCCTCGGAACCATAATGACTCACATGGCAGTAAAATTTAGTGTTTTTTGCCTATCTGTTCATTTCAGAACTCAAGAACTAGTCCTCTTAAACCAAGTACTCAGTGAATGTCTACAATCTATTTACTAACATAGATACATATTAAAGCATAATCTTGAAACTATATTAAATTAGACACTTGGTCCATAGGTATATATTTGCATAGATTCAACAAAACAATGCCAAAATGCATGCAATGGTATCTACATGAAAAATGATAGCTTGACCTTGGTAGACTTCAATTTCTTAAAGCTTATTTTTCAGTTATCTCATTCCTGGTACCACTATATTAGGTTACAAAAGTTCAGAAGATTTTCTTTTGTCTGCACAGGTTGGAAAATTAACTGAAACTCACAATAATCACATGGAAAAAAACAGCAATTGAATAACAGATCATCAAGATGTGCTTTGGCCAGAAGTAAAGACAGGTTTAACAAAGCATAATTTGAAATATCACATCATATAGAGAAATTGCACTGATGGCACCTGCACTTTCCATATTTTGTGGATTTCTGCCTGTACTTAAAAAGCTAGAAATTTGTAACCAACATTATCTTATTTTTTGCAGGTAAGTATATTTTATAGCACCTAGAATTTTGGGGTTAGGTGGTAAATTGCAAATCATGCGTAACAAATTGAAAGTAGAGATGGTCAATTGTCGCTTTATGTATAGGGGAAAACTGCAAAAGCTCAAAAAGTACAGGCAGTAGTGGTGCAATTTTCTCTATCATATACTATTTATAACTTAATTGATTTTTCTTCAAACTTGCGGTAATGTTATAACAATTCAACATCTCAAAATTTTACAATGCTCGGCAGTATTTGCACAAATAGAAGATAACTATCGCACCAGGTGAACTGTATGCTTGATGTTGTGCTCACTGATGAAGATGTTAAAACATAATGTGAAATATATGAATTAGTCTGTCCTGTTTCCACTGAGAACTAGAAAAATATGATAATTGATTAATTTGTAGTTGTGCAATAGGATTAAGATAGAGTTGTATACCGGATAATCCCATAAGATATTCTGTAGGAGTTATTTTCGTATTAAACTCCTTGAATTGAGTTGCTTTATTAACTACGGTTATGGAATGTCAAGTTGTCAACATGGTGCAGTTTTCCTTTTGGTAGAATATGGAAACATCTTCCAAATAGTACACAACTTTACTGGGGACTACTGCTAAAAAGTTATAAGAATGTCAAATTGTGTCTCATCGTTATCACCTCCATACATAAACACGAATCTAGTACACATGGATGTCAACTCTAGATTCTCTACCAACAATATAGATGTACACAACTACACTACATAAAATCCTGTACATAAAGGCCCATGGGTACAGCAAAATTTGGGCTCTACTTGATGCACTCAATCTGGCCTCCTCACCAATGTTCAGACATCCATAGCACCTTTTCATTTGTGGCTTCGATCTCCTGAATTCTGAAGCTTCACCTCTGTTTCTTTGGATCCGGGAGCCATATCCAAGAATTTTTTTTCCTGATTTCCCCCCTGCATTTGCTCTGCCCTCTGGTCATGTCTCTTCGGTGTCTGAACAATTCTTGGTACAGTGATTAGCCAGCTGAGTGCCATATTGCATCAAGTATTATTGGACATGCACCAATATAATGACAAGACATATGAAGTTAGCAAGTCTACCAGGGTTAATTAATTCATTAGCACATTAATCAGTTTTTTGGGTGGTGTGTGTGGATGCATCAATCATCTTGTGGCAGTTTGGTTGTTCCATGCCATGGCAATGTCCTGTGCAACCTTGACAGCATCTGAGGAGACACCAGAGAGGCCTCTCCTTGTGAAGCCAACAGAGTAGAGCCCTGACTCCCCCTTCCAACCATCTGGGAATGGCACTCTTGGGTACCCTTCCTGGGTGAAGAAGTCACTTCCCTAATCATTTAGATATACTACTATGGTTGGATTGCTTTCCTTTTAGAATTAGAGTACTTGAATTGTATTACATAGGGTAGTATTGGTACTTAGATAGTACACAAAATTTAATATTTGACACTAAATCTGCAAAATGAAATTTTAATAGGTCCATTAACAGCAAATACACAAGAAGTGCCGAGAGGAATCAGTATGGGCAAAGAATTGGATTCGTTAAGCAGAGGATTAGGCACTAAGATTGAAATCAACATTATTGAAGGCAATAGAAGGCCACAGGCACCAATACAAGCCGCAAAGCTTGCTTCAGAGGGTGGGATCATACTCAGGCAACATATACCTATCTTTCCACATTGGAAGGAGTACAAGAAGCATGATCATCAAATTACAAACTACATTGGCAAACTTGGTGTAAGTCTATCTATTTGACTTGTCCAATCGAAGGTTATGGTGTCTATTGCATGTTCAAATCTGATGTTTATGCTCTTTACTAGGGACATTTCACCATGGACACCGATAGTAATGCTGTAAAACATGCATGTGTTGATATGATGAAGGGTGGACAACGACAGATGAGGTATAGGCTGAAAAAGAAGTACTTTGATGGGGTTCCGGCAAATCAAGTGAGGACAATGTCGCCTTTGAAGTGTATGACTGATGATCAATGGAGAGCATTGGTGGACATGTGGTCAAGCTCAAAGCACAAGGTACGTCACATATGTACTAGCTTGATATTCACAGTTAAGCTCTGCTAGCTCTTAGATAGATTTTCAGACACAGTAGTGGTTTGGAAGTTGCATATCAAAAGTGTTTCAATCGATATGTATACACGCGATTGTCGTTCTGATGAGATATTTGAACGGGAAGAGACTCGCGCGGCAAAGATGCATGCTTTAGCGTTATTTTGGGTGCACAAGTTTTCTCGTGCGCAACCAACTCTTAAAATGAGCATGTTCATAAGGGTAAAGTGAGATTTCTTGTTAATTCTGGTTGTCTGTTATCTATCAGTTTGGCTTTCAATTTTCCTTATGAGAGTTCGATGTCAGGATTATTCTAACCTACACCAGGCACCAGCTACTATCAGCTGATATTCTGCTAGTGCTAGATAAGTATACGATGTATATCTAGGCAAATGGTTGGTGACAGAAATGCTAGACCACATCTAATTAGGCACTGCAAATGGCTCATTTTGAAGTGTTTTCTTTTGGTGATACTGATTCATTATAAATCTTCAACCACTTCGCTTTGTCTCAGTCTGAATATGATTTTGAGGTTCAAGCCTCGATTCCCTGATTTCAGCAGGTTTCTAGTAACCTGTGAACAATTGTAACCATAGCTGGGTTCCCAGCTTTCTCTGTGTGGGGAATTGAAAATTCCCATCATGAATTCAGGACCATGCGGTGTTATGCACGTGCATTTCCTATATTATTTTTGCAAGTTCATTTAGTGCTTGGGGTGGCCACCAATTTAATTACATTACCATTCTCTCGGTTCTGGGCTCTAGGCTCTAGCTGACACATAAGAAACTGAAGCTTGCATGCTTATATTTCAATTTTAGTAATAGTCAGTTACGGTGTTACCTATTTGCCTCCTTTGCATGACAACTACACCTCTAAATGAGGATGGTCTACTTGTAACTAGGTTTTATTATAAAGTGTGCTCACCCTCCACATGCATTATGTTATTGAGCACAGAGCAGCTCTTTTGTGGCCTCTTTCTGTGTTTATGTTCCACCCATGTGACAAGTGTTTAAGGCACATCATTGGCACGGGTCTTTGAAACAGTGAAGTAGCTTTCATAGCAACATTATCTAGCAAGCATTTCTTCATTGATAACTCCAGTTGCTAAAATAGACCACCTGTTTGCTGCTTTCGTTGACTGTTGGTTTTGCATCCTCTATTCTTATATGTGTTCCTCATATAATATACTAAATATTATAAACAAGAAAAAAATTACTGAGCTACATCTTTTCTGGTTGCATCTGTCTTCATCCCAAAAATGTGATTGTGTGATTGTTAGGTCTGACAAAATGTTGTTCTGGTTGTACTTACTGCATGCTTCGGAGTTTCAATCTGTGATTAGCCCAGAGTCTTGATTCCGTAGTTACCATGTTAATTGTTAGCATCTAATTTTGTTCTCCCTTTTCAGACACGTGAAACCGTATGTCTGTACCTAGCTGCCTAGTTAGTATCTTTGTTTTACAGTCATCATATTTATCGTATTGTGGAGGTTACTTGATGTTTTCTTAGTATGTAGTGCTAGGAGTGAGTCATACTTTAGAGAGAATTGTTCCAGATTTCTTTCGAAGCACCTGTCAAAAATCAATCTCACCATTTTGTATTTTTTTAGTATACTGTTTGTATTACTCTTCTCTTATACAATTATGCAATCTTCAGGACAAATGCATCAAAAACCAACTGAACCGTGAGAAAGTCCAGTTCCAGCAGTGGATAGGTTCTCGTTGTTACCTTGCACATGCTTATGTCGCGGTAAGAACACCAGCAATGCAACAAAATTGCTTAGTCTTGACGTATGCATATTGGTTGCTACTCAGCCTTGTAGCAACCTAATAATTTTTGTCCAGTAGTGCTACACTGATCTATCATAAATTACATATAATGTTTGTTGTTGTCTCCTCCGAATCACAATAATAAGCTGCTCTGCTCGATCTTTTTTCAGCATATAATGGAATTTATGTACTTGATACAACCCATTGATCATGTGCCAATGAACAATACATGTTTAAAACTATTAAATGTGCTTGCATATATATGTCAAGGTTGTTCTGTTATTTGATACTACTTTATTGCCCATGCTTATGTTTTCCATTACAGACTACATTGCATTACTGGTAGCTCCATGATCTTATTTTAACCATTCGAGTCTATATGCACAGTAACTGACATCTAACATGATTACTCATCATATATGTTTCAATCTAACACTTTCAAACTGATTTCACATGTTTCAGAAGAAAGAAAAATATAAGGATACAGAACCCACTGCAATTGATCTCTTCAAGGACACACATTGCAGCAAGAAAATTGGTTTTAGTGAACCTGTTAAGAATGCTATCATAAGTATTTGATTTCTCTTTTTTTGCCTCTTAGACATGAATATATTGGAAACTGCCCCCATAGTACAATATGAAAGACTAATTTAATTGTATATGATGCTAGGCTGCTATGGAAGCTATTGTGGCTGAACCAGTTGAAGAAGGACAGCAGCCAAAGTCTTCTACTGAAGTGGTTACCAAAGTTTTGCCAAAGTCAAGTTTCCTTCGAAATATGGGTCTGCAGTCTGCTACCAAGACAAGTGAAAGAGGTGCTGTTAGTGCGCAGGTGCAAGATCTCCAGGCTCAACTAGAGACGGAGAAGCAAGAATCTGCAGGACTTCGGGAAGAGGTTGGTATCTTGAAGGCGCAGGCAAAAGAATATGCACAAGAGATTGATAGTGTGAAGAAGGCACAATATGATACTCAACAGCTGGTTCGTCAACTACTTAACTTTAATCAGAGTCAAGTGACTCCTCCTTGAAATTCCAGGGCCTGCTTGTGAGCATGAGCACATACAAGTTTATGCTGTATCCATCACTTTTCTTGTGATGTTAGAGCTGTTCTGGTTAGTTGCTTTAAAGTTAGGTGACTTTACTGTTTTATTTTTGTAATTGGAGTTTTGGTTGAACTTGTACTGTTTCTTACTTGTGCTATTTGGTGAACTTATACTATGGTCTGATGGGTCTAATTTGGTTAAACTATGTTGCTGTTTCCAAATTTATGGTTGATGTATGAACTCTCATCTTTGTATGTATGCAATGAATTGATAAAATGTATTGTTGTTTATTGCAACAATTTTCAAATAGGTACGGTGAAACAGTTCTGGCTGCTAAAGCCCAAATAATAAGGCCCATGAATTTATCCACGAATCAAAAAGCTCAATGGGTTTTAAATGGGCAAAAATCAGGCCTAAAGTCTATTTAAGAACAGGCTAAATTTTAGTCTAAACTAAATTTAAATGGGCCAAGCCCAATAATCTATGACGACGAAATTTGTCACGATATTCTTTACACGTCACTTGCCATGTCATCTGCCATGTCAACTTCGCCATGTCAGCGTCCATGTGGCAGCTCCCTAGGCAACGGTCCGTGACGTTTTTCATGACAATCTGGAGCGTCATAGTTGATTGTGACGAAAATGTACCGTCACTAAAACTATGACATTTTTTATTGTTTCGTCATGGAAGGTGTTTAGAGACTCACCTTCTATGACAGTAGCCTTTTCGTCACTGAGTCGTCACAAATTGGGTACAGTGACAAAAAAACCATTGTTTGTGATGATATTTAATTGTCATAGAAGGCCTGTTGTGTTGTAGTGATCCCTACTGCTAGGTTTTGGGCTCGGTTTAGACTTTTCATCCTTGCTGCTTTCTCATTTCAACTTCATAGTGTTTGAGTAGAACATGATTAGATCATTGAATCTACAACATTATTTAATCCAAATACAATAAAGAATTGAACTCAAGCACCCACATGATGAATTGCAGATACATAGGACCGAAAATAAATAATTACATATGAATCCAAAGCAATATTGCACATCACAAAAGTCGATTGTTACAACCCAACAAGAAGAAAAAACCCAGTAAGACAATCACACAGGCAGATTCAAAGCAAAATCAACCAAATTTTTTGCATCACAAGCCCCACGCAAGAAAGATGAATCCTCTGAATCTCTCGGCAGTGATGGTGCTCTCTCGCCATTCCCGCGACTTGCTCTGCCTGAACTTCCTCTACACCTGTACGACGAGGTCCTTGGCCAGTGCCACCTGCTTCCCCTCCTCTTCCTCCCTGACGCCTATTGCTATCAGGGGTAGCATGTTGCTCGATCTAGGCACCCAAGGAGAAGATTGAGATGTACTATCCAGCGTTCTACGTCACTGCATGGTTGGCAAGAACCCAACCTGCACCATCGTGGCCGATGGGGATTTCGTGTGCTGTTACTGCTAAGAGTGATGGTGGCATGGAGACGCCAACCAGCGAGGCAACATGAGAACTTGGGGGTAGGAGAGAGATTGAGAGGGAGGAGAGTGAAGGAGGTGGGTGGTGGCTCTCAACTTCCAGTAGCGTAGGGGTTTTCTAAAGAAAAAAGCGTAAGTGAGATGGGATTCCACCCGCTTGCATCTTAGCCGTACAAGCGTCAACCGTCGCTGGCGACCAGTCCGAGTGATTCCTCTGCTTAGAATAAGAACGAATCAATCACAGAATCACAGAACAATAGATTGAACACAGAGAGGTAGAGAGAACTTCTGGTCTTTGTTTATTGCTTTCAATTGCTTCAGGTGTACATAATGAGGGGGTATAGGTCCCTATTTATAGCCTACGGTGGGGTGCCCATATTGGACCAGGACTCTTGGTCCTGGGCCTAGTTTCTCAACACTCCCCCTTAAGCACTCACCTGACATACTCATGCCTTGTTAAAACTCCATAAAAACCCAGTGAGAAAAATTTGGAGAAAGAGTACATGATATATGTAATGCTGCGATGCATGAATTGCTTCATTAAAAACCTTGGTCGAGAAACTTCATGGAAAACTTGTCAAGGGAAAAAGAGTACAATTCACCCAATTTCATTTGGTCTTCAGGACTTTATTCTTTGGGTACTTGATCTTCATGATCAAGATTTATTAACGGGCTTGTAAGAATTCTCCCCCTGAATTCTGCACTTTTCTAAGTCTCATCATTCCAATTCCACGCACGCACCTTTCAAAGCTAGATGAGGGGAGTGACTTAGTGAATAAATCTGCGAGATTTTCACATGACTTAGTATGCAGTACTTTAATCTCGTCCATCTTTTGTAATTCATGTGCATAGAAGAACTTGGAGTTGATATGCATTGTGAGATGACTCTTCACATAGCCCGTTTGTACTTGTGCGACGCAAGCTGCATTATCTTCATAGATAATCGTGGGGGTTTACACAATGTTCATCCCACATGACTGCTGGATGTGGTGAACCATTCGACGGAGCCAAGCGCATTCTCGTGCGGCTTCATACAGTGCTATAATTTCTGAGTGGTTCGTCGAAGTAGCTACCAGGCTTTGCTTGGACAATTTTCAGGAAATTGCAGTTCCACCACACAGGAATACATAGCCTGTTTGTGACTTTGCGGTATGCGGGTCAGACAAGTACCCAGCATCTGCATAGCCGATTAAGTTCAGATCTTGATTCTTTCTGTAAAACGATCCAAGGTCCTTGCTTCCTTGGAGGTATCGGAAGATGTCCTTTATGTATTGCCAATGCCTTTTGGTGGGCTCTGCACTGTACCTTGCCAACAGGTTTACGGCAAATGCAATATCCGGTCTAGTGCAGTTTGCTAAGTACATGAGTGCTCGCACTGCACTCAAGTATGAGAATTCCGGTCCCAGGATTTCCTCCCCCTTTTCCCTAGGTCGGAAAGGATCTTTTTCTTGCTGTAAAGACCTCCCGATCATCGGTACTTTCGAGGGAAATGCCTTCTCAAAGCCAAACCTTTCAAGCATCTTCTGAGTGTAGGTCGACTGATGTACCAAGATTCCTTCTGGGACATGCTCAAGCCGCAGGCCTAAGCAAAACTTGGTCTTACCCAAATCTTTCATTTCAAATTCTGACTCCAAGTAGGAGCTTGCTTCTTTTATGTTTTCGGCTGTCCCGATGATATCTAAATCATCTACATACACAGATATTATACAGAATCCATTCTAGGACTGTCGTATAAATACACAATGACAGTCTTCATTGTTCATGTAGCCTTTCTTGCAGAGAAAGTCGCTTAAGCGATTATACCACATTCTTCCAGATTGTTTCAGTCCATACATTGACTTTCTGAGTTTCACACAGTACAGATTTCTATTTGTTTTGTCTTGGTTCGGGAGAGGGATTCCTTCAGGGATTCCTTGTTGCTCCCAGCGTTGGCTTCATGGCCAGCGGAGCTGCCTGGTGGCTGAGTGACGTAATTCTTGCGGAGAAGTTCGTCCTGAGCCTCTGCCACCTGCATCATATCAATCAATTCGGCGTACTCCTTGTAGCCGTCTTGACGATAGTTGCGGGCGGTCTGTATGGCACTGGGGGTGAAAGGTGGATAGGGTCTTCTCGATCTTCTGCTCATCTGTGATCTGCTTGCCACAGAGTTGCAGATTAGTACAAATCCTGTGTAAGACAGAATTGTACTCCCCGACCGTCTTAAAGTCGGCAAACCTCAGTCTAATCCACTCCTACTCTGCTTGAGAGAGAATGGTGTACTTGAGCCTCTCAAACCGCTTCTTGAGTGCGGTCTAGAGTGCTAGCGCGTTTCTTTCCGCCATATACTCATTCTTGAGAGTCGGGCAGAGGTGGTGCCTGAGAAAATGAAGTGCCTGATCATTCTCTTCAGGTGTGGGTCGGGCGTCTTTCTGTCTGCTTAACCCAATAGCTGCGCTGAGCTTCCGGCCCCCAAGCACAATCTCGACATCGGATGCCCATGTCAGATAGTTTTGGCCATGCTGGGCCAGCTCCTCAAACTCCTGGTTCGTGATACCAATCATCTATATGTGTATACAAGTTTACTGTTGGTAAACATGCACGGAATAATTTATGTAAATAAATGGTACAAAAAATTCTTGCAATGTTTCCTAATTTTCTATGTATTTTCTATAATTTTACTGCTATTTTCAGTGATTAAAAGCAATCTAAACAATTACAATTAACGAAAACAGTAAATAAATACAGAGAATACAGAGAATAATAATGACAGAAATAAACAAGCTTCAAATGCTAAAAATAATGAAACATTCGGATTCCCGAGGCCTTTTTATGCAAGAATATGAAATTTCAGCGAATTCTACAATTCCAGAGGATTTATACGCAAATTTTCAGTTCAGAGAAAAATTTCCGCAATTTCCTGATTTACCGAGGGGTTTTCTGCAAAATTCTGGACCCATGCGTAAATCTGAGGGATTATTCGTAATTTTCAGAATTACCAAGGCCTCCTTGCAAAATTCGGGACTTGAATAAATAATTAAGGGCCAAATAGAAAATTACTGAGAACCGAAGGGCTTTTGCGAAAAATCGCCACGGACCAGATCTCATCCCCCCTTCCCCGGCCCATGCAGCCCACCATTCTTTCGGCCGATCGGCCCAAAAGGGCCCGTGGCCCATTCGGCCAGCTTATCCCACCCTTAGGGTTTCCCCTTTCCCGCAATTTTGTGGTGGCGGCGGCTGCAAGCCGAGTGGGAGGCGGCACTCGGGTTGACCAATGGGCGGGGTTGCTAGGCGAGCGATGAGCGCTCTTCTTCGGCGCCGGCGGCGGTTAAGACCGGAGCGGCGGCCAGGTTCGGGTGCGAGGCGGCCCAGCCGGGTGGCTTCAAGGCGCGGACCCGAGTGCGTGGGGAGGCGACGCGCCGACTTCGGGCCGGCGGCGGCGTGCGGATGAGGGGGCGCGGGCGCGGCGGTGCAGTGGGCGGTGCCGACTTCGAGCGGCGCGACAGGAGGCGGCGCACGGTCGTCGGTGAGCCGTGCGGGCGCGCACGGGTGAAGATTCCAAGGCCGGCGGTGGCGCCATACGGGGCGGTGCGGTGCTTCTTCAGGTGGCGCGGGAGCCAAGGCGCGGCAACGGTTCGGCTTCGGGCAATGCGCAACGAGGAGGCGTGCAGCCGAGGCCGGTGCTGCGGTGCGCGCTTGCGGGCGCGATGCGGCGCGAGGGCCGGAGCGGTGGCCGGTCACGCGTGCGGTTGGAGGCCGACGGCGACGCGAAGCTGCGGGCGGCGTGTGGCCGCATACGGGCGGCAAGCGAGGAAGCCGAGTCGTCGGTCGGCCGAGGTGCGCAGGCGGGCGCGGGCGCGCGTTCTGGCGCGGTGAGACCGAGCTGCGAAACCAATGGCGCACAGCGGTTTCATGCCGGCGGCTGCTGGGAGACGCGCATGCGGGCGCGGCCAATTGCAGAGGTGGCCGGCATGCTACTCGGCGACAGGCGAGCGGCGGACCGTCGGCGCGCATTCAGGCGGCAGACGGGCAGTCGGCGGTGGCGGCCATACAGGGCCGCCCATGCCAAAATCCCCTCCTTTTTTCTGTGCAGATGCCATGTAATACTTGAACCGAGACAATGCAAAAATCTTCTCGCGCCATGGTTATGCAGAACCAAACAGAAGCCGATGCAGGATTTTCTCATGCAATTTCTCTCGTGCAATGGCCGAACAGAAAACTAATGCATAGAAAACTTTTCATTTCCAATCTACGATGCAATCAACATCTACCCCGTTTCGCAATCTACCGATCGACATTGTGCCGGCGACTTCAAGTCTGCTTGTGGTAGATTAGGGCGGATTTGCATCGTTTCTAATCTACAGTGCAATCAACATCTACCCCGTTTCACAATCTACCGATCGGCATTGTGCCGGCGATTTCAAATCTACTCGTGGTAGATTTGGGGCGGATTTGCACCGTAGAGATTCAATCTAGAACGCGAAAAGAAAATACAGATTCAAAAAGCGATCTAGAAAATTCAATCTGTGCTTCGATGATTAGCTTCGTTCACCAGAGCGAAGTCATGCTGATAACGTGTTGAGGAACCATCGCTGGCGACCAGTCCGAGCGATTCCTCTGCTTAGAACAAGAACGAATCAATCACAGAATCACAGAACAATAGATTGAACACAGAGAGGTAGAGAGAACTCATCTTTCTTTATTGCTTTCAATTGCTTCAGGTGTACATAATGAGGGGGTAATTATCCCTATTTATATCCTACGGTGGGGTGTCCATATTAGACCAGGACTCTTGATCCTGGGCCCAGTTTCTCAGCAGCCTTTACCATTTTGAGATAAATCCAAACCTATTAAAAGAACCATGCCCAGGAAAATCGGAGCCCGGAGGAAATGGAGCAGCTGGTTGGAGTTCACCGTCACCACCACCCCTCGCTGTCCCCGAGGACTCCAACCCACCCGCATCCGCATCTCCAGCTCCTCCCCTCCAACAGGTACCGGGATCACCCCCACCCCCACACCCACGCCGCGCCCAAGATCCTCCGCATCACCCCTCCCTTCTTCCTCCTCCTCCTCGCCGCCGTCTACCTACTCGCCTCCTTCACCATCTTCTCCGCGCCCGCCCCCTTGCTCCGCCCCTCCAAGAACCGCAACAAGCTCCTCCACCCAATGGCCGCGGCGTCCTCCTCCGTTTCGTCCTCCTCGCCGCCTTCCCCGGAGTTGTTTGAACTCGATAATGGTAGAATTCGGGCCAGGATCAGCAATGTCGGCGCCACCGTGATCTCGCTCCTCGTCCCGGACAAGAATGGTGCGTTTGCGCGGCGCGCACTGACTCGCTGAGGTGTTGCTTTGTGATTATGTTGGGCTGTGCGTTTGTGTTGTGATTATATTTGACGTGTTGTGTGTTTTTTCTCAGGGGTTCTTGGTGATGTGGTGCTTGGATTCGACTCCCTGGATCCGTATCTGGTGAGTTCTTGATGCATGCGTTTGGAATTCTAGCGAGTAAGTTTATTTGCGGTGATTTGTTGGAGATCTCTGTGGGATTAAAGTGTGACTACTGGGGAGGCAGATAATTTTTCTTGGTTTTTGACATTTGGAAGTCAGGTGGCGCAGTGGCATTGTTTACTTGATTCCGCCCGCGGTATAATTTTGTTAAGTTCTATAATTCTTTGTGCTGATGTGTTCAAATCCTTCCTTTCCTTTGGCGCATATGTTAGTTAATTATAGTGTGTGTTTTGTATTAATTAGAACTAGAGTCAGATAATTTGTTATGAACTTATTGTAGGATATAGGTGATAATTATTTGAATTTTCTTTTGATGTAAAAATGCAGCAGATTTAACGATTCATGTCTTTAGGAACTCGAATCTGGTTAGTAATTACAGTATGATGTAAAACGGTAATATTTCCAATATTCCTACCCGAAATAAAAGCTGTAACTTTGCATTAAAGTTCTATTTTTAGCTTGTATTTGTATTTATTTAATTACAGTAAAGCTTTTGCCCTTCTACAGCTCATAAACAAGAAGCATTCAGATACTACAGCAGCACTGTCATCTTTTCATGATGGCTTTGAGCATCGACTGTGTGGACATATGTCAAAACATCCCTGTAACTTCATGGACATGTCAAAACATCCCTGTAACTTCATACTTCGTGAGCATTATTCAAAGAATTAAGCATCCAATGAGTTACTTCCATCATACTCTGCTTTGCTCTGTATCCCTCTAACACATGTACATCATAAACATTTAATGAACATGCCTTTAACTTCAGGCTTCTAACTGTTGAATTCCAATACCATTTGTTAAAATTTTTACTATTCCTTCTGTTACATTACATATTGGCAAAATAACTTTGTGTCATAGGCTCGTAGCACCTAATTTAGAAATTAACATTCAAAGAATACATCAGTCACTGAGTTTGCTTTGATAGCTCTAAGCTTGAGTTCTAGTTCACCAAAATTTTAAACTGCTGCATTCATTTTCGTTAAAAGTTCTTCTGCATTAACTAATGGCAGCATGAGTTCTTGTTCCAGCACTTATTTTGAAACAACCAGTGAAAGATTGTGGCTGTGCCACATGTTACACTTCAGTTGTGTTGCTTGAATTGCACTTGGCCTAACTGCTCTGAGGTGGGGAGCTGGCAGTGCCAGTCAGCAGACAGTATTACTACACCTGGTCCATAAGTCAAGCTTTTTCGTTTGCTTGATGATATGTTATGCTGGTGGAACTGAATTTCTAGAGTTTGGCCACTGTCCTTTTCAAGTACCTGAAACTTACAAGTCCACTAATGTTGAATCTATGTTTTGTTCTTATCAATTTTTTTTTGAATTAGATAGGTGAGTTTTGTACAGCTTTTGTTTTTCTGGTTCAGGTTGACTCCTAATCCTTTGCAAGTGCTTTAGTCTTGATTTACTGGATGTCCAGATCCCTATGTGGAGGTGTCATGTTAGTTAGACTTTCAGTTAAGAATACACACTTGAATAGTGCATCACTGCATCTCTTTAAACAGTTTACCTAATTACATGTTGGCATGACTCTAAAAAAATAACACCATTTTTTTCTTCTGATCTCTTGTTATTTGAATGCTATCATGTTTCTTATTCTTCTGCTTCAACGATGATAAGAATTTAACAACTTCAAAAGCATGGTTGTTTAATTTCGTTCACCCGTGTTGTTTCTTAGGCCTTTTTTTTTTGGGCCAATATGTGAAGCAGTGAGTCTAGTGATGGTGCGACTCTACATTCTAGAGATGCTTCGATGACATTTTGTTTTCCTTAACGAGGAAAATTTTAGGTCTGATGGTTGTAGTGGGCCACTCTATTTGACATGTTATCTGTTATCCAATTGAGCCATCTCTGCAATAATTGAAGATTCTTGTTGTTTGTCTCTTAACTGCCATTTCTCCAAGTGCTCAGTTGAGACAGCTGGAAAAATAGGATTTGTAAAATTAATAGGAAAATATTTGGAGTATAAAACTGGAGCATTGTCCTTTTAGTTTTCATAGGCAATTAATGTGCTTCCATATGATTATGTATATGTAGTAACTTGTATAGTTGCATTGCTTCCACGGTGGGTTAATGTTCTGAATGAGTTGCCCCATTAGAGTTTAGCCTTCCCTTTTGTGTCGGTTATTTATGTACATTGTGTAAATCAATATCTATACATTGATCTTATATCTACCTGTATCTCGATGTTGAAGTACTGATTTGGTGCTGATGGTTTGAGTTCTTTTATAATCAGAATGGCACCTCACCTTACTTTGGATGCATTGTTGGGCGAGTCGCAAATAGAATCAAGGATGGAAAGTTTACTTTAAATGGTGTGCAGTATAGTCTGGCCATCAACAACCCACCAAACACCCTCCATGGTAAGACATAAGAAGGCTTAGTTGTTACGCATAAATGCATTATTTGATACATATATTCAGGCATACAACTATATGTTTGTGATACCAAATTGCTTATAGCTATCCTGGTACCAACCAACTGTGACTGATTGGGATGGAAGTGTATATGATTATGATATTTTTGCTCAAAGGTTTTACACTAAATATCCATGTTATGTAGTGTGTACCAATATTTCTGAGGGAATGCCAGAGGAATAGCATGCCATTAATCCCAAGCTAATGGGATAACTAGGTCCACCCTTAAAAAATAGCTACTACATGTTACTTGGGTGGTTGGTGAATATTTAAGCTGCCACATGAGTACATGACATGAGGTTGTGTGTTTGGTCACTGTTTTATAATGTGTGGACAATTTTTTTAGTGTCTGCACGTTTCTTTTGCCACTAATAGAAACAGACTAATTTATTTGCAAGAGGACCATTTGCCCCACTTCAACCTACTGTTGTCCTATTTCAAATAGGAAAATGGTATCCTGTTTTTGCGAGTGACCCATCTTTTAAACAACACCGTGAGGTACTATGGCAGCATCGATTTCGTTAAGGAGGAAGAAGAGATAAATACAACATTGTAGAAATAGCTAGCTAAAAAGGGCAAATCAAGTCAGAAACAATAAGAACAAAAAAAATAAAGCTCCATTGATGACCTAAAACAGCAAAAGTAACAATAACATCATGCCAAAATAAGAACAGAACCACAACTAACTAAGATCCATCATTTTATCTGAGGCAATTGTTGCTGCCCAAAATCTACTCTTGAGTTCCAGCTGCTCTATTAGCTGGAATGACCATAGTTATGACTTATGAGAGTTGAACCAGAGAAGAACCCAGCCAACCTTTTTGTTCATTGGTTCACTACTCGTTCTGATTTGTTGGTCAATGATTCGACTCGAATCGCATGTTTATCCAGAATAGATAAATAGTATTATGTAATTTCATATACTTCAGAATGTCTTGCTTCCCGTTCTTTTTACTAAAATGGATATATTGCCTACCTTTGAGTTAGTCTGAGATCCTTACTTCATATATACCAAAATACTGGAGGGGTAAAAAAGAAATGATGTTTGCACTTGTCCATCCTTCATGTGATATAAGAAAGTAAGAACTAAATGGGAAAAAAGGATAGCTTCATGCCGCTTGGTTCTCTGCTGAGTGGGTGCGTTAAGGGTTTGAAGCCCAGCACTACCAATTTTGGGTTTGTAGTTAGCGTTCGTGGTAGAATCTTGTTCAACCATGCCTCGTTCATATAAATTTGGCCAGTTTAACCTGGTTTCATCCACTTTGAAGCAAGTGCAGAAACAAGCAACTACCTGGTCCAGAGCGGATGATGCTGTCCTTTGTTACCCAGTCAAACTGTTCTCCAGAATAAGCATTTGCAGCAGTCTCACTCAAAGAAAATGGCTTATCTTAATTATACACTGTCAAAATGAACCTGTTTTTGTATTGCCCCTCCAAATCACAAATGCGTGCAATGCATGCACAGCCAAAAAAAGGTCATCTGGGAAACATTGTGATTTGCTTTTCCATAAACTGGTGCCATGTAATATCAAATTCAGGTGGATTTAAAGGGTTTGACAAACTCATCTGGGAAGTCGCTGAATATAACAAAGGGGAGAGTCCATCAATCACCTTAAAATATTACAGTAAAGATGGAGAGGAAGGTACCATGACAACTATCTTCCATTAGTCCATTAACTATATGAATGCCATAACTCGACGGGTTTTAATTTTTTTTTAAAAAAAACAGGTTACCCAGGTGATGTTTCCGTCACCGCCAGATATTCTCTTCTACCAAGCACGACGCTGAAGCTAGAGATGGAGGCTGTACCTTTGAACAAGGCCACACCCATCAGTTTAGCACAGCACACCTACTGGAACCTCGCAGGCCACAACTCAGGAAATGTGCTTACACATTCTGTCCAGATTTGGGGATCTCAGATAACACCTGTGGATCAAACCTCAATACCCACTGGAGAGTTGATGCCAGTGAGCGGTACATCCTTTGATTTCCTGACCGAGAGAGAGATTGGCAGCAGGATCGATCAAGTCCCTGGTGGTTACGATCACAACTATGTGCTTGACTGCGGTGAAGTGAAGCCAAGCTTGCGGCATGTGGCGAAAGTGACAGACCCTTCAAGCTTGAGAGTGCTTGATATTTGGGCAGATGCTCCTGGAGTGCAGTTCTACACTGGAAATTTCCTTGATGGCGTTGTGGGCAAAGGAGGTGCAGTCTACGGGAAGCATGCTGGCCTCTGCCTCGAGACGCAAGGTTTCCCAAACGCCGTCAACCAACCTAATTTTCCATCAGTGGTCGTTCACCCTGGTGAGAAGTACAGGCATACAATGCTGTTTGAGTTCTCTACAAAATGATCCAGCTCGTGTAGATATACGTCCTTTTTCTTGGGCCTTTTATTCTCCTCGTCTTTAGTTATGAACTACAATGCGGTAGTAGTTATATTGATTTCTGACAGGGTTAGATAACTGCATGTAACAAAATTAGAGAGGAAAGGAGCAAATCCTGCACAAAAGAGATTCCATGTGACTGCCAACTGTTGTGAACTTGTGACAGCTTATTCAGGATTAGCAATTCTAGCATGGAGTAGGCTCACCTCTCATGTTTCGTTAAAAAAAATTGAAGGATTGACGATTGTAAGAAAAGTCCAAGAATAAAAAAACATGTTGGTAAAAATATAAAGGTAATATATTTGGCTAATGCGTATAATAATTGTATTTCTGGAATCGTCTAACATGCATCAAAATGCAACTGCTCCATAGTTGGCCTTTTCTCATGTATTCGGCTCTCTCTTAAGCATTTGCTAACATATCGGGTGGGAGAGAAGGAAGTGGGAGCGACCGGATGGTGACGTGTGGCGGGGAAGGGGAATCGGGTGGCGGGTGTGGGCGCAAGACGAATGGTGGGATGGGTTAGGCACGTGGGGGAGGCGGCCGATCTATGCCGGCCAGGTGTTGGCCTGATGGTAGAGGGAGGCGGGATCCCGGGCGGCGACGTGGATGGATTTGGGCCGTCCACACGTCGGCCGGAGAGAGGGGTCTGAGGTTTTGAATTATTATTTTTTATTTTAGATTTTCAGAAAAGTCGAAGAAAATAAATAAAGCTCATATAAATATGAAATAAATTTCAAAAATTCCAGAAAAATTCACAGAAGTTCCTGGAGATATTTTTGGACTTAGATAAAATATTTCCAACTTAAGTTGGTGTTATATTTTATATTTAAAATACCTTTTTACTTTCAAATAGTTTTTAAAACTCCAGAAAACACAGAAAAACCAAATAAAAGCTAATAAATCTAAATAATTAATTTGAATTATGATCTTTTATAGAAAATCAAAATATCATAAATTTAGGTTTTTACTTAAAATACTTTTCAAATCCAGCCTTTTCAAAAATAAAAATTTAGGGCTAAACAAAATTAAAGTTTAGACACCAAAACACATGTTTTTATTTTAAACCAAATTAATTTAATTTAATAATAATTTTTTCTCCGGAAATTTGAAAATAAACAGCTAGGTTGTTACACCGGCATGGCCTGCCATTCGTGCCGTGACAGCCTAGTCTGTCATGTGTCGTGCTCATGCTGTGCTTGGGTCATACCGTGCCGGTCAGGCCTCCCAGGTTTAGAGCCCAGTAGTACATCAGTACCTGATGCTAAAATGGGATGTTTGATAGCAGGACAGACATCCCTTGGAGTTATGTAGTTGTTTGGAGTTTGTGAGATTTATGTGATCTTATCCGCTAATTTCCTTTAAACATTTGGGATTTAAGCTACACTGGGGTGATCACTGATCAGGTTGTAAAATAGCCTCGAGATTGGGTTCTATCCACTGGATTGTACAGCTTGTTCAGGACTGGACCCATCGTTGCCGTCAGCAAACTCCTGTTGTCAACTAAACCTGAGGTATAAACTAGTATTAGACTCACTGCTCAAACACTTCATTATTTCATTTCATAAGCCACCCGTGTCCTCTGATGTACTGTAGTAGTTCGTTTCCGGATCGATTTAAGTCTAAAAATGCTGGGTTGCTTCAGTTTGTAGTGTACTCTATCTATGTGCTTATGTGCTAGCTATCGATTCATCTCTCCATTAATTGCATCCGGTACGCAAAGAGCGTCAGCTACGCGGAATGCCCAATCTTGCCAGCTTAGCGACACAGAATGCACAGGCACCGAACATGCATATATGCTTGCTCGCTTGATTGATTGCTTCGTTGGACTCCTGCTGCTTAGAAACGGACCCTTTCTTAACAGGCATGATTCTTTAATGGAGTAAAGAGGAGAACCTATTACTTGACTAGCACCATTCTTTAATGGAGTACCACTACTTTTAGATCCGTGCAAAAAACTTTACCGAAAGGAAGCGGATAAAGCAGGGGCGACTGGTTCATTTAGGCTTTGGGTAAAGTTACACATAATCAACCCCTGAATGGTAAGTGGTTGAGAATAAGAACAAATCACTTCAGGAACTAGGCACATTCCTGGCTGTTTCATGCGAAACACTTCACTGTGTCAGAATACTGCAAGTTCATCATAGAAATGTGCTTTCCACTGAGAAAATGGAAATAAAACTCCCTTCGCTAATTGCTACCTACCGGAGTGAAGAGAGGAGCTGCCCTGGTGAGGTCCGAAGTCGCGCTAAGAAACCTGGCTATTTATAGCCTATCAATCAATCTAAGATGAACTGCTGTCGGTATGATTTGACCGCAATTGGAGCAGCTGAAGGACCAGTTTAGTTTATGATGAATCATTGTAATTTAAAATATTTAGAAATTTGATTGACAGTGTTACTGATCAGTTAGGGAATGGCTGATCAGGCCAGCAGTGTGTCACTCGTCTGACCGGTTGGTACAGCGGTCTAACCGCTCGAGGGTTGACAGTTTGACCGGCTGAAGATTGTCCAGATTGGGACTTTCGTCTAGAATTCATAATAGGAAGGGATTTTCGTGAGTATGGTCAGTGATTTTATGTTGCATGAGTTATGTTACAGCTAACGTGAGTCAAATTGTGAAGAACTTGTGTTCAAAAATGGTTTCTTTGTCTTTGGATGTGTAAGGTCGCTTGGAGTTAACCGTGGTTAATGACGAGAATCATGGCTAAGCTCATGGAGGAGCAGATGCCCAGAACGATACAAGATGCGGGGTGAGATGGTGAGCTCAAGTATGGCACGAGAAATGTGGGAAATGTTGAAGGCGAGTTCAAATGGGGGGATGGCGTCATGTGTCTTGCATGGGCCAAGTGAGCCATGGTTTTGTGGAACCGAGATAGGAGAAACTTGGCGACACGTGGCAAGCATGGCGATTGATTGCAATGGTTGGTAATGACCAGATTAAGGAAGAGTATTTTGGTAGTTTGACCAAAATACCATAAATCATCTTAGATCAAAACCACGGCGCATAAGCGATGCGTTGGATAGCAGTTTAGGTCGAGGTTGAGCCAGTTTGATCAAGGCAGATCAAGACTAAGAATTTAATAGATGCACACTTATGCACTTCGAAAATCGTGCATAAGTGAACTTGTGTGAGTAAAACTTGTGTGTATGGGGTTAACGGGTTTCCCCATTGTAATAGTGGATAGTATCCACTAAGGTCAACAAGTGGCTGGTTTGTCCACCTATAAAAGGGGTTGGGATGGAACATGTGGGGTTAACTATTCAACCCATCTCTTGTGCTATCTTCTCTAGAGTTAGGGTTTGACAGTGAGTGCCTTGAGTGCTCTTTGTCCTCCAAGGTAGAGTGACTGTAAAACCTATCTTCTCAAGTAAACAATAAATCAATCTTTGATCAGCTCCATAGATCCCTCATGTTTTGATTGATTTGCTTTTGATTTGGGTGTTTTTGATTTGTCCTCCTCCCTTTCTTGATATTGCTCTGCTAAGGACGAGTAAGAGATGGAGATAACCTTTGGGAATTTATCTCCATCTATCTATGCACTTTAATAGCAAGTTTATAAAAAAACCCCCGGTTTTGCTTGATTTGGCCTCAAAGTATGATTTCTTGATCGAGAATTTTTGATGAGTTTTCTTTCGTGTTCTTGCTTGCTGGGATATATGGGAATATATCTAAAGCCATCTTGACTATTGTTCACCCACGGGCAAGTTATATTCAGTGGTTTTGGTTTTGGCTCAGTTTCGGTGCACCTTTCCTTCAAACTAAAAAAGGTCTCAACTTTAACCATAATTTTCATGATTGTTTATTAGAATAGGTTCTTGATATCCTAGAGTAGATCCCTGCAAAGTTTCATGTCATTTATTGTTCCTGCCGATGAGCACATCACGACCATGAATACGCCAGATGTGGAAACAAATGCTAAGGCAAGGAACATCATCATTCAAGGTCTTAGTCGGAGTGAGTTTGATCGCATCTCTCATATCACATCAGCGTTTGACATCTAGGTGACCCTCGATGCTTACCATACGGGCACCACCCAGATCAAGAAAAGTTTCATGTCATTTATTGTTCCTGCCAATGAGCACATCACGACCATGAATACGCTAGATGTGGAAACAAATGCTAAGGCAAGGAACATCATCATTCAAGGTCTTAGCCGGAGTGAGTTTGATCGCATCTCTCATATCACATCAGCGTTTGACATCTAGGTGACCCTCGATGCTTACCATACGGGCACCACCCAGATCAAGACCGTACGACAGGACCAAACAAGCGAGAGTACAACAAATTCGAGATGCTTGCTGGTGAGTCATTAGATGAGTACTTTGGCAGATTTCACAAGATACTGAGCAACCTCTGAGCTATTAGTCTTACATACTCAAACTCGGATAACGCTCGATAGATGTTGTATATACTAGATCTTAGAGTATGGGAGATGAAGGTGGCCACCATCAAGGATACGACTAATCTGTCGACCTTGACGCTTGACGTGTTGTACTCACGCTTCAAGACTCATGAGATCGACATCGTCTCTCGCAAGACGAAGTCACGGTCGATGGCCTTCGTCACCGATCCCACTTCAGCCTCTAGAGCATCGTCTGATGGTGCTTTTGGATTCTCTTTGGCTATTTTGTGTGAGATGAGCGATGACCAATTCGAGCAGTTTTCAAAGAGTAACCTAGCCCTCCTAGCCAGAAAGTTCTCACACACATACAAGAGGGTTAGAGAGAGGAAGAGAGGAGGTCTGGTGATTTGCTTTGAGTGTGGTAGCCCCAACCACATTCAAGTGAACTACCCTAAGCTGGAGAAGAGCTATTAAGGATCTACTAGAGAAGCCATAATCTGATTGGTTAATCTGTGTTGAAGTTGGGGAGAAAATGGAGAAAATGCAGAAGACCTTTAGGAAGAGTTACGAGGCCTAGATGGTTAGGATTAGGTCTGCCCCATGTGTGTCTTGTGAAGCCCTTAAGGTTGAGACGGCCGTGCACAATGAGAGATATGCACGTGCTATTCAATCTTCTCCTTCTGGTTCTTCTTTTCTCCGTGTTCTTCATGTGCCTCTCTTTTTCGGAAGTGTGAGTACTTTATGAACACTCTTGAAATATTTGTTGGAGGCAAGTAAAGGCTCAATCTTATCCTAGACAAATCCAAGATTTGCATGTTTAATCAAGGTCTAGGATATAATTTCTTATAGAATGTGAGTGTCGGGACCCGGAGCAGCAACTCCAGAACCCTCTGTGTTAATCGCACTATCCCAGGAAAAGCTAGTGCACACAGTATCACAAAGACAATTATCATGCATAATGACAAACTTTATTTAGCTAATATGAGCCTGATGGCCAAAGTTTACAATAATAGCAAAAGAAGACAGCGGAAGAAAAACAATGTAGCAGCCCATCCAGCCTTCCCACAAGGCGAATGACTGTAAGACGTGGCCTAGTCGCAATCCTCACTGAAGTCGTCGAAGGCTTCCTCTGAAAAGAGTTAGATATAGCAACATGAGTACAAAAAGTACTCCACAAGTCACCCGGGAAAATGCAACATAATGATAAAGGCTTCAACGGAAGGTTTATAGGGTTAGTTTGCATAAAACAACATTTAAGAAATATAATAATAGATTGAAATTGCTGAATTTAATACAGTAGATAAAACAATACTTGTAGTAGAAAGTAATACCGTTAGTGTCGGCTCCGACCAAACACCAACCTATCCACGGGCATCCCACCCGGACCATCTTTTCAAAAGCTCACGTATGGATTCCATCCATCCACACGCTTTCACTGCACAACTCTGATGAATTCCATCCATTCACCAGATTTCCATCTCTCACGGATTCCATCCATCCGCAAGGTTTTCATCTCTCGTGGATTCCATCCATCCACAAGGTTTTCGAAATCATTTTTGAAAAACAAAGTCTAATCCATGAAAAACTTTACTCAGCTTGCCCATGACCGTGGGCACGGCTATCCAGGATAGGTTATACACTCTGCAGAGGTTGTACAGCTTTACCCACAAGACACGATCATCCCATATTGCCACGCGATTACACACTTCCTTAGGTGTGCGGCGAGGAGTCGTGACAAGGCCTTTACAATGATCCGTTGTCAACAAAATCACGCCGCCACTAAGGTTTCACCACAACATGAATCCACATGTTGGAGCCCCCTCTTGTGTCGTGTGAGACTTCTCACGGCCTACGCCGCGCTCACATTCAGCCTATAGCGAGATCATGTTGGAACTTCACAAATTAGTTGGCCAGGTCTGTCCCATACCAGACTTGTGGTAGTACGATAGGGCTTTGCAACAGTAGCTCACAGACCGGTCCTTAATTGACTTAGGCTCAACCACAAACCCCCGTGCACGACAATCAACCACTGCGGCTCCAACCAACAGGGCATGCCTGCACCCACCACTCTAACCAATTGCCTAAGTCTAAACCAGTTTCATATTTGTTTTCAAAATAATTCATAACACTACTTGACTCACCAAAGTCAAGAGTACATATCATTTTATGTAAAAAGGGTCATCATTTTATGTGAAAAGGTATCCCAAAGCAAAATTATATGACTATGCAGGGCTAAGCGTTTGAATAAACTCTCTAGCCAACACTAATGTATTAACTAGAGTTTGATTCTAGGGTGACAAGGTATAAGGGATTCAATAACAATGGAGGAATTAACAAGTAGGCAATAACTAGATTTAAAACTGAAATGAAATACGCTGAATAAAAATATGCATGCAATATAATTTAAATCAACATAATTTTATTTTGAAAACTGGGATCAACATGATCAAGGAGGGTGACTTGCCTTGCTCGAAGACCTGGTGCGATTCGTCGGCGTCGTTCTCTCTGAATTCGTCGAAATCTACGCGCGAAGAACCAACCAAATAAAATCAAATAAAATCGAAATAAAATCCAAAAATTATAAAATATATACTGCAACTTTGATTATGATTTTAGACAAATTTAGAGATTTGAATCACTGGATTCGGAGATCGGACGAGGGAGAACGAGCGATTGGAAGTTTGAATGGATTGGAAATTCCAGAAAATGCAAAACCGAAAGAATATTCTCTGGAATCTTATTTTTGGCTGATTTTTGGAGTATATTGGAGTGTATGACACGTGGGGCCCGGTTGTCATTGAGTGCAGAATTTTATTTTATTATTTTATGACATGTGGGTCCCGCTTGTCATGGACTAGAGGTGAACAAAAATGTGGCCAAAAGTCCAACCGAAAATGCATGCTCAGGATTTGAACTCACAACCTCATGCATGCATGCACTAACATGCCTCCACTAGCCAAGTGACCCTTTGCTCTTTCATGACAAAGGAGCAACAACAAATTAAATAAACAAGGATGAACAATGAATGAAGAAGGAAGTCACAGGGAGTACACGGGGGCGCGCACGGGAGGCTAGCTCACCGGCGGCCGGTGGCCGGAGTCGGGGCGGCGAGCGGCGGAGGGGGTAGAGGAGGTGGCGGCGCACCTTCCCACGGCGGCGGCGGGGCCCGGGGTGGCCGGCGGCGGCGCAAGGAGGAGGCGGCGGCGGTTGAAGTTGGGGGCGGTGGCGGGAGGCGACCGGGCGGCGGCCGGGGAGAGGAGAGGCGGAGGCGCACGGCGGTGGGAGAGGAGGGAGGTGAGAGCCGGTCGAAAGGAGAGGGGGGGAATGGAGAGAATGGTGGTGGGGAGGCCCTTTTATAGAAAGAGAGGGGAGGTGAGAGGATTTCGGTTTTGAGAGGATTAATGGACGGGGAACGGCCGGGGGATTGATGAGGGTGATTAGGGCGTCCGTTTCCATGCCTTAATCGGGAGTTAAGAGGGAGAAACGGCGGGATTCATGAGCTCTAATTTGTCATCCATGGTGGAGGAGAGAGAGGGTGGGAGGAGGAAGAAGGAGAGGTTGAAGAAACATATGACATGTGGGGTCCATGTGTAATAGAGAGAGGGAGGAAGTGAAGGGGTACGGGCCGTCGGATTTGCGACACGTGGCAAGTGGATGTTTTATGGCTCTTGGATTTTATGAAGGGGTAAGTGATCATGTGTGGCTAGGATTAAAACGTGGAGAGAGAGTGATTCAATCTGAGAGCGACACGTGGCGGGCTTGGATGAATTTGATTTTTATTTTCGGAATAAATTTCAGAAATTACTAGAACTTCACAAACACTTGGAAAAATAGTATTTAATGTCTAAAAATTCCAGAAAAATTATAGAATATTCCTGGAAACATTTTAGACTTAGGAAAAATATTTTTAATTCCAGATTTTTATTTAATAATTTTATAAAATAGTTTTTAACCTTTCAAAATTGATTTTTAACTCCAGAAAAGCACAGAAAATCCGAATAAAAGCCAAATGCTTTTAAATACTTAATTTGAAATTATATTTTTACATAAACTCAAAATATCCTTTTATTTAATAGTAATTTTATGTTTTTAGTTAAATTACTTTTGCAAAAGCCTTTTTCCAAAGCTGAAAAACAGACAAATAAAATCTCCAAAATTTAGGCAACCAAAGAACACTTTATTTTATTTTTAAATTAAATTAATTATTTTTTTTTCTTACTGAAATTTTGAAATAAACAGCTGGGCTGTTACAAACTACCCCCCTTAAACAGAATCTCGTCCCCGAGATTCGCACGGGTTAGCAAAGAAATAGGTTTGGATCTTACTCTGTGTGGCTTGTGCTGAGATCTGATTCAGACGTCCTTTCATGAACTTCTGGGGCCTTTTTCTTCCTGCTTGAAGGTGGTTGGCAGTTGGTGCTTCAGCTTGATGCTTCCAAAGATTAGGAGAGAGGAGACTCAAGGCAAAGAGGAACAACGGATGATTTGCGCAACCCAAAACAAAACAACTAGCAAAACCTTTACTAAGCAAATAACAAGCAATAGTTACGACTGCCGAGAAAAGAGGAAACTGACAGCGCATACCTCGTCTACTGTCTAGCTTAACAACTTAACCTAAAAGGGTAAGGGTTGTCTTGGAGTGATCTTTCGCAGCTCTTGACGTACGAAGCACGATCCTTTGGTGCAAAGATTGAGGTTGCGGTAGAGTCGATGAATCTAGAGTGTTGCCATCTATAGTTGTTTTGAGCAAGGGAAGATTTAGAAATAAATTTTCAAGTAATGACAAAGATAGGGGAGAATTGGAAGACGAGAGCAAGCAAAGATTAAGAGATAAGGGTAGCATAGATTGAGAGGTAAGAATAAGAAAACTTTTGAAATTACTTGTTATTAAAATATATCCTTAAGGTCCAACCATTCTATTCTATCTACGGTCACGTCTTAGAGTCATTATTGCTCTGATACCATCTCTGTCGGGACCCGGAGCAGCAACTCCAGAACCCTCTGTGTTAATCGCACTATCCCAGGAAAAGCTAGTGCACACAGTATCACAAAGACAATTATCATGCATAATGACAAACTTTATTTAGCTAATATGAGCCTGATGGCCAAAGTTTACAATAATAGCAAAAGAAGACAGCGGAAGAAAAACAATGTAGCAGCCCATCCAGCCTTCCCACAAGGCGAATGACTGTAAGACGTGGCCTAGTCGCAATCCTCACTGAAGTCGTCGAAGGCTTCCTCTGAAAAGAGTTAGATATAGCAACATGAGTACAAAAAGTACTCCACAAGTCACCCGGGAAAATGCAACATAATGATAAAGGCTTCAACGGAAGGTTTATAGGGTTAGTTTGCATAAAACAACATTTAAGAAATATAATAATAGATTGAAATTGCTGAATTTAATACAGTAGATAAAACAATACTTGTAGTAGAAAGTAATACCGTTAGTGTCGGCTCCGACCAAACACCAACCTATCCACGGGCATCCCACCCGGACCATCTTTTCAAAAGCTCACGTATGGATTCCATCCATCCACACGCTTTCACTGCACAACTCTGATGAATTCCATCCATTCACCAGATTTCCATCTCTCACGGATTCCATCCATCCGCAAGGTTTTCATCTCTCGTGGATTCCATCCATCCACAAGGTTTTCGAAATCATTTTTGAAAAACAAAGTCTAATCCATGAAAAACTTTACTCAGCTTGCCCATGACCGTGGGCACGGCTATCCAGGATAGGTTATACACTCTGCAGAGGTTGTACAGCTTTACCCACAAGACACGATCATCCCATATTGCCACGCGATTACACACTTCCTTAGGTGTGCGGCGAGGAGTCGTGACAAGGCCTTTACAATGATCCGTTGTCAACAAAATCACGCCGCCACTAAGGTTTCACCACAACATGAATCCACATGTTGGAGCCCCCTCTTGTGCCGTGTGAGACTTCTCACGGCCTACGCCGCGCTCACATTCAGCCTATAGCGAGATCATGTTGGAACTTCACAAATTAGTTGGCCAGGTCTGTCCCATACCAGACTTGTGGTAGTACGATAGGGCTTTGCAACAGTAGCTCACAGACCGGTCCTTAATTGACTTAGGCTCAACCACAAACCCCCGTGCACGACAATCAACCACTGCGGCTCCAACCAACAGGGCATGCCTGCACCCACCACTCTAACCAATTGCCTAAGTCTAAACCAGTTTCATATTTGTTTTCAAAATAATTCATAACACTACTTGACTCACCAAAGTCAAGAGTACATATCATTTTATGTAAAAAGGGTCATCATTTTATGTGAAAAGGTATCCCAAAGCAAAATTATATGACTATGCAGGGCTAAGCGTTTGAATAAACTCTCTAGCCAACACTAATGTATTAACTAGAGTTTGATTCTAGGGTGACAAGGTATAAGGGATTCAATAACAATGGAGGAATTAACAAGTAGGCAATAACTAGATTTAAAACTGAAATGAAATACGCTGAATAAAAATATGCATGCAATATAATTTAAATCAACATAATTTTATTTTGAAAACTGGGATCAACATGATCAAGGAGGGTGACTTGCCTTGCTCGAAGACCTGGTGCGATTCGTCGGCGTCGTTCTCTCTGAATTCGTCGAAATCTACGCGCGAAGAACCAACCAAATAAAATCAAATAAAATCGAAATAAAATCCAAAAATTATAAAATATATACTGCAACTTTGATTATGATTTTAGACAAATTTAGAGATTTGAATCACTGGATTCGGAGATCGGACGAGGGAGAACGAGCGATTGGAAGTTTGAATGGATTGGAAATTCCAGAAAATGCAAAACCGAAAGAATATTCTCTGGAATCTTATTTTTGGCTGATTTTTGGAGTATATTGGAGTGTATGACACGTGGGGCCCGGTTGTCATTGAGTGCAGAATTTTATTTTATTATTTTATGACATGTGGGTCCCGCTTGTCATGGACTAGAGGTGAACAAAAATGTGGCCAAAAGTCCAACCGAAAATGCATGCTCAGGATTTGAACTCACAACCTCATGCATGCATGCACTAACATGCCTCCACTAGCCAAGTGACCCTTTGCTCTTTCATGACAAAGGAGCAACAACAAATTAAATAAACAAGGATGAACAATGAATGAAGAAGGAAGTCACAGGGAGTACACGGGGGCGCGCACGGGAGGCTAGCTCACCGGCGGCCGGTGGCCGGAGTCGGGGCGGCGAGCGGCGGAGGGGGTAGAGGAGGTGGCGGCGCACCTTCCCACGGCGGCGGCGGGGCCCGGGGTGGCCGGCGGCGGCGCAAGGAGGAGGCGGCGGCGGTTGAAGTTGGGGGCGGTGGCGGGAGGCGACCGGGCGGCGGCCGGGGAGAGGAGAGGCGGAGGCGCACGGCGGTGGGAGAGGAGGGAGGTGAGAGCCGGTCGAAAGGAGAGGGGGGGAATGGAGAGAATGGTGGTGGGGAGGCCCTTTTATAGAAAGAGAGGGGAGGTGAGAGGATTTCGGTTTTGAGAGGATTAATGGACGGGGAACGGCCGGGGGATTGATGAGGGTGATTAGGGCGTCCGTTTCCATGCCTTAATCGGGAGTTAAGAGGGAGAAACGGCGGGATTCATGAGCTCTAATTTGTCATCCATGGTGGAGGAGAGAGAGGGTGGGAGGAGGAAGAAGGAGAGGTTGAAGAAACATATGACATGTGGGGTCCATGTGTAATAGAGAGAGGGAGGAAGTGAAGGGGTACGGGCCGTCGGATTTGCGACACGTGGCAAGTGGATGTTTTATGGCTCTTGGATTTTATGAAGGGGTAAGTGATCATGTGTGGCTAGGATTAAAACGTGGAGAGAGAGTGATTCAATCTGAGAGCGACACGTGGCGGGCTTGGATGAATTTGATTTTTATTTTCGGAATAAATTTCAGAAATTACTAGAACTTCACAAACACTTGGAAAAATAGTATTTAATGTCTAAAAATTCCAGAAAAATTATAGAATATTCCTGGAAACATTTTAGACTTAGGAAAAATATTTTTAATTCCAGATTTTTATTTAATAATTTTATAAAATAGTTTTTAACCTTTCAAAATTGATTTTTAACTCCAGAAAAGCACAGAAAATCCGAATAAAAGCCAAATGCTTTTAAATACTTAATTTGAAATTATATTTTTACATAAACTCAAAATATCCTTTTATTTAATAGTAATTTTATGTTTTTAGTTAAATTACTTTTGCAAAAGCCTTTTTCCAAAGCTGAAAAACAGACAAATAAAATCTCCAAAATTTAGGCAACCAAAGAACACTTTATTTTATTTTTAAATTAAATTAATTATTTTTTTTTCTTACTGAAATTTTGAAATAAACAGCTGGGCTGTTACAGTGAGGAAACATCCACTTGCTGTTGTTAGAACTGTAGCAGTAGGCATGATCGACGTTGTGTCTGAACCTAAGAATATAGTGTTTAAATCTGCGGGATTTGTCCAAGGGATTTCTCATAGTAAGGTTGTGCCACCTGCTACTTTGACCTCTCAGAAGGCAAAGTATCATTGCACATTCTATCAGAAGGATGGGCATGTCATTGAGTTTGTTGGACCGAAATGGCGACAGGGGGGTGAATGTCGACTTTTAAAAAAATAAACCCTCAAAATATCCACTCGAAAATCTCCCTCAATAGTTACTGGAACTATGAAGAAGAGGCCATGTGCATACTGGAACCTGAACCTACCAGAGAACAACGCAAGACGAAAAACCAACGGAAGACACGACGCATGCAACAAAGGGCCGGTAAGACCGCAGCTATTGGGCCAGTCTGACCGCTCTCAAACCGCCGGTCAGACCGCCCATTAGCCACTAGTCTGACCGGCCTTGAGTGTCCGATCTGACCGCCATATGGCCACCGGTCAGACCGCTCCTCGGGATTTCAGGGCTGACAGCAGAGGGTAAAATTCAGAGAAAATGCAAACTTCCAACTGCAAAGCAAATTTAGGTTTGTCTCTGGATTTCTTCGCCCAGAACAGAGAGACAACACCCCAAATAGCCATAGGAGCCCAGGAGACCAAAAGAAACCAACTTAAAAACAAGAAATCAAGAATTGAGCCAAAAACTGAAAAAATATTCAGGGTGCAGCATAAAAACTCAAATTCCCATCTAACCCTTGAACCTTTGGCCATGAAAATTTGGGAAAAGCTAGTTGATAGCCTCAGGACTTAACATGCCAAGATTCAAGCCATCTCATGAAGGGAGACAAGAAACTCACCAAAACCCTAGAAAGAAACTCAGAGGATGAACAGGGCACAGGAGGCAGGAAACTTGATTCTTCCAAATCAACCATTGTGCTCTTGGAATTAGCTGACCAAAGGGTCTAGAAATACAATTCCATCACAGAGCAACCCATTTTGCCACTCCTCAGCAAGAAACAACTCAAAACACAAAATCTCAAGAATCACACAAAGAGGAGCATCGAGAGAAAACTAATCAACAGAGAACCAGGAACTCAATCATACTCAAACAAAGCAATCTCAGATTGATATTGAGGAAGGGAGATACATGATTACATAGGAGAATCCACTCACATCCTCTCTACTTCCCCATACATGCTTAGAGAAATCAAGAACTCATCTCTCCCTCTCACAAGAACACACACACAGGGAGAAGCTACGAAGGGGACATGAACTGCTGCCCTCAACTACTCTCCAACCACTAAAGCCTCAAAGCAAAACAACCTCCCAAAGGCTCTTTTGACTCAAACAAAACCCTAACTCTCTCCCAAAGCCATATGACTACATGCAGCCACTCTCTCCTATTTATAGCCCTTGGCTAACGGGTCTCCAACCCGTTACACCTGATAATCCAACGGAACCCACTCCCGCTTGTTCAGCCTCGCAAAATTACCAATTCGCCTCTCCTGCACCTTCTGGGAAGCTTCCGCGTCTCTTGTCGTCCAAGCCTCGCAACCACCTTGAGTCTCTGCCGTCTTCAACACATCCCGACCGTTCTGACCTTAGCGCCACCTGCGCCTAGTCCGGTCACCTCGTGTCTCGCCACGACTCCGCCTTGACGTCCTGTAGCCATCACAGACAAGAAACACATCACATAGCACCGCTTGATACATGAAAGCATAAATAGCATTAATGAAGCATGAAATCGCCCAAACGACCAATCGGGAAGACGAATATGCAATAAGACCGTCCAACCATACCCGACTGCGCCAAATGCCGACCTGGCACAAATCACTCAAACCAAACTCAATCTTTGCAACATACTTGTCAATTACTCATCATACACATGTGGTCATCTCCACATGGTCTCTCAATCTCCCCCTTGATGAGTATATTGACAAACCCAGAAAAAGCACAAAGTTGAGTTTGAAAAGAAGGTCAAACATGGTCCAAAGGAGGAAAATGATGCTAATGACCATGTTGACACAAGGAGCAAAAGAAAGAGCAAGTTTTCCTCAAAGCTCCCAATATGGCTTTTTCTCCCACTATTCTCCCCCTTTTGGCAATAATCACATCAAGGATGGAAAAGAGAGAATATGACATGGTATTGGATGAAATGGCTGAATGTTGTTTATTTTAAGCATTTAGAGCCATGAAGATTATCCAAAATGACCATATGAGAATTACATCAAGCCATAACACATAAACATGCTATCTAGATCATGACAAGATATATATAAGCCAGCTAAACCAATGAAGTCACAATCTAAAATTTTAGTGCAAATTCTTAGCATGTCAAGTTATCCATGATCATAGTCTAGCTAGAGGTATCCAAGGATGATGCAAACCATGTCAATAAGCTAAGTGGAACCAATAAGCTAGTATTGAATCATTTTAGAGTGCTACAAGTTCAAGAATGAGACATTTGTTTAAGAACTTGTTCTATGTGGATTTAAGCAAATTGAGCACATTTGACATAAGTTTTTCTTTTAAAGCTCATGATTGTTTCCTACCAACATTTTTAGTTATGTGCTAGATCTCAAGCCTTATGCGACTACTCCAAGCTAGAAGCTTAAGAAGATAGTCTTGGTCATCCAAAACTCCCTCTAACTTCATGCCAAGTGCAATGGCAAGCAGTCTCATGAGAAAGAATTGGTGAGATCAGTTTTTTCGCACAAAAGAGATCTTTTTGCATTCATAAATGGTTGTACTAACTCATGTGTCATCAAGAAACTAGAATAGCTCAATCTAAAGCTCAACAAAGATTCAAGACTCAACTCAGCCTATTTGACATGGCATAAATCATAAAAGGATAACTAAAGAAAGACTAGTCTCGAGAACTAACATGACAAGTTTCTATTCAAGTTGAGCAATTTTAATTATCTCATCATGGCAAAAGCTAGTCTACACATATGAAGTCATGATAAATCTAGAAATAAGCACAAGTCATGGCAAGGTGTAATGCATTGTAATCATGTCATGAAAGGATAATAATCAAGGCTCCAAGTAGTTATTTACAATGCAGAATGACATGCAAGAAAATCCAGCTCCCCCTCAACATGTGATGCAACTTTTTAGTTCAAGTAGAGTTATGCCAACATTAAGATCTAGAAGCTCCCAAATGAACTCCCCCTAAACCAAAGCAATAAAAACGAGAAGCTGGGAAAGAAATCAGAAAAGGCAGTCCTTAAAGCATAGATAAGACATAGAGGATACTATGGCTCAGACTGACTCTCATCTACCCCATATGACTCTAGGACTATCAAATGATCATCTAACACACTAAGGAGCAAACACGTACCCTGTCTACCCGAGGGTGGCCCAACCCTCGTTAGAACCTATAAGAAGTGAGTGAGCTCAACCTAGTGAGAAGAAAACAACTAATAAGCAGTATCCTAGAATCACAAGATAAGAGTAAGAAGTCTAAACATCTAGACAAGAGAAGCACTCTAACCTATGCTAGAAGGACTAACCCAAATGCACCCATACGCAATGCAACAGATAGGACTAAGAGCATAATCAAAATAATAAAGCAGTAAAGCACAAGGCTCCCCCTCACAACAGCCCATAAGGACAAACCACCCCAAGCACTCCCCGCAGAGCTGAAAACCTAGAGCTATCCAAAGGCTTGGTAAAGATATCGGCTAACTGGTGGACACTCTCCACAAACTGGAGTACTATGTCACCCTTCTCCACATGGTCTCGTAGGAAGTGATATCTAATATCAGTGTGCTTGGTCCGAGAATGCTGCACTGGGTTCTTAGCAATGTTAATCGCAGATGTGTTATCACAAAGAGTGGAACACTGTCGATAACTAACCCAAAATCCCGCAGGGTCGAGACCAACCAGAGCATCTGGCTACAGCAACTGGCTGCAGCGACGTACTCAGCCTCTGCGGTGGACTGTGCAACACCGAACTACTTCCTCGAGGACTAGGAAACAAGAGAAGTACCAATGAATTGGCAGGTGCCCGAAGTGCTCTTCCTATCTATTGTACAGCCAGCAAAGTCTGCGTCTGAGTAGGCTCTCAAGGAAAGACAGGACGAGAAAGAGTACCAGATACCATAGTCAATGGTAGCTCGAAGGTACCGAAGAATGCGCTTCACCGCCTGATAGTGAGATACGCGAGGAGAAGCCTGAAAGCGAGCACATAGACACACAGCGAAGTGTATGTCCGGTCTCAAGGCAGTGAGGTACAAGAGGGAGCCAATCATGCTACGATACTCATTCTGATCAACTGGCTCGCTGTCCTCATCTGGGTCAAGAGAAGCTGTGGACGCCATGGGAGTCAACACTGGCTTGCCATCACTCATGTCAAACCATCTCAGGAGGTCACGAGTGTACTTGCCTTGATGCAAGAAGGTACCCTCCGGAGTCTGCTTGATCTGGAAGCCAAGGAAGAATGTCAACTCACCCATTATACTCATCTCAAACTCGATGCTCATGACATCCGAGAACTGTGAGACAAGAGTATGAGAAGAGCCGCCAAAGATAATGTCATCCACATAAATCTGGACGAGCAGTAGGTCAGTGCCATGCCTACGAATGAATAAAGTCTTATCCACCTTACCCATATCAAAACCATGACTCAACAAATAGGACTTAAGCCTCTCATACCAAGCTCTAGGGGCCTGCTTAAGTCCATACAAAGCTTTGGAAAGCTTATAGACATGGTTTGGGTATTTGGGGTTCTCGAAACCTGGAGGCTGTCTTACATAGTCTTCTTCCTCAATAAAGCCATTGAGGAAGGCACTCTTGACATCCATCTGGTAAAGCTTGAAACCCTTAGAAACCGTAAAGGCAAGCAGGATTCTAATGGCCTCAAGTCTAGCTACAGGAGCAAAGGTCTCCTCGAAATCTAAACCCTCAACCTCGGAGAACCCCTGAGCTACTAGTCTAGCCTTGTTCCTAATGACAACCCCATCCTCACTCTGCTTGTTCTTGAACACCCACTTAGTCACAATGACATTGTGACCTCGAGGGGGCTCAACAAGCGACCAGACCTTGTTCCTCTCGAAATTTTCTAACTCCTCATGCATGGCATTGACCCAAGACTCGTTAGAAAGAGCATGACAAACATCCTTGGGCTCAAAGGAGGCAAAAAAGGCAGAATGGAGACAGAAATGTGACATGCCAGACTTTGAGCGAGTGACGCGCTCAAAGAGGTCTCCAATCATCTGCTCTGAAGGATGGTCTTTCTAGATGTGTCTAGGAGGTCATGGATGAGATGAAGAAGTGGCCTCTACCTCGTGAGCTGACGAGGTAGGAATAGAGCCACTAGCTCTAGAGGAAGCCGAAGGCATGGGCTGATCACCTGGAGGTGCAGTGGAAGAAGGCACCTCAAGGGGTGGATGAAGGTCTGGATCGGGTAGACACCCCTCATCTCCATCATCCTCATCATCCACGAAGATAGGCTCGGACTGCTCTAAAGAACCTGAGATATCGGGCCTAGTCCCCGGACTAGCCTCATCGAAGGTCACCTCATAGGTCTCTACCAATTGACTAGACTCGCAGTTCCAGACCCTATACGCCCGCGAAGAAGCCGAGTAACCTAGAAAGATACCATCACAAGAACGTGACTCGAACTTATCTAGGTTTCCAGACTTCAGAATAAAACATTGCAACCAAACACACAAAAATGCGAGACACTGGGCTTTCGCCCATATCTCAGCTCATCAGAAGTGCGATGCAAGTGTGCCCGAAGAAAAACTCTGTTCGAAACATGGCACGCGGTCGCTATAGCCTCAGCCCAAAACTTCCTGAGTGTAGAGTACTCATCGAGCATCGTCCTGGCCATCTCGACCAAGGTACGGTTCTTCCTCTCCACGACGCCATTCTGCTGTGGGACGTGCGGAGAAGAAAACTGGTGCTCTACACCTGTCTCATCGCAAAACCTCTCAAAGTAGGAATTCTTGAACTCCGTGCCATTGTCACTGCAGATCGCTCGTAAGGCACCCGGGAGCTCAACAGAAAGCCTACTAAAAAGACCTCGAAAATGTGTAAACTCTCATCCTTCGAGGCTAAGAAAAACACCCAAGAGTACCTCGAAAAGTCATCGACCACGACAAGAACATACCACTTCCCTCCTGCTGACTGCACTCGAGCTAGTCCAACTGTGTCCATGTGGAGCAGCTGTCCTGGTGCATCGGTCATAGTCACTGTGACCGGAGGATGAGAAGCGGCAACCATCTTGCCGTGCCGGCAAGGAGCGCAAACAATATCTTTGACCATCTTGAGTTTCGGCAGACCACGAATAAGATCGTGGCCGCTAACTCGGGTCAAATGGTCAAATCCAATATGACCAAGTCTCCTATGCCAGAAAGTCAAGTTACGGGACTCAGAAGCAACCAAACACCGGAGAGGATCACCAGAAAACTCAGAAAAATCAGCACGAAAGATCCTCCCATAACGAGAAATCCTGCAAACCAGACTACCCGAAGAATCAAGAATTTTGCAAGCGTTTTTCTTAAAGCTTACCTCAAAGCCGTCATCGGTAAGCTGAAAAATAGAAAGCAAATTATACTGCAGCTTACTAACCAAGGCAACATCTTTCAAAATAAAAGAATCATTAACGCGCACTGTAACTTTGGCGATGACACGCCTAGATGAAGCGTCTCCGAAGGTGATCGTCTCATCACCTGGAGCACGAGCAAGGGAAGAAAACCAACGGGAGTCTCCGGTCATGTGTCGTGAACACCCGGAGTCTACGAGCCAAACCTTTCCCTTCCCAGCCCGGTGAACCTAAGTCAAACAGAGAGTAAAGGCTCAGTACTGGGATAAATCAAGAGTGACTTTGGCACCCAATACTAAGTAACACGTCAAGCAGCAGAAGTAGTCAAACACGACTGACCTCTAACTACCCTACGCTCTCTGTCGCTCAAGGAAGCAGAAGGTCTGTGAGCAGACCTGAAGCTGTTGCTTGGTCCGACTGCTACGAGAGAGCGAGTCGGAGCACCAGCAACATACTGATCACGCCGCGGGTAGCCATCTCGACGGGGGAAACGAGATCTACCCTCAGAATGGCGGAAGTCACGACCAAAGGGAGCATGAGGAAGAAAACTAGAAAACTCAGAAAAACCAAGTCCTCGATGCTGCCCAAACCCATCAGAGACACCTGAAGCAAACTTAGACCTCGTGTTGGTCCTAGGTGCACTCAAGTTTGGGGCTGACCCTGAATACGCCTAAGAGCTGCAACACGGTCTCTACGCGCGATCTTGGCGCGCCTGAAGCATCGCTCGATCGATTGTCCATCCTTCTGACAGAAGGTGCAGTGGTACTTCACCTTCTGAGAGGTAGAAGTAACACGGTGAGGCTTCGCCTTCTGAGAGGCTGAAGCAGCAGGTGAACTCACCTTGCAGTCAGAAATCCCTTGGACAAAGCCCACTGACTTAAATTGGAATTTCTCGGTCCTGGGCTCAATCTCGATCATACCTGCGGCTATGGGTCTAAGCACGGCAGGTGGATGCTTCCTCATGTTCTCCTAGAAATCATATCCTAGACCCTGATTAAATCTGCAAATCTTAGATTGGTCTAGAATAAGATTAAGCTTCTTCTTGCCTCCTACAAATCTCTCGAGAGTGTTCATAAGGTACTGACACTCCCGAAAGAGAGAGGTGCAAGACGAGCAGGGGGAAGAAGGAACAGCAGAAGGTAAGGGAGTAGAAGAAGAAGAACCAACAGCAGAGGAACGAATGGCTCGTGCACGCACAGCCGACTCAGAATGGACAGTCCTACTGCTAGACAATTGGTTCACGTCGCTAGGCGTCTCTATCTTACCCTTGGGCTTCTCCCCCTCAGCACACACATCACAAGCAGAAGGTGGCTTCTCTAGAAGGTCCTTAGTTAGCTTCACACATTTTTCATCCAATGCAATCAAGTCAGATTTTAGTTTGTTACAATTAATGCACGGTGAGCTAACAGGATCCTTAGTAGCAAATTGAGCCAATCTGTTGTTGTCATCGACTAATTCTCGAAACTGTTTGGAGACAACTTCAAGCTTAGTAGTAAGCTTGGGACAATTCACATATGAAGCAACAGGCTCAAGAAAAAAAGCTTGTAATTCAGCAATTTTATGATCTGCCCTTTTTAGATTCATCTTCAGATTATTGCAATTTTCACATGTCTCGGGCAGATCGAGAAGCATGGTATACAAACCTCTAAAAGCATTGTCCTTATCCTCACATGAGGTGCAAGATATAGTCTCAACAATAGTAGATGAAAGAGGAACTACCCTACTCATCTCAAGTTCAGTAAGAAAACTAATATTCTCCACCTTAATCATGTCGAGCTCAGATGACACACTATCATGCAAGGTCCTTAGCTTCTCCATGTCATCCAGCAAAGTAGTGTATGCATACATCACAATCGTCACGGGAGGGAGCAGATCTAAGTGAAGTAAGCTCCTGTGATAAACTCTCTACTTCCTTCTCCAACTCGCTAACCCTAGCTCTAGATCTAGCATGGAATTTACCTAGCTTAAGAAAAGCATCATTAAGCTGGTCGTAGGAAGGGTATACCTCATCGGAGTCGGAGTACGGCTCGCTGTCGCTCACTTCGCCCTCAAGGGCCATGAAGCACATGCCGGAGAAGTCGTCGCCGACCTTGGGATCTTGCTCGTCCGTCCCATCATCGTCGCTCCACCCCTCTACCTCGCTGAGGTTGAGGTCGTCGAAGGCAGTGAGGACGCGGTGGAAGAGCCTCTTGGCTTTGCCAATGTCGTGGAACTTCTTCTTGCCTTGGGCATGAGTTGAGGGCTTCTTGTTGCGGTTCTTGTCGATATAGTCGTTCTTGCTCACACCTTCGTAGTCGCCCTTGCCCTTCTCCAACTTGAGGCAGTTTGCTCGAATGTGGTTGGGGCCACTACACTCGAAGCAGATCACAGGTCCTCCTCTCTTTTTGTCCCTCCTCCTCTTGTAAGCATGAGAAAACTTTCTAGCTAAGAGGGCCAACTACTCATCTGCAAGCTGCTCTAACTGATCATCAGTTATGTCACAGAGAGCAGCAAGAGAGAAACCACAAAGCGACTCAGAAGAAGGACCAGAAGTGGGATCGGTGACTAAGGCCATCGACTGCGACTGCGACCTACGAGAGACTATGTCAATCTCGTGAGTCTTGAGGCGTGAGTACAACGCGTCAAGAGTCAGGGTCGAGAGGTCAGTCGTGTCTTTAATCGTGGTCACCTTCATCTCCCAAACACGTAAATCAAGAGCAAAAAGCATTTGGCGAGCGTTGTCCGAGTCGGGGTATGTGAGACCGACCGCTCGGAGGTTGCTCAAGATCTTGTGAAAGCGAGCGAAGCACTCATCCAAGGACTCGCCAGCGAGCATTTCAAACTTGTTGTAATCTCACTTGAACTGGTCCTGTCGAACCGTCTTAATCTGGGTGGTGCCCTCATGGTATGCATCGAGGGTCTCCCAGATGTCAAAGGCCGACAATAGATGAGAGATGCGATCAAACTCGCTTCTGCTTAACCCCTGGATTATGATGTTCCTTGCCTTCGCATTCGCCTCAACATCAAGCATGTTTCCAGCGTTGATGTTCTCATCGGCAGGAACAACATAACGTACTTTGACCTTATGCCAGATGGCGTAGCCCTGAGCCTGGATGTAGGTCTCCATCTGGCTCTTCCAGAAGGGATAGTCGATCCCATCGAAGACCGGGGGCTTGGTCGAGTACTTGTCTGTCGCCATGGCTCTAGAGACCGGTTAAGATCTATCGAGAAGAGCTAACCGGCTCTGATACCAATTGTTGGACCGAAATGGCGACAGAGGGGGGTGAATGTCGACTTTTTTAAAAAATAAACCCTCAAAATATCCACTTGAAAATCTCCCTCAATTGTTACTGGAACTATGAAGAAGAGGCCATGTGCATACTGGAACCTCAACCTACCAGAGAACAACGCAAGACGAAAAACCAACGGAAGACACGACGCATGCAACAAATGGCCGGTCAGACCGCAGCTATTGGGCCGATCTGACCGCTCCCAAACCACCGGTCAGACCGCCCATTAGCCACCGGTCTGACCGGCCTTGAGTGTCCGGTCTGACCGCCATATGGCCATCGGTCAGACCGCTCCTCGGGATTTCAGGGCTGACAGCAGAGGGTAAAATTCAGAGAAAATGCAAACTTCCAACTGCAAAGCAAATTTAGGTTTGTCTCTGGATTTCTTTGCCCAGAACAGAGAGACAACACCCCAAATAGCCACAGGAGCCTAGAAGACCAAAAGAAACCAACTTAAAAACAAGAAATCAAGAATTGAGCCAAAAACTGAAAATATTCAGGGTGCAGCACAAAAACTCAAATTCCCATCTAACCCTTGAACCTTTGGCCATGAAAATTTGGGAAAAGCTAGTTGATAGCCTCAGGACTTAACATGCCAAGATTCAAGCCATCTCATGAAGGGAAACAAGAAACTCACCAAAACCCTAGAAAGAAACTCAAAGGATGAACAGGGCACAGGGAGGCAAGAAACTTGATTCTTCCAAATCAACCATTGTGCTCGTGGAATTAGCTGACCAAAGGGTCTAGAAATACAATTCCATCACAGAGCAACCCATTTTGCCACTCCTCAGCAAGAAACAACTCAAAACACAAAATCTCAAGAATCACACAAAGAGGAGCATCGAGAGAAAAATAATCAACAGAGAACCAGGAACTCAATCTGAGAGACCATGTCACTACAAAAAATTTGGGCTTGTATGACAAAGCGAAAATGTCATGTAAAGTAAAGAAGTTGTCATAAAAAGTATCTTATGACGAAAAAGCGGCGTCACGCCGGTCGTCATATAATGACCGTCACATAATGTACCTCGTGACGATACTATGTACAACCGTCACAAAAGGTGGCAACCTTTTGTGATGGTTTCCTTTCCTTGTCACATATTGTCAACATTTAATGACGACTTCTGCTGTCACATATTGGTGGGTCAACGCGTCACCTAATACATGAGCCATCACAAATTGAGATTTGGGAGACCTGACTGATATAACTTATTGTGACGACCTTTATCGTCATACAGGACTTTGTGACATTTCAGTTGTGTCTTGTTTTATATGGTTGTTTGAGACATCTTGTACACCGTCACAAACCTTGCTTGCGAATACATGACGAACGTGGTAGCCATGTTCAATGACGAATGTCACACAGTTATTTCATGACGGCACATACAAGCATGCAAATATATATCAGAAGCCATCATCCACAACATTCTCATCACAGCTCAAAGTTCAAACATCATAAAGAGGTCCAGGTTCCAACAGACAAGTTCAAACTGTTCCACCACACAGGTTCAAACATACCACATAGTTCTAACAACAAAGTGTACAAAGTTCCAACAGAGAAAGTTTGGTGTTGTGCCAACATAGAGCGCATTTGGACCTACCTCAATCTCTCTGAAGTTTCAACACAGCTCGCAGCAGCGCATTAGTCTCTTCAAACTTGTTATGCATCCCCTTCATGTCTTCTTGAGTCTGGCGCAACAAATTTTTGTTTTCTTCAAGTGATGCCTGCTGAGCTTGAATTTGTGCTTGCAACTCTTGCTGGTTCCTAGCAGCTTCCTCTCTTTCTGCTTGAAGTGTTGCCTCAAACTGAGCTTGCAGGCGTGCTTCTGCGACTGTCGTGGACCGAGCAGTATTCGATGCTCTAGGGACACCAATGTTTGGTAGGAAGGTGGACGAACGGCTTATCTGGCTCAGACTGTCAGCAACAATCTTGGTGGGAGACTTTTGTTCTTGTCCTTCTTCTGGCTCTCTTTCCTTCTCTGCCACCATTTGTTCCTACATAGAATGAATCTAATTAATAACAAGGCCATACAACAATGTTCAATCAGGCATGTAGTTGAGTACAGTAAATCAGTCTGCAATATTTATATAACTTACATATATGTCATCTGCAAGAGGAGTTCGACCATTTTGCGGACTAGTCATACATTCCCCAAAGAAATCAACAGGATCAGGATCCATGTTGTTGTACTTAGGCCTCTGCAGCATGTAAAAAAATTATTTACAATGACATCAATGAAGGTAAAGAGAGGGGTAGACAAACATGGGATTTTTTGTATTTGCCAACAGCAAGATGCCAAAATATGTATGCACTACAGATCATACAAGTATTTGCCTCCAGAGTTTTTATGCAAACAACAAATGCAATCACTGGCATACTCAATTAATTACTGAGTTTAAGAAAAACAACACAAGAACATGCATCTATGAAACCTGGACACCAGATCAATAATAACAACTTTGCCTAAACAACACCTACTACTGTTGATGAGCATCTCTGATGACATAGCACATTGAAATCTCTGATGACATAGCAACATGGGAGCTCATCTCGGAAATCAGAGGGCCAAACTCAGAATTAGCTTAAAAATCAGAGGTCATCTCAGAAATAATTGGATCACGTGCTGACTTGACAGTTCAAAGGAACATGGTAATGACTATACGCTACTAATGTCCCATCTTTCAATCTAATTACACAAAATACATAGTATCCATACCAGGCTGTATCGATGGGCAACGTAGGACCTAGATCCAGTCCTTTGGTGAAGCTGCACTTGTCCACGGTTCACTTTATTCTTAGAACTCGTTTCCTGCACCACAAATGCAATAGAGTTTTCATTCACATGCACAGGTTGCATTGCATATTAACAAAAGAAGGCAATTCAGGCATGGACCTGATTCTTCGGGTCACACCAGTAGTCTACAAGTTTGATCCATTCCTCTTTCTTCATTTTTGGTGGAGGTTCTTTGGCCATCATCTGTTCTCTTGTCAGGGACTCGTCGAAGTACTTCCTTTTTAGGTGATACCTCTTCTGCCTTACTCCCTTCTTAATGATATCAGTGCATGCAGCTTTGCTTGGTCCCTCGTTCTTAACATCCACATCCAACCTTGACTGCAGCCACACATATGATTTATCAGACACAAAACACAATTTGTACATGGGACTAGAGTAATGCAAGAAACTATTTGGAGTGAAATAGCTGTCTTACCGCCACTTTGTCAAGCACTTTTGCAACTTCTGTCAGCCCCGCATCTTTTTCATAAAGCTTCCAAGAGGTGTAGATAGGTAGGTTGTCTCTAACGGCGACACCAGTTTCTGATGCCAGCTTCGCTGCCTGTAGTGGGACCTCAGGTCTTTTCTTCCCTTCAGCCACATGGATAGCCAGCTTCTTTCCTCTATTGTTAATCTTCTCTAAGCCATGACCCATGGTTTTCTTGCGGACATTCTTTGGGGGCACTGCATTGGCAAATAATAATCAAAATGTGTTATTATAGGATTAACAAATCTATATACTGCATGGAGAAAATAATGTTTGTGAACACGTATTGTTTACCTAGAACTGAGTCGCCATCTGGTTCTCCTTCATCTGTATGACCCTCTGAAATAGCAGCTTTAGATTGCCCACCTGAGTCACTGATGTCATTGCTTTGCCTAGAGCTCTGTCCACCTGGCGAGGTGTCCACACCAACAGTTTTATTAACACTACTTGTGGGAGTAGGTTGCTGAGACAGGCCAAGAGTGGGTCTAGGAGTACTACGCGCAGTGTTTGCACCAGGCAACAACATGGTGATTGGAACAGGCGCTGATATGGCTGGACTGGTCATGGTGATTATTGGAGTAGTAGGCACTGTGTTCGTAGTTTGTGTGGTCTGGCTGCCGCTTGTATTGAGGTGGCCTTGCTGTTGGCTGGCACTAGAAATGGCATTAGGTTTAGGTTTGGCTTTGGAATTGTTCTTAGGAGGCAAGGGCAATATTTGCCTAGGTGGTGGACGGTCTCCAGGCGAAGGCATGGCTGCACTTTGCCTAGTGAATCTTATAGGCGTGCGTGGTGGCTGCTGGTTGGCAGGTGCCATTGTTGCCGCCTTTTGCTTCTTCTGCCGAGGGCGAGTTCCTGGAACCATCCCTTCTACCTGACAAGAGAAACATGCAAATTATTAAATAAGAAAGAAGTGTCAAGTAGATTAAATGACTAAACTGAAGTACATGTTTGTCACAGGGAGACCAGAAACCAGTTAATTGGTCAAGTAATGCATCTCACCTCAGTATTGACCTCATTATTGAGGTCATCATCGTAGTCATCATCACTATCAGAGTGGTTATCAATGTCAGAGGATGGATCATAATCATTGTCAGAAACTGTTTTGTCAGACACTACTGTCTTTCCTTTGCCCTTTTCCTTTTTTGAAAGAACTTCTCTAACTTCCTGAGCTAATAGTGGAATACCCAGGGAGCTAAAATGTTCCTGAATTGTCCTTACATTGTCATCCCTGTCCTGCTCGTACTGGGTTTTTGTCATTTCTTCTATTACTTAAACGGTCAAACGCAGAAAGAGCAGAAACTGGATTCAGTTTCTGTAAAGGAGTTGGAAAAAAACTAACAAATCAGTATTCTGTTAAATGGTAGACAGAAGGCAAAATAACATCAAAATTGTACAAGAAAGAACTACTAGGGAACAAGGCGAATAGTGAACAAGATTGACAGAGAACAAGAATACTGAATAACTATATTGCATAGCTATTTATTAGTCAGTACAAGATGGAAGGTACGTAGCCAATACTGAATAACTGGATTCTCTCTTTTGCTATTTCTAATGAAACCAATGATGCTACAAAGTTGTGTGAAGATGTTAGCCAAGATGGAAGGTACGTAGCGGGCTCACCAAGTGTCAGCGGGTAGCCGGTGAGGCAGACGACGTGGCGCGGAGCCGCAGCGGTAAGCCGGCGCCCTGTGTTGGACGGGCGCCCTATCGCCGGTTCACCAAATCCGGCGGTGAGGTCGGGGCTGGCTGCTCACCAAGTGTCAGTGGGCAGCCGGCCTCCTCCGTCGGGGCGGCTCCGGCCTCCTGCGTCGGGGTTCGAAGTGGAAGTCGTCGGGGCGGCGCTAAGGGAGTCCGGGATGCCGGCGTTCGGAGCTCCGGCTCCGGCCTCCTCCGTTAGGGCGGCGCTGAGGGAGTTCGGGGCTGCGTGGTGGAGATGAGTGATGGCGGCGTGGTGGGCACGAGTGGCGGCGGCGTGGTGGGCGCGAGTGGCGGCGTGGCGGCGGAGGCAGGGCGGCGCTAGGGTTAGGGCCTTGGGGGAAGGAGGAAACGGGAGTGGTGGGCGCGACTCAGACAAGAGGATAAGGCAGGAGGGGGATTTTTTTGCCTCTACATGGGCGGGAGCTGTGTGGGGCCCATGTGTCGGTGGTAGAGAGCCTGCGCAGGAGAGCGGGAGAAATGCGTGCCCAATTTTGGTCTGGCGCGGTGGGGCCCTATGTCATTGAGACAATTAGTCTTATTACTAATTGAAATACAAATTTGGGGGACTAAATGAATTCAAATGGAAAAAAGGTAAGAAACAAAGTTATTCAACACGTCGAGATCTATCATCTATATTTTAGTCATTTTTTCAATTGAGTTGTTTGGAGAGTTGAAATTTTGAATTTTCAAAGTCGTAAACTTGAAACCAAAATTTGGGGTACTAAGTAATTTCAAATGGAAAAATCATGAATACCAAAGTTGCACAACTCATTGATATCTACATTTCTTATTTAGGTCATTTTGTCATCCGAGAAAGTGATGGAAACTTTGTTCTCAAATTTTACTTATCTCTCTTATAGTTTATGAAAGGGTCTGACCCACTGACTATCCACTGCTACAAGAATGTGCTTGTACCCTTGAGAAGAGGGTAAAGGTCCTATGTAATCTATTCCCCAAACATCAAAGATTTCCACTTCAAGGATACCATGCTGAGGCATCTCATGTCGTCTTGACATGTTCCCTGCAGGCTGACAAGGGTCACAAGACTGAATGAAAGCATGAATATCCTTAAATATGGTAGCCCAATAGAATCCAACTTGGAGAACCTTAGCTTGATTCTTTGCAGTGCTTGCATGACCACCACAGGGAGCAGAATGACAGTGAAAAATAACACTTTGAACCTCCTCATGAGGAAGACAACGTCGAATAACCCCATCTGCACAATGCCTATACAGATATGAGTCATCCCAAAAGAATTTACGCGCCTCATGAGTAAATATACAGATATGGGTATGCACAATGCCCCATTTTTGCCTGAATTCATTTTGAGTTTGAAATTGTGGTGTGAATTTGCCATATTTTTAAAAATTAAATTTTGAGTTCTTCAAAATTTGTCTCATGAACACATGACCAAAATCAATGCAATATATTCATAGATCATGATTTAAGAAAATTTTAGGAAAAAAATGATCAAATTTGGAGTAAGTATGTGGGAGATAAACTAGTTACAATATTTTGCCATAGATTTATAAGAGAAATGAACGCTGTGGCCAGCTGGTCCTTGGCGTGCGGCCACCCCCATCCAGCTCAAACAACGACTCCAGCAGCTCGCTAGCCACCCCACCTGCTCCTCTCCACACCGGCGACCTGCTCCTCTCCACCTGCTCCCTCGCCACCCCGCCTCCCCCCGACCTCCACCAGGAACCTCGCTAGCTGCTCCTTGGGTCACGGCGACCCCCTCCAGCTCGAGCAACGAGGCCGCCGGTGACCTGCTCCCTCGCCACCTCCTCCCTCTCAACCTGCTCCCTCGCCGGCCTCCCCCCACCTCCAGCAGCAACCTCGCCGTGCTCCTCCCCTGCATGTGGCTAGATCGAGCAGGTGCTCCCTCGATGGCCATTCAGATGGAGGCTAGCCGGCCAGACTAGCTGCTGCAGCCTCGCCGGTGGCCTCGTTGCTCGGAGCTGCTGCATCGCCGGCCAACCCACCTGGCAACACCTGCCTCGCCGGCCAACTGCTTCTCCATGCCGATTGTTAATTTTTTGGCACCTAAATTTATGCAGGTGGAGATGGATAGAAGCTGGGTTCATAACAGTGCCCCATTTACACCGGCCTTTATGTCTGGTGTTGCACAATTCATGGAACATGTCCGAAGTACATTTGGTGCAGATGAGAAGATCAAGTGCCCCTGCCGAAAATGCCTTAACCAGAAAGAGAAAAGCCAAGATGATGTACACGAGGATATCGAACTCAATGGTATGTCGAGGTGCTATACTAGGTGGATTCACCATGGAGAGGAAGAAAATGATGTTGGACAGGATGATGTTGGACAAGATGATGATGGAGATATGTCATGGGATGGAAATGACCAGGCACCACTTGATGAGGAAGGACAAGCTGAAGATGTCATAGATGATAGTGCACGGGGAATACAGGGGTTGATTCAAGATTTGCACGCCGCAGCAAGCCATGGCTTTGGTGGCAACCTATATAAAGAAATCATGGAAGAGGCAAAGCGTGAACTTTATCCAGGTTGCACCGAGGAGACTAGGCTAACTTTCATTATTAAACTGCTGCATATCAAAGTGTACAATCGGATAACAACATCTGGGTTCGATGCTTTCCTTGAGTTGTTTTCGTCATCTCTGAAGAATGTGCCCGGCCTTCCTAAGTGATTCTGTTGTATTTGAATTATGCTATTGTCTGCAGGTTTTTATGACCACATGACAATGTCATGGAATGCCCAGAATCTATCCTAAATATATTTTGGGGGTTTTTATGACCACATGACAATGTCATGAAAAGTACAAAATCCGTCATAATATGTATATGCTGAAGTAACATACATCCTGCCAAAATATCCCACACAGGTTCCACATCAAAGCACAAGTGATATTTATTTCCAACATACATTAGAAATGCACATGTTACATTTCCATAGACACAACATATGTCCAGTAGCACAAAGGCCCATATTTCATACCAGCACAACAGGTTCAATACAACATGTCACAGACTACTTCATGATAAAAGCCAAAAGCATTGCCTACTTCTTGAACATGTCCCAGACTACTTCATCATAAAAGACAAAAGCATTGCCTACTTCTTGAACACTACAGCTACAACCAACAAGATGGCCAACACTAGGAACATTGCTACATTCACACATCCACACACAAGACAAATGCAGCTTCCCATGCCTTCCCTCTTCTTGCCAACCATTTCCTTCACCTTGTTCAGATTTTGCTCTAAGGTATCAATTTTTCCCACAAGCTCAGGAATTTCTATTGTCGAAGCTGCTGCAACGGTCGAGCTTGCTGGAACTAGAAAACCATGATCTTCAAGGTACACCACATATTCTTCCTCGAACCAATACCTGGAACATTTCCCCTGCATCCAAATGACAACCACATGCAATTTAACACCAATAGTGCAGGCACTGAATGCTACAAACACTACCATATTCTCAGGGAGACCTATTCAAACATGACTGAAATTTGTGCAACAGAAACTGAACCACTGCACTGACATTTCGATAGGTCTTCCGGGGGCACTTGAAAAACCTCTTTCCAACGTTATACTCAGACTTCGTGGTAGTGGCAGCAAACACCCTCACGTCCTTGCAATCCGGGCACATGATCAATGGCAACCCGGTCACATCATCGATCGGGTCCTGCAGATCGACATCAGTGGGCGCAGGCTCTGCAGCAACGACAGCAAGGGCTCGGGGTTGCGGGGCAACCCTAGCTGTGCTTGACCGCCGAGTCAGAGAAGTTGAGGACGACGCCTGCGACATGAGAACTGGAGAGGGAAGGTGAGCAGAAATGGCAACAGAGGAGGAACAGGGACGGGGCACTGCAAAAATGGCACACCTAGGGCGATGGGGAGCTGCCACCGCCGAGACGACGCCCGCCGCCGCGCTGAGCCCGCCCGCCGATGAGCCCTGATTGATGCACATTGGATTGATTACGAATTGCCATGCCAATAAAAAGGAACAGGGAGGGGGATGAGGGCGCCACTGCCGACCAAATGGAGGGGGACGGGGAGGGGATTGACGGCGCCACTGCCCACCATGCGCCACCGCCTACCAACCTGATGCAGTTGCGGTCACCGGTGATCCGCGCTCGCCGGCTGGCCTAGCGGCAGATCTCGCGCAGCCGCCGCCCACTGTGCCGCGGCGTCAGCTGGGGAGAGGGTGAGCTAGCTCCACCCAGAGGTAGCACGACGGCGGCCGTGCTCCGCCCCGACCGACGCTCGCCCAGAGGCCGCCACCGCTCGCCGCCCGCCGCAACGCCAGAGGCCGCCAACCGCTCGCCGCCGTCTTCTGTTGGGTCGGGAGACGGGGAAAATGAATTTGGTCAACAGAAGGAGACGGGGTCCACCTGCAGGGGTATATTGACGTTGCGGTCGGTCATTTTTTGAAATAACATAAAGTGACGCCGACAAACCATCACATAAAGACAGCTCAAAGCGTCATAAAACCCAAGGCGTCAACCGGATCCTGTCGCCAGACAATTTGTGACGACATTTTGTAGCTTTCGGTGACACAATAAATTATGTCGTCATAAATTTGTTTCTGGCTCATAAGATTATGACGACGCAAAATATTTCGTCATATTATGATACATTATATGACGAAAACAAGCACGGTCATAAGGTATTTTGTCATAAAAAGAAGGATTTCTTGTAGTGTGTGGAGTTTTCCCCATGTTGGTGATGAGTAATTGACGGTGGTTTAGTGAGTTTGAGTTTGTTTCGGGGATTCTAGGGTTGAGTACCTTTACCTGTGCTAATATGGATTATGCTGTTTCGTGCGGTGCTATGTGACGGTTTGCTTGTCTGTGTGACTGCAGGACTTCGGAGCTAGGTCATGGTGGGGCGAGGAGGACCGGGACTAGGCACGAGAGGTGTTGAGGTCCAGACGGTCGGTGATGCCGAAGATGTGTAACATCCTGAAATTTAAATCAGAAATATGTAAAGCTTTTGAATTAATTTTGCAATGTATTTCCATTTGCAATTGGAGTTGGAATGCTTTTCTAAATATTTGGCAAAAGGATTTAAGAGTTAAAAGGGTCTAAAAAAAACCTATATGTTTGAATAATAGAGATTTAAAAATCTAAATTAAGAATCTGAAAAGATGATCCTTAAAGTATACGGAGAGAATTGTAATTAAGCACAAAATGTCATCTACAAAGAAAAGGGTATGAGAGGTAAAGTGGCAAGTAAATAAAAATGGGTCTACATATGAATACATATATATACATATACACATAATGTTGGTCAAATAAAAAAAAAGGCACACTAGGCAAATAAATCAGTAAATAAAGAGCATAAATACCTGTATATATAAAACTATAAGTGTATGTGTATATTTTCATATACATGTGATGAAGATAGCAAAAGAAAAAGATAAAAAAAAATAAAATGTGAGAGGGGAAGTCAGGCCAGACCACCAGCCCAGCCCAACTCCCCGCTCTCCTCGTTTCTTCAGCGCGGCCGCCTCCCACTCCTTCTGCCCGAGCGCCCCCCCCCCCCAGCGCTGGCTCCCTCCTCCTTCTTTTTCCTTCACTGTGCGGACGAGCTGCTTCCACGTCGTCCCCTTCCTCCGCGCCTCCTTTCCTCCGCCTCACCTCGGAAACGATGGACAACGTCGCCTCCCCCCATTGGTTCGCCGTGCCCTGCCGCTCTCTTTTGCTTCACCGAGCTGCCGCCAGTGCTCTCTTTTTCCTCCCCGCGCTGCTGAGCCGTCCCTCCCGGCGGAGGATTCGAGTCCCCTTCCCTCCCTCGAGTGGCACAGCGGCATCATGCCCTGCTCTGCAATTCCGCTGCTCCGCTGCTTGCCGATGGGATCGTGCAGGCGCGTCTCCCGGTGCCCAGCCCCAAGCGCGCGGACAAGCTCCCGAGGGCAGCCTTCCTCCCGCGCCTATAAGAGCCACCGAGGGCCTCTACGGACTCCCCTTCTCGCCTGCTCCGTCCCGAAGAAAGGAATCGGGATTTCGCCGCCCAAATCGCCGCCGCAACCCCCTTCTTCCCAAACTCCGGCGATCGGGCGCGCCGCTTCATCCAGCCACCTCCGTCCAATTCCTCCCTTCCACACCTTCCTAGGCCCCCACCGAAGCTGATCCCACCCTCGGCCGAGCCTCTCCGGCCCTGTAGCTCGCCGGCGACGACCTTCCCCCTGGACCGCCGCCGCCGCACGCCGCCGACCCTACTCCGGTGACTCCCGACCGTCGCCGCCAACTCCATCATCTTCACGAGGACGCGAGGATTCCATTTCGGCCGTCACCCGCAACCCTCCGGTCGCCTGCCGCCGACTGCACCGCCGCCCATCCTCGGTCCCAAACTCCTCTGCCCCGGCCGCAGCTACTGCATACCTTAAGAGGTAATAGTCGCCTGTACAAGTAATCAACGATTGAGAGGTTCTCCTGGCTAGCAGCGTCGGCGTTAGAGCACACCCAGACCGCGCACGTTCGATTCCTCTCCGCCGCGCCGGGGTGGAATATTTTTGGGGTTTTTGTTTTTGCCATTTTACTGTACATCAATGCCCCAGCCGACTGTGAGGTGGATGATAGTTCAGTGGCAGAGATGGATAGAAAACATGAGACATAAAATGTCATGGATAATTATAGATATACACCCATTCATGTGTGCACATATGAGTATATATATATATATATATATATATATATATATATATATATATATATATATATATATATATATATATATATATATATATAATAAATGTCTCTGTTCAAATCTTTAGCAAATAAATAGAATGGATGATTACACATAATCTAAGATGGCATATGAAATGGCAAAAATCTTGCAATTAGACCCTGTGTATTAATTTTTATAGATTGCAACTAAGGGTATTTAGGGACTCTTGAGTATAGATATATATATCATGTGTTAGAAGGTAGCACTTGGATATAGATGTGGCATGAATAGTTGTTCTAGCTTCTTGTCAAAAGAGAGGATTTAGTAATAGTGTGACTAAAAGAGAATGTCACCTGAAATAATGACCCCTCAATTGAAGGGTATAGAAATCAATCACTAGCAAGATAGGCTACAAGATATTATCAATAACATAGGTCATGACATCCAAATCTAATTAAAAATGCAGCATATTAAAATGAGTATGATTAAACGTAGCTATTTAAAATGGGATTACCATAGCACCAAAACAAATAAAACTAGAAAATTTGTATTGAATTTATTTGGGTCTTTTGGTGAATGTTTATTGGTTTATTGATTGCCTTTTTCCGTTTTATCCAAATTTTCGCGCGCGTTAAAAATAGCTTACGAGGCACAAGAGGAGGAGGCAGAGGCAGCAACGCTAGAAGCTTCAGACAACCCAGAAGACACCCACTGTGACCAAGGCGAGTCAACACTTTTTGATCATGTTGAACCCATGGTTTTGCAAAGTTAATTTCTTTTAAATTATCAACATGCATGCTGATATGTTAGGTGGTAAAATATGTTCATTTCCAGAAATGGTAGTTATACACCTAATTTAATGCTGCTAATAATAATCCGTTGAAATATTTGGATATGTGAACCTTGTCGCCCTAGCAAAAATATAATAGTAACATTTCGAAAATAAGTCCTTAATTATATGCCATGCTTAGCATTGATTAGGAATCCGGGGCAAGAAATTGTCCCGAGCATCACACTTATTCATGAGAAAATTTGTTCGGGCAGTCATGGTGGTAATGACTGGTGTATGTTGGATATGGTTATTTTATATTCCCGAAAACCTCCACTTGCTTAATTATCTGGGCGGATTGGTTCGAGGGTGTGGTGCGGGAAGCACACAGTGGGTTAGTGGTAGACCGCCCAGATACCATTAAGGACCGAATCTTGTCATGACCTCCTGTGTAAAACAGTACAACCACAAGTCTGTAAAGTACAACTTGGCTAAGTAGACTTATCGAAATCCCGGACTCATCTCACTGGTAGTGGATTGATGGGGTTATGCTATGGCAAGGGGGCCTGAAGGGACACCAGGTAGGGTGAAGTTTCTCAGTCGTACTAGCGCAGAGGGGAGGGGAGCCCGTACGCTAGTAGCAGTGAGAAACATCCCGTGCAATTAGATGGGACCCATCGCAAATGGGAGAAGCCCATATAGTGGGATGAGAGAAAGGATTAGATACTTTGAAAAGTCACTGTGATGGTCTGCTCAACCACACGTCTAAGGAATCGTGTGGGGCAACGAGTTGATTGTCTCTTGTGGTGAAAGTGTACAAACTCTGCAGAGTCAAAACTATTCGAATAGCCGTGCCCACGGTCAAGGGCGGACATGGGAACTTAACCAGATATAGTTCTATTTAAAAATGTTTTGTGGGTGGGAATGGAAAAGTGAAGGGCGAAGGACTGCCCTGGTTTGGAATTGTCCTGGGTGTCGTCCCAGTGGTAAGTTAAGCGGCTATAACGCTGAAGAAATTGCTATATGGTGCAGATGCCATGTAACGGTGGATGGAATCTGAATCGATATTAATAATGCATTTCCTTGTACATTATGATTTGTTCCAAAATTGCTAAGTCATAGGGCTTTTTAATTAATTGTATTCAAAAGCACTCTATGCAAAATAAAATAGCCCGAGCCTCTCCTTTGTTAAGCTATGCATACTATTTATTTGCATTCTGTGTATTGGCTCGCGGAGCACGGGGTCGGAGTGCTCATGCTCGCTTTTGCGACAAAATTTAGAATCAGGAGTCAAATCACCTCGCTTCAGCAACAAGATTGGACAAGCTGGCCGAGAAGATGAAGATGTCAAGGGCTAGGTCGCGAACCTCCAGTTGGCTGCCTGTGGGCATGTCCGGAAGGTCCCACCTGTGTGCTTCGTTCTTCCGCTGCTGCAATTTATCGATTTCGGCCTAATCGGCCCATGAGTAAGTCTACTATTATATTTACGCTTCCGCATGATATGTATTTTGATATTCATTACTGTAACTGTGAGCACTATCTACTGATCCAGGGAATAGTGCAGAAAATCACAGAGGAATCCGGATTATCAAATCTGGGTCCCTACAGCGATGGTATCAGAGCATACGACTGTAGGGTAAAAGCCTTAGGATGGATTAGGACCACAATGTTTGTAAAACTTATAAAAAGAGTTTCGAAAAATATAGTATATTACCTCTTTTTCGTACCCTTCTTAGATCTGTTCTACTCTATAATTCATTATTTATTTTGAAAGTCACTAACACTAGTAATTTAAATTACAGATGGCAGGGGCAGGTGTTGAGGGACACTGGGATTACATAGCCCACGGTGTCAATGAGGGGGAGTTCGCCAGCATTTTGCGCAAGCTCCTACACCACCTGGAGTACAAAGATCAACCCATCTACAGAGGACTGAAGGTCACCACTGGAGGAGAAGAGTCCTGGATCATGGAGGTATTCATATACCCCAGGGGTGAGCTCGATCCCTCCCATGTGTTCACATCTGAGCACCGGAGGAGTACTCGGGCCGCTGCGATTCAGGACGCTGCTCGTCTAGCCGCCGCGCGGCTATGCGACATATATCGGGCCCCCCTACGCCATGCCCCCTATTGCTACCACCCCACGCGCCGAGATGGAGCACAGTACAATGAAATCACCATGCCGGAGAATGAGGACGACCCGATGCTCACGCATCAGGTTGAGCTCACCAGGGCCATGGGGGTGGCCCACACCGTTGCCTTGGAGGAGATCTCCTCCCTCCGCCAGCAGCTCCTCACCAGGCACGTTGCCATGACGTCTCTCCAGCAGCAGCTCGCCCAATGCGAGCAAGCCTTGACGGAGGCCAAGGCAGAGGCAGCTGCCGCCAGGGCCCAGCCTCCACAGGCCCCCGCACCCGCAGCAGCACCGGCACCTCCTCCGTTGGGGTCAGGCCCCTGCACTCGACTGACCGCACGTAAGAGCACGCGACCCCCGGGACCCCAGTCCACTCTTCGGCGGGGAGGGCCTCCTGAGAGCCGTAGTCCCCCAAGTACTCCATCGGACTATGAACCATCGGAGCCCAGTAGTAGTCGGTCCCGCTCCCGCTCGCCACATTACAGCCCCTCCAACTATGGTGCCTGGTACACGGAGGAGTAGATGGGGTCGTGTTGTACTTGCAGTATGTGATGCAAGTACTAAATTCATGTATCCTAGTTGTTGTATCGGTTCTGGTATCCTGTAGTAGCGGTCATGTGAACTCTTAATTGTTATGATGTTGTAACAGTAAGTCCAGCCTAAAGAGCTGGCTATGTGATGTTTGTATGGTTAATGCAGGCTTTATGTTGGAACTATTTTATCGTTTGTCTTAATGGTTTTTGTTGCATGAAATGATACTGTCCTTTTAATTGCCTACTACTAGTATTAAATCGCAAAACTATAACTGCAGATGGCCAGCCACCGGACAACGAGGGCTCGGGCCAGCGCCAACCCCAATCTGGCTGAAGTAGATTCCACCCAGGGAGCCTTGCCCGAAAGGCAAGGCAGGGGCCAAGACCAAGATGATAACCTTCCACCCCCACCAGATAGCACCACCTTAGCTCAGGTGATGGCGCAGCAGACTCAACTGCTGCAGGCCATCTACCATGGTCAGCAAGGAAGCTATAGCGGCCATAGGGCTGACTTAGCAGACTTTCAGAGGACAAGGCCACTCACCTTTGCATCTGCTGATGAGCCTTTAGAGGCCGAGGACTGGCTCCGAGATACCGAGAGAAAGCTGCGACTGGCCAAGATTGCCGAGGAAGATAAGGTGGTATTTGCTGCACACCAACTGCAGGGTGCTGCAGCAGCATGGTGGGAGAATTACTTGGCTGCCAGAGGCCAAGAGGATGCCACCATCGGGAATAATGCAGAAGCTATCCCTTGGACAGAGTTTAGAACAGCTTTCAAGGCCAACTTCATTCCGGCCGGAATCATGAGGATGAAGAAAAATGAGTTCCGCACTCTCAAACAAGGCAACATGACTGTCAATGAGTACCTTACAAAGTTTACCCAATTAGCCCGCTATGCCCCGAAAGACATAGCCGATGAAGAGGAAAAGATTGACAGATTCTTTGAGGGGATGAATCAGGAATTGAGAGTTCAGTTGATCATCCAAGATTTCACCAGCTTCCACCAGCTGGTGAACAAGGCTCTAATCCTGGAGAATGAAAAGAAGAACTTAGAGGCTAACCACAAGCGGAAGCTGTCAGTACAGCAACCCCAAGGGAGGGTTATCCAGAAACTCCTTAACAACCCCTCATTCTCAAGTTCCGAGCGATCCCGAGCCACATCTTCCCTACCACGTTCGAGTGGAGGCTCCTTTCAAATGTCACGCTCAGCAAGCCAGTCCACTAGGGCGAACCCTGCCACCAGCAGAAGCTGCTTCGGGTGTGGAGAAAAGGGTCATTTTGTTAACCAATGCCCGCAACGACAGACAAATCCAGTGAGAATCAACCTGGGAACCGCCTCTATGCGCAGTCAAGCCTCAGTACACAACAAGGGACAGCAGTCCTCGCCAGCCAGTAAGAATACATCAGCACCAAACCACGGCCGAGTCAATCACATCACGGCCGAGGAAGCTCAGGAGGCCATAGGAGTTCTTATGGGTACGCTTTCTGTCAAGTCCATATCAGTACAAATACTAACTGATTTAGGAGTTTTGCGTTCGTCTATATCCAAGGGATAAGACGATACATTAGGGTTACCTATCTATCCTCTAAAGAAAACATTAGTACTTAACCCACTAGCTGGTATAGTCATTGCCACCCTAGTGTGTCCCAGGGTTAGAGTTGCTATGGGGAAATGTGATTTTCTAGCAGACCTGGTAGTACTAAGCCCCGACCTTAGGCATCATAGTTGTAATAGACCGGCTAGCAAGGTACTAAGGAATAGGGCACAGCGCCACTAGGAAGAGTAGCTTACCAGCTAGAGTTGACTGCAAGTTTAGCAGATGAGCACGACGTATTCTAGGTATCCTAACTCAAGGCATGTCCACAAATATCAGAAGGATCAAACCCGTAGGAAGTAGCCGAGCTCAAGAGTGACCTGATACCTACAAGAGATGGCCCATCCAGATTTTATAAAAAGATAAAAATAAATTGCTAAGGATCAGACTACCCACTTATGTCGATTACAATAAAGTCGTCGTTCCAAGAAGGAAGCCACCCGGGTACGCAAAGATCAACTGCGAGAGGATTACCCCGACTGGATCACTAGCTAGGCTGAATCTCGGGGTCGAGATTCTTTTTAAGGGGGGTAGGTTTGTAACATCCTGAAATTTAAATCAGAAATATGTAAAGCTTTTGAATTAATTTTGCAATGTATTTCCATTTGCAATTGGAGTTGGAATGCTTTTCTAAATATTTGGCAAAAGGATTTAAGAGTTAAAAGGGTCTAAAAAGAAACCTATATGTTTGAATAATAGAGATTTAAAAATCTAAATTAAGAATCTGAAAAGATGATCCTTAAAGTATACGGAGAGAATTGTAATTAAGCACAAAATGTCATCTACAAAGAAAAGGGTATGAGAGGTAAAGTGGCAAGTAAATAAAAATGGGTCTACATATGAATACATATATATACATATACACATAATGTTGGTCAAATAAAAAAAAAGGCACACTAGGCAAATAAATCAGTAAATAAAGAGCATAAATACCTGTATATATAAAACTATAAGTGTATGTGTATATTTTCATATACATGTGATGAAGATAGCAAAAGAAAAAGATAAAAAAAAATAAAATGTGAGAGGGGAAGTCAGGCCAGACCACCAGCCCAGCCCAACTCCCCGCTCTCCTCGTTTCTTCAGCGCGGCCGCCTCCCACTCCTTCTGCCCGAGCGCCCCCCCCCCCCCCCAGCGCTGGCTCCCTCCTCCTTCTTTTTCCTTCACTGTGCGGACGAGCTGCTTCCACGTCGTCCCCTTCCTCCGCGCCTCCTTTCCTCCGCCTCACCTCGGAAACGATGGACAACGTCGCCTCCCCCCATTGGTTCGCCGTGCCCTGCCGCTCTCTTTTGCTTCACCGAGCTGCCGCCAGTGCTCTCTTTTTCCTCCCCGCGCTGCTGAGCCGTCCCTCCCGGCGGAGGATTCGAGTCCCCTTCCCTCCCTCGAGTGGCACAGCGGCATCATGCCCTGCTCTGCAATTCCGCTGCTCCGCTGCTTGCCGATGGGATCGTGCAGGCGCGTCTCCCGGTGCCCAGCCCCAAGCGCGCGGACAAGCTCCCGAGGGCAGCCTTCCTCCCGCGCCTATAAGAGCCACCGAGGGCCTCTACGGACTCCCCTTCTCGCCTGCTCCGTCCCGAAGAAAGGAATCGGGATTTCGCCGCCCAAATCGCCGCCGCAACCCCCTTCTTCCCAAACTCCGGCGATCGGGCGCGCCGCTTCATCCAGCCACCTCCGTCCAATTCCTCCCTTCCACACCTTCCTAGGCCCCCACCGAAGCTGATCCCACCCTCGGCCGAGCCTCTCCGGCCCTGTAGCTCGCCGGCGACGACCTTCCCCCTGGACCGCCGCCGCCGCACGCCGCCGACCCTACTCCGGTGACTCCCGACCGTCGCCGCCAACTCCATCATCTTCACGAGGACGCGAGGATTCCATTTCGGCCGTCACCCGCAACCCTCCGGTCGCCTGCCGCCGACTGCACCGCCGCCCATCCTCGGTCCCAAACTCCTCTGCCCCGGCCGCAGCTACTGCATACCTTAAGAGGTAATAGTCGCCTGTACAAGTAATCAACGATTGAGAGGTTCTCCTGGCTAGCAGCGTCGGCGTTAGAGCACACCCAGACCGCGCACGTTCGATTCCTCTCCGCCGCGCCGGGGTGGAATATTTTTGGGGTTTTTGTTTTTGCCATTTTACTGTACATCAATGCCCCAGCCGACTGTGAGGTGGATGATAGTTCAGTGGCAGAGATGGATAGAAAACATGAGACATAAAATGTCATGGATAATTATAGATATACACCCATTCATGTGTGCACATATGAGTATATATATATATATATATATATATATATAATAAATGTCTCTGTTCAAATCTTTAGCAAATAAATAGAATGGATGATTACACATAATCTAAGATGGCATATGAAATGGCAAAAATCTTGCAATTAGACCCTGTGTATTAATTTTTATAGATTGCAACTAAGGGTATTTAGGGACTCTTGAGTATAGATATATATATCATGTGTTAGAAGGTAGCACTTGGATATAGATGTGGCATGAATAGTTGTTCTAGCTTCTTGTCAAAAGAGAGGATTTAGTAATAGTGTGACTAAAAGAGAATGTCACCTGAAATAATGACCCCTCAATTGAAGGGTATAGAAATCAATCACTAGCAAGATAGGCTACAAGATATTATCAATAACATAGGTCATGACATCCAAATCTAATTAAAAATGCAGCATATTAAAATGAGTATGATTAAACGTAGCTATTTAAAATGGGATTACCATAGCACCAAAACAAATAAAACTAGAAAATTTGTATTGAATTTATTTGGGTCTTTTGGTGAATGTTTATTGGTTTATTGATTGCCTTTTTCCGTTTTATCCAAATTTTCGCGCGCGTTAAAAATAGCTTACGAGGCACAAGAGGAGGAGGCAGAGGCAGCAACGCTAGAAGCTTCAGACAACCCAGAAGACACCCACTGTGACCAAGGCGAGTCAACACTTTTTGATCATGTTGAACCCATGGTTTTGCAAAGTTAATTTCTTTTAAATTATCAACATGCATGCTGATATGTTAGGTGGTAAAATATGTTCATTTCCAGAAATGGTAGTTATACACCTAATTTAATGCTGCTAATAATAATCCGTTGAAATATTTGGATATGTGAACCTTGTCGCCCTAGCAAAAATATAATAGTAACATTTCGAAAATAAGTCCTTAATTATATGCCATGCTTAGCATTGATTAGGAATCCGGGGCAAGAAATTGTCCCGAGCATCACACTTATTCATGAGAAAATTTGTTCGGGCAGTCATGGTGGTAATGACTGGTGTATGTTGGATATGGTTATTTTATATTCCCGAAAACCTCCACTTGCTTAATTATCTGGGCGGATTGGTTCGAGGGTGTGGTGCGGGAAGCACACAGTGGGTTAGTGGTAGACCGCCCAGATACCATTAAGGACCGAATCTTGTCATGACCTCCTGTGTAAAACAGTACAACCACAAGTCTGTAAAGTACAACTTGGCTAAGTAGACTTATCGAAATCCCGGACTCATCTCACTGGTAGTGGATTGATGGGGTTATGCTATGGCAAGGGGGCCTGAAGGGACACCAGGTAGGGTGAAGTTTCTCAGTCGTACTAGCGCAGAGGGGAGGGGAGCCCGTACGCTAGTAGCAGTGAGAAACATCCCGTGCAATTAGATGGGACCCATCGCAAATGGGAGAAGCCCATATAGTGGGATGAGAGAAAGGATTAGATACTTTGAAAAGTCACTGTGATGGTCTGCTCAACCACACGTCTAAGGAATCGTGTGGGGCAACGAGTTGATTGTCTCTTGTGGTGAAAGTGTACAAACTCTGCAGAGTCAAAACTATTCGAATAGCCGTGCCCACGGTCAAGGGCGGACATGGGAACTTAACCAGATATAGTTCTATTTAAAAATGTTTTGTGGGTGGGAATGGAAAAGTGAAGGGCGAAGGACTGCCCTGGTTTGGAATTGTCCTGGGTGTCGTCCCAGTGGTAAGTTAAGCGGCTATAACGCTGAAGAAATTGCTATATGGTGCAGATGCCATGTAACGGTGGATGGAATCTGAATCGATATTAATAATGCATTTCCTTGTACATTATGATTTGTTCCAAAATTGCTAAGTCATAGGGCTTTTTAATTAATTGTATTCAAAAGCACTCTATGCAAAATAAAATAGCCCGAGCCTCTCCTTTGTTAAGCTATGCATACTATTTATTTGCATTCTGTGTATTGGCTCGCGGAGCACGGGGTCGGAGTGCTCATGCTCGCTTTTGCGACAAAATTTAGAATCAGGAGTCAAATCACCTCGCTTCAGCAACAAGATTGGACAAGCTGGCCGAGAAGATGAAGATGTCAAGGGCTAGGTCGCGAACCTCCAGTTGGCTGCCTGTGGGCATGTCCGGAAGGTCCCACCTGTGTGCTTCGTTCTTCCGCTGCTGCAATTTATCGATTTCGGCCTAATCGGCCCATGAGTAAGTCTACTATTATATTTACGCTTCCGCATGATATGTATTTTGATATTCATTACTGTAATTGTGAGCACTATCTACTGATCCAGGGAATAGTGCAGAAAATCACAGAGGAATCCGGATTATCAAATCTGGGTCCCTACAAGATGATCGAGGCTGGTGGGGTGGTTGCGAGTCGGAAGACGAGGAACCGGAGCGGGAGCTACCGGTGACGGAATAGACCAGGTCGAGTGGACGCGACGGGCAGCGGCGAGTGGATCGGGACTAGACTCAGGGGGGAATTGAGGTCTAGACGATCAGGATGTCGGGTACGGTTGTGTGCAGCGAAGCGGACCAGACTAGGCTTAGGGAGGAGTCGAGGTCCAGGCGGTCAAAGTACCGGACGCAGGAAGCTTCCGGGAAGGTGCTTGAGGGGCAAATTGGACATTTGACCCAAGCAATGAGGTGGAGGGCTGGTTCTTTCCCTCCAAAAGGGTGTTTGACTTTATTGCCTCATGTGGATATGAGGAGAATGGGAGGTGGTATGCCACTTCTTGAATTTCTCTTTTGGGTGTGAGGCTTGTTTTTAAAAGGGAGAGGTTGAGAACAGGGCAACAAATATTCAGTGGAGAGAGAGCTCATCCTTTGCAAGAAGTATGAGTGTGTGCCGTTGAGTGAGGTCTGGGGAAGCAAGCAGCCTGTGCTTGAGCTCCTGTGTGTGTTGCCACTCAAAGCATGTAGTGAGAAGGTTGCAATCCCTTGTATCAATCATGTATGGGGACGTAGTTCACCTGCTTGTAATCATTCATCTCCATTCCAATGAATTCATTTGAGTTCTTGAGGGTTTTCAATTCTCTTCTCAGTTTCTACAGCTCTCTGCCCATTTTCATCATTTTGGTGTTTGAACTGTTTCTTTGAGTTAGGATTAGCAAAATGGATTACTCTGTGATGGGATGATATTTCTAGACCATTTGGTCAGCTTGTTCCCTAGAGTTCAATGATAAAAATCAAAGATTCCATTTCATCTTTTTGCTCTGTTCTGAGAAAGTTAGGGTTTCATGTCAGGGGCATGATGGAACTTGAGATTTCCTTTCTTTAGGAGCCCCAAAACTTGTGGTATTATGTTATGAGATCATCTCCAGTTGATATTCACGAGTTGTTGAGCTAAAGATTTGACAATAGGGAGAAATTTGGAAAATAGCTCATTCTTTGCTCATGTTTCCAAATTTGTGTCAAAATCTTGATCTCTAGCTCATTTGTTGCATTCCTTGGTTCCCTAGCTTCTCTTAGCTATTTAAGTTGATGCTGTGTAGTTTTGGGCCAAAAAGATTAGATGGAAATGCTTTATTTCTCAGATCCTTGAAGTTTTCCTGAAAATCAGCTCTGTTCCCAGCCGAAGGCCCTGAAATTAAGGTTTGACCGGTCTGACCGGTCTGCGCATGCCGGTCAGACCGGCCACACAATACCGGTCAGACCGGGGGCAAAAATGTGGTCTGACCGACGCCTTGCAAGCGGTCTGACCGCCCCTGTTTGGCCATGAAAATTTGGGAAAAGCTAGTTGATAGCCTCAGGACTTAACATGCCAAGATTCAAGTCATCTCATGAAGGGAAACAAGAAACTCACCAAAACCCTAGAAAGAAACTCAGAGGATGAACAGGGCACAGGGAGGCAAGAAACTTGATTCTTCCAAATCAACCATTGTGCTCTTGGAATTAGCTGACCAAAGGGTCTAGAAATACAATTCCATCACAGAGCAACCCATTTTGCCACTCCTCAGCAAGAAACAACTCAAAACACAAAATCTCAAGAATCACACAAAGAGGAGCATCGAGAGAAAACTAATCAACAGAGAACCAGGAACTCAATCATACTCAAACAAAGCCATCTCAGATTGATATTGAGGAAGGGAGATACATGATTACATAGGAGAATCCACTCACATCCTCTCTACTTCCCCATACATGCTTAGAGAAGTCAAGAACTCATCTCTCCCTCTCACAAGAACACACACACAGGGAGAAGCTACGAAGGGGACATGAACTGCTGCCCTCAACTACTCTCCAACCACTAAAGCCTCAAAGCAAAACAACCTCCCAAAGGCTCTTTTGACTCAAACAAAACCCTAACTCTCTCCCAAAGCCATATGACTACATGCAGCCACTCTCTCCTATTTATAGCCCTTGGCTAACGGGTCTCCAACCCGTTACACCTGATAATCCAATGGAACCCGCTCCCGCTTGTGCAGCCTCGCAAAATTACCAATTCGCCTCTCCTGCACCTTCCGGGAAGCTTCCGCGTCTCTTGTCGTCCAAGCCTCGCAACCACCTTGAGTCTTTGCCGTCTTCGACACATCCCGACCGTTCTGACCTTAGCGCCACCTGCGCCCAGTCCGGTCACCTCGTGTCTCGCCACGACTCCGCCTTGATGTCCTGCAGCCATCACAGACAAGAAACACATCACATAGCACCGCTTGATACATGAAAGCATAAATAGCATTAATGAAGCATGAAATCGCCCAAACGACCAATCGGGAAGACGAATATGCAATAAGACCGTCCAACCATACCCGACTACGCCAAATCCCGACCTGGCACAAATCACTCAAACCAAACTCAATCTTTGCAACATACTTGTCAATTACTCATCATACACATGTGGTCATCTCCACATGGTCTCTTAGAGTTCTGCTTCAGGCGTGCCAAGATCGCACGTAGAGACCATGTTCGCGCTATTAGGGGTATTCAGGGTTAGCTCTAGATTGGAGTGCTCCTAAGACCAATACGAGGTCTAGAGTTGTAGACAACTCTTCTGAGTTTTTTTGGTTGTAGGCAGCATCGAGGACTTAGTTTTTAGGGTTCTTCTAGTTTTGGTCCTCAAGTTGCTTCTGGTCAAGGTGTCCGCCGTCCTGAGGAAAGACCTCGTTTTCCTCAACGAGGTGGCTATCTGTGACATGATCAACATACTGCAAGTTGGTCAAACCTACTCTTCTATAGCGGTCGGACCTAGCAGAGGCTTGAGGTCTACTTCTGGACCATCTAGGTCTGTGAGAGGCAGAGTGCGTAGAGTAGCTAGAGGTTAGTCTTCTATTTCTGTGACTAGATCTACTGCTTGTCATGTGAGGCAGTACTGAGTTCCTAGATCTGCTCTTATTTACCCTAGTACTGAGCCATCGATATTGTCTTCTCACTGACTCAGGTTTGCCGGGCTAAGAAGAGAGATGTTTGGCTTGTGGACTTTGGCTATTCTCACCACATCACTGGAGATTCCTATCGGTTCTCTTCCCTAGTCCTTGCTCCACGTGATGAGATGATCACCTTGGAGATGCTTCGTAAGGTTGAGTCATCGCTAAAGGTATCGTGTGCATTAATGATTCTTTCATTCTTAAGGAAATGCCTTAGTGAGTAAGTATGTTATAATTTGCTATCTGTTTCTCAGTTTAACAATGATGATTTTGAGATAAGCTTTAAGAAAAATGTTTGTAAAATGCTTAATTCTTCAGGAAGTCTAGTTTGCAAAGTGAAGATTTGGAGTCCACCTATCTATAGGATCAAAGATAACCGACTAGACGGGGGTGAATAGGGGGTTCTAAAAATTTTTCTCTAAGTTTAACAATTATAACAACAAGGAGCAATAAATGAACCTAACACAAGTTAAGAGCGAATTCTCTAAGTTTTCTAAGGCACCACAAGCTATATCTTTTCCAAGTGCAATTCTTAGCTACACAAGGTATATCAATTCAATAGCTAGGAATATAAATATGGAAGAGTAAAGACAAGAGATAACCGCAATAGTGACACACGATGTTTTCTCATGGTATTGAAGACTTATCAGTTTTCACTAGTCCACGTTGAGATAAATCCAAACAAATTGGACCGGCTCTACGAAGTAAGCCTAATGACCTTATGTCCACTAGGGTTGCTCTTCCTCCACTCTAGAGATGGCGAGCACACACCACTCATAATCAGCGTCGGGCTTCTTCATTACCTTCTTGAATAGATCACCACACAATCTTCTCCCAAGCCATCTAGGTGCTAGCAAACACTAAGAGTAATAGATCACAACCCTTACTTGAGCAGAAATAAGTACCAAGAGAATCAATAAATGATGCAAATGTACTTCAATGCTTTCAACTACTCCAAATGGTGAGAAAAGAACAAAGTGAGTAGTAAAAAGTGCACCAAAGGCTCTAGTATATTAAATGAGGTACAACATTACTGCCATGGTGCTTATAAGGGGGTATTTATAGCCTACAACCAAAAATTCAACCATTTGGAAACAAATCCCATAAAATTTAGTAGGTGTGGTACTACCGCTATGTATGGCCGGTACGATCGCACCTTGAGAGACCATGTGGAGGTGACCCCATGTTTGTGATGAGTAATTGACACTTGTTTTAGAAACATTGAGTTTGATTTGTGCCTTTTCCTCAAAGTCGTAGCCCTATTGAGTGGTCAGCAGACTCTTCGTGGTCGACGGTGCCCCTTACGACCACGTTGGCTGTGGTCGAAGCCGGTAGTGGCATTTCTCGAGTAGTCGAAAGGGTTTACGACCACTGCAGAGCAATTCTGATGTGGTTGGAAGGGTTTATGATCACATTGTCTATAGTCGATCACTTCCTTGACCGTGGTCGGAATTCGGGATCATCGACTGGCCGTGGTCAGAAGTCGAGTCTTCGACCACGTTGTAGTGCGCTGTGGTCGGTAGTCGAAGTCAGGCTGTCGACCATGTTGGGAAGTTGGTGGCCTACGATCACGTTGTTGCGAGGAATGATCGGAAGTCGAAGCTTCGACCACTGCGGTAAAAGTCGGCAGACTTCGACCACAACAATGTCGGAAAGTCGGAGGACTTCGACCACGTTGTAACGCGGTCGGATGTGGTCGGTATCAGTCGGACGTGCTCAGAACAAGGTCAAACGCGGTCGGCTGTGGTCGAATGCGGTCGGACGGAGTCTGGATGCGTTCGAAAGTGGTCGGATGAAGTTTATTTGTGGTCGGACGTGATCGGAAGTCCCTTTGACCATGTTGACCGTGGTCACTCCGATCACGTTGGAACTCACTGAGAAGGTCCTAGCGTCTGTTCATTCGGTCGTAATGTCTTCTGGACCGGTCGTATGGACTTGTAAAGCGGTCGTAGGACTTATGCAAGTCTTGATCAATGCGTTCGACCGGTCGTTGGGTGTGTACGACTTTCTGGGATTGTATTTCTGAGTACATTCTTTTCATGGAGATTGATGAGTCTTGGTTTCATGCGGTGCTATGTGATGGTTTGCTTGTCTGTGTGGTTTCAGGACTTCGGAGCTAGGTCATAATGAGACGTAGGTGGACCAGGACTAGCACAAGCGGTGCTAAGGTCTAGACGGTCAGGAGACACCGAAGATGATCGAGACTTGTGAGGTGGTTGAAAGCAGGGATGACGAGGAACCGGAGCTGGGGCTACTGGAGGTAGACACGATGGGCAACGGCGAGGTGGACCGGGACTAGGCTCAGGGAGGAGTCGAGGTCCAGTCGGTCGAGTGCCAGGTGCGGTCGTGTGCGATGAAGCGGACCGGGACTAGACTCAGGGAGGAGTCAAGGTACAGTCGGTCGGGAGCAGGTGCAGTCGTGCGACAACAGGAAGTTTCTAGGAAGGCGGCAGAGTGGCATTTTGGAGAAATGTGGAAATCTGCAAAGGAAACTGCTCTCTGGTAAAGTCGCTGGTAAAGCACTAAAGGTTGTTGCTAAAGGGAAAAGCACGTGTAAAACCCGGTGTTAGGTTGGGGTTAATGGGTTACCCCCCGCTAGAGAAGGCTGTAAATAGAGGATAGAACTCCAGTGCTTGGTGAGGTTGCTCCTGAGATGCTCTGGGTTTTCATTCTGTATTTTGCGTGAGTTTTTCTCTGGGTAGAGCAAGTGTGCTCTTGTATCTCTGAATAGAGTGGCTGTAGAAACCTCCATATATGAAATCATTCATCACTTTGCATCTCTATTTGATCTGTGTATCTGTTTGATGCTTGCTTGTCTTGAGCAATCTTTCTCTGTTCATCTTTTTTGCTCTTTTTGGCTCCCTAGCTTAAGGTTTGGTTTCCGGTTTGCTTTAGAATCGACTTGCTCTGAACTGGGGATCATCCTCAAGCCCATCTTGACCTCCTCTATTTTGGTTTAGTATATTCCCGAGAGCAAGGTTTTGAACGCAGTTTTGGTTTTGCGGTTGTGCGCCTCTTGACCTCCTCTGTTTCATCTTCGACCGTGTCTTTTTGTTTGACCGCAGCAAAGAGTTTTTGTTTTCTTAGTAATTTCTCATCCACGGGATGTTGTCTTACAGTGTTCGAAGTCCCATGACCAAAAGATCCGTGAATAAAAAGTTATTCGAAAATCAGGTCTTACGGTCGTGAGTTTCTCACTTCCTTTGTTTCGGTTTTGATCATGTCTCTCTTTTCGACCACGACAGAGAAGTTTCAACCACTTTATATTTTCGTGGTCAGAGGACGTGTTCTTGATGCGTTTAGAGTCTCTTGACCGGAAGAACCGTGAATCATCAGATATTTGGAAATCGGATGTCCTTCACTTTCTCTGTTGACGGCTGAGTCCAGTTTACTCTCTGTATGCAATCTGTTGTCGGTCTATTCCTTTGGCTTTCCAATGAGCATTCAACCTTTGTCTTCATAGCTCTGTTGCTATTGGAGAAGAAGGATTGTGTGAATACTTGGGGAGGTTTTAAGGCACCATTCACCCCCCTTTATTGCCTGTTCGGTCCTACAAGTGTTATCAAAGCTGGTTAGCTCTTCCCTATAGATCTTAACCGGTCTGTTGAGCCATGGCGATAGACAAGTATTACACCAAGCCCCCTCTCTTCAATGGGATCGACTATCCATTCTAGAAGAGTAGGATGGAGTCTTACATACAGGCTCAGGGCTCTTTTATCTAGAGGAAGGTGAAGACTCGCTATGTTGTTCCTGTCGATGAGAACATCACAGTGGCAAATATGCCTGATGCTGAGGCAAATTCTAGGGTAAGGAACATCATTATTCAAGGTCTTAGTAGAAACGAATGTGATCTCATTTCTCATCTTTCGTCGGCCTATGATATTTAGGTGACTCTCGATGCATACCATAAGGGCACACCCAAATCAAGACCGTGCGACAGGACTAGTATAAGCGAGAGTACAACAAGTTTGGGATGCTCGCTGGAGAGTCCTTAGATGAATGCTTTGCTAGGTTTCACATGATTTTGAGCAACCTCCGAGCAGTTGGTCTCACATACCCTAACTCAGATAATGCTCGTCAAATGCTTTCTCCTTTAGACCTGCGAGTTTGGGAGATGAAGGTGACCACCATCAAGGACACGACTGATCTCTCGACATTGACTCTTGATGCATTGTACTCGCGCCTCAAGACTCATAAGATTGACATTGTCTCTCGCAAGTCGAAATCACAGTCGATGGCTTTGGTCACCGATCCCAGTCTAGCCTCTAGAGCTTCTCCTGATAGTGTTACTGGCTTCTCTCTAGCGGCTCTCTGTGAATTAAATGATGATCAACTTGAGCAGTTTCCAGAGAATGAACTAACCTATTAGCCAGAAAGTTTTCACATGCTTACAAGTGGGTTAGGGAGAGAAAGAGAGGAGGGCCGGTGATTTGTTTTGAGTGTGGTGGCCCCAACCACATTTGAGCACATTGCCCCAAGTTGGAGAAGGGTAAGAACGCTTACGGTAGCGAGAGCAAGAATGACTACATCAACAAGAACCGCAACAAGAAGCCCTTAGCTTGTGGCCAAGGCAAAGGGAAGAAGTACCGCACCTTGGCAAAGCCAAGAAGCTCTTCCGTCGCGTCCTTACCGCATTCGATGACATCAACTTTAGCGACATGGAAGGATGAAGCGACGACGACGGGAAGGACGATCAAGACAAGGATGCCAAGGACGGCGATGACTTCATCAGTATGTGCTTCATGGCTAATGAGAGCGACATCAGCGACAGCGAACTCTACAACGACTCCGATGAGGTAGGTCCCTCCTACGACCAGCTCAATGATGCTTTTCTCAAGCTAGGAAAATTTCATGCTAGATCTAGAGCTAGATGTAGAGAGTTAGAGAAGGAAGTAGAGAGCTTGTCACGGGAGTTTACTTCACTTAGATCTGCTCCCTCCCGTGACGATTGTGATGTTTGTTCTTCTTTGCTCGATGACATGGAGAAGCTAAGGACCTCTCATGATAGTGTTCTTACCAAACTTGACATGCTTAAGGTGGAGAATGTTAGTCTGCTTGCTAGGATAGATATGACTAGAGTAGCATCTACTTCATCTGATTCTATTCAAACTACATTTTGCACCTCATGTGAGGATACGGACAATGTTTTTAGAGGTCTTTACACCATGCTTCTTGATCTGCCTGAACCATGTGAAAGTTGCAATAACTTAAAAATTAACCTAAAAAGCCAGATCATAAAATTGCAGAAATGAAAGCCACGTTGCTTGAGCCCATTGTTTCTTGTGCCAATTGCCCTAAATTAACTGCTGAACTTGAATTGTCTCTAAACAATTTCAAGACATATGTGATTACAACAAGAAATTAGCTCAATATGCTTCTAAGGCACCTGTTAGCATACCATGCAATAATTGTGAAAAACTAAAATCTGATTTGGTTGCATTGGATGAAAATGTGTGAAGCTAACTAAGGACCTACTAGAGAAGTCACAATCAGCTTGTTCTTTGTGTGTTGTGGTGGGAGAGAAGTCTAAGACATGGTAGAGACTCTTAGGAAGAGCTACGAGGACCAAATGGTTAGAATAAGGACTGCCCCTTGCGTGTCCTACGAAGCCCTCAAAGTTGAGGCAGCTGTGCACAAGGAGAGACATGCACATGCCATTCGTTCTTCAGCTGTTGGTTCTTCTTCCTCTCCTTCTGCTGTCTCTTCTTCATCTTCTCCCTGCTCTTCTTGCACCTCTCTCTTTCAGGTGTGTCAGTACCTCATGAACACTCTTGAAAGATTTGTTGGAGGCAAGAAAAGGCTAAATCTTATTCTAGACAAATTCAAGATTTGCAAGTTCAATCAAGGTCTAGAATATGATTTCTTAGAGGATGAGAGGAAGCATCCACCTGCTGTTCTCAGACCTATAGCAGTAGGTGTGATTGAGGTCAAGCCTAGAACTAAGAAAGTTGAGTTCAAATCTGCGGGCATTGTCCAAGAGATCTCTGACAGTAAGGTGGTACCACCTGTTGCTTCGACCTCTCAGAAGACGAAGTCTCATCATGCTACTTCGACCTCTTAGAAGGTGAAGTATCATTGTACCTTCTGTCAGAAGGATGGACTTTCTATTGAGAGATGCCTCACGCATGCTAGTATCGCGTGGAGAGACCGTGTTCATGCTCCTAGGCATATTCAGGGTTGGCCCCAGACTCTAAGTGCACCTAAGACCAACACGAGGTCTAGAGTTGTAGAGAACTCGGTTGAGGTGGTTAGGCAGCATCGAGAACTTGGTTTTTATGCTTCTATTTTTGGTCCTCGAGTTGCTTCTGGTCATGATGTTCGCCATTCTCAGGATATATCTCATTTCCCCCCCATCGAGACAGCTATCCGCAGCGTGATCGTCATGTTGCTGTTGGTCAAACTCGCTCTTCTATAGCAGTCGGACCCAGCAACAGCTTCAGGTCTGCTCGTAGACCTTCTGACTTTCTGAGTGGTGGAGAGCGTAGGGTAGTTAGAGGTCAGTCGGCTGTGACTACTTCTCCTACTCGTCGTGTGACTCAATACTGGGTTCCAAAGTCTATTCTGATTTACCCCAGTACTGAGTCACATCTGCTCTTTTGTTGACTCAGGTTCGCCGGGCAGGGAAGGGAGAGGTTTGGCTTGTTGACTCCGGCTGTTCTCGACACATGATCGGAGACTTCCGTTGGTTCTCTTCCCTAGTTCGAGCTCTTGGTGATGAGTCGATCACCTCCGGAGACGCCTTGTCTGGACGAGTCATCGCGAAAGGTACTGTGCGCATTAATGACTCTTTTATTCTTAAGGATGTTGCCTTAGTCAGCAAGCTACAGTACAATTTGCTATCTGTTTCTCAGCTTACCGATGAAAATTTCGAGGTAAGTTTTAAGAAAAACACTTGCAAAATTCTTGATTCTTCGGGGAGTCTTGTTTGCGGGATTTCTAGATTTGGGAGGATCTTTCATGCTGATTATGTTAAGTCTTCTGGCGATCCTCTCAGGTGCTTAGTCGCGTCAGAGTCCCATGATCTCTCCCTTTGGCATAGAAGACTTAGTCACATTAGTTTTGATCATTTGACTCGAGTTAGCAGCCACGATCTCATACGTGGTCTACCCAATCTCAAAATAGTCAAAGACTTAGTTTGTGCTCCTTGCCAACATGGCAAGATGGTTGCCGCTTCTCATCCTCTAGTCACTGTGACTATGACCGATGCACCAGGACAGCTTCTTCACATGGACACAGTTGGTCCAGCTAGAGTGCAGTCGGAAGGAGGGAAGTGGTACGTTCTTGTTGTGGTCAATGACTTCTCAAGGTTTTCTTGGGTGTTTTTCTTAGCCTCGAAGGATGAGACGTTCAGTCATTTTCGGGGTTTGTTTAGTAGGCTTTCTGTTGAGCTTCCTGGTGCCTTACGAGTGATCCGTAGTAACAATGGCATGGAGTTTAAGAATTCCTACTTTGAGAGGTTCTGCGATGATACAAGTGTAGAGCATCAGTTCTCTTTTCCGCACGTCCCCCAGCAAAATGTCGTCGTGGAGAGAACTAATCGTACCTTGGTCGAGATGGCCAGGACAATGCTTGATGAGTACTCTACACCTAGGAAGTTTTAGTATGAGGCTATAGCCACCGCGTGCCATGTGTAAAACAAAGTTTTTCTAAGGGCACACTTGCATCGCACTTCTTATGAGTTGAGGAATGGGCGAAAGCCCAATGTCTCGCATTTTCGCGTGCTTGGTTGCAAGTGTTTTATCTTGAAGTCTAGGAACTTAGATAAGTTCGAGTCACGATCTTGTGATGGTATCTTTCTGGGTTACTCCGCTTCTTCACGGGCATATAGGGTCTGGAACTGCGAGACTAGCAAAATGGTAGAAACCTGTGAGGTGACATTTGATGAGGCCAGTCTTGGCACTAGGCCCGATATCTCAGGTTCTGTAGAGCAGTCCGAGACCATCTTTATAGATGAGGAGGATGGAGATGAGGGTTGTTTACCCGATCCAGTCCCTCCTTCCCCTGAGGAGCCTGCTTCTTCCACCGCACCTCAGGGAGACCAGCCCATTCCTTCTAGATCCTCTGGAGCAAGTGGCTCTGTTCCTACCTCATCAGCTCATGAGGTAGAGCCCACTTCATCTTCTCATCCAGGACCTCCTCGTCACATCCAAAATCATCATCCTTCAGAGCAGATGATGGGAGATCCGTTTGAGCGCGTCACACGCTGAAAAAATCCAGCTTGTCTCACTTCTATCTGCATTCCGCATTCGTTGCCTCTTTTGAGCCCAAGAATGTTTGTTATGATCTTTCTGATGAGTCTTGGGTCAATGCCATGCATGAGGAGTTAGAGAATTTTGAAAGAAACAAGGTCTGGTCGCTTATTAAGCCCCCTAGAGGTCATAATGTCATAGGCACCAAGTGGGTCTTAAAAACAAGTAGAGTGAGGATGGGGTAGTCATTCGAAATAAGGCTAGACTGCTAGCTCAGGTTTTCTCCCAGATTGAGGGTTTAGATTTTGATGAGACCTTTGCCCCTGTAGCTAGGCTAGAGGCTATTAGGATTTTGCTTGCATTCGTAGCGTCTAAGGGCTTTAAGCTATACCAGTGGATGTCAGAGTGCCTTCCTCAATGGGTATATTGAGGAAGAGGTCTATGTTAGATAGCCTCTAGGTTTTGAGAACCCCAAATACCTAAACCATGTCAACAAACTTTCCAAAGCCCTATATGTACTTAAGCAAGCCCCTAGAGCTTGGTATGAGATGCTTAAGTCCTATTTGTTGAGTCATAGGTTTGAGATGGGTAATGTAGATAAGACTTTGTTCATTCGCAGGCATGGCAATAACCTTCTTCTCGTCCAGATTTATGTGGATGACATTATCTTTGGTGGCTCATCTCATACTCTGGTTTCTCAGTTTTCTGATGTCATGAGCATAGAGTTTGAGATGAGCATGATGGGTGAGCTGAGTTTCTTCCTCAGCTTTTAGATCAAGCAGACTCGGGAGGGTACTTTCCTGCATCAAGGCAAGTACAATCGAGACCTCCTGAAACGCTTTGATAGAGTGATGGTAAGCCGGTGACAACTCCAATGGCGACATCAACTTCACTCGATCCAAATGAGGAGGCGAGCCAATAGATCAGAAGGAGTACCAAAGCATGATTGGCTCCCTCTTGTACCTCACAGCCTCGAGGCCAGATATACACTTAGCCGTGTGTCTGTGCACGCAATTCCAGGCCTCTCGTCGTGTCTCTCATCGCCAGGCGGTGAAGCGCATCTTCCGGTACCTTCAAGCTACCATAGACTATGGTATCTGTCACTCTTCATCTTCCTGTCTTTCCCTCAGAGCCTACTCCGACCAGACTTTGCTAGCTGTAGGATAGATAGGAAGAGCATTTCTGGCACTTGCCAATTCATTGGCACTTCTCTTATCTCTTGGTCTTCTAGGAAGTAGTCAAGTGTTGCACAGTCCACCGTAGAGGCTGAGTATGTGGTTACCATTAGTTGCTACAGTCAGATACGTTGGATGGTGTCAACCTTGCAGGACTTTGGGTTAGTCATTGATAGTGTTTCACTTTTCTGTGATAACACTTCTGCCATTAACATTGTCAAGAACCCAGTGCAGCACTCCAGGACCAAACACATTGGTATCAGATTTCACTTAGAGACTATGTGGAGAAGGGTGATATAGTGCTCCAGTTTGTGGAGAGTGACCACCAGTTGGTCGATATCTTTACCAGTCCTTTTGATAACTTGAGGTTTTCGACCTTGCGGGGAGAGCTTGGGCTGGTCTGTCCTTATGGTTTGTTGTGAGGGGGAGCTTCTTGGTTTATGTATCTCATTGCTTATATGCTCCTGTTTCATTCTGTTGCATGTCATGTGGGTGCATTCAGGTTAGTCTTTCTTGCATAGACTAGAGTGATTCACTTTCTCAATTGCTTAGACTCCCTCCTCTCATCGTATGATTCTAGGGTACTACTTATTAGCTGTATCTCTTCTCACTAGGTCGAGTTCATTCACTTCTTATAGGTCTAGCAAGGGTCGGCCCACCTTGTGTAGACAGAAAACGTGTCTACTCCTGAGTGTGTTAGAAGACCAACTGATAGTCCTAGAATTGTATGGGGAAGGTGAGAGTCAGTCTGAGCCATAGTATTCTCCGCATCTTGTCTATGCTTTAAGGATTGCCTTTTCTGATCTCTTTGATAGTTGATTTCCTCTTATTGCTTTGGTTCAGGGGGAATTCATTTGAGATTTGCTAGAACTTAATGATGACATAACTCAACTTGAACTAAAAGTGCTTCACATGCTGAGGGGGAGCTGGATTTTCGTGCATTTCATGTCATTTTCAGCATTCTGCATTGTAATATAACTACATGGAGCCTTCATTATTATCCAGTTATGACATGATAAAACTGCATTACATCTTGCCATGAATTGTGGTAAGGTGCTTGATTTATCATGACTTTATATGTGTAGTCTAGTCTTTGCCATGATAGGCTGATTAAATATGCACAACTTGAATTAAATAATGTCTGTTAGATCTTGTGACTAGTCTGCCTTTAGTTATCCTCTTATGATTCATGCCATGTCAAATAGGCTAAGTTGAGTCTTGAATCTATGCTAAGCTTTAGATTGAGCTATGCTAGTTCTTAGGTGAAGCATAAGTTAGTGTTAACTCTCTGTTCTTGAACTAAATTCAGAAAATGCAAAAAGATCTTTTGTACGAAAAAAACTGATCTCACCAATTCTTTCTCATGAGACTGCTTGCCTTTGCATTAGGCATGAACTCAGGGGGAATTTTGGATGACCAAGATCATTTCTTAAGCTTATTGCTTGAAATGGTCGCATAAGGCTTGAGATCTATCACATGCATAAGCAACAAAAATTTGGTTGGAAACAACCAGGAATTTCTAAAAGGAAAAGTATATCAAATGTGCTAAATTTGCTCAATTACAAAAAGGCCAAGTACTTGAAAAAATGATTCATTCTTGAACTTGTAGCACCTTAAATTGACTTAATGTTAGATTCTTGGTCCCACTTAGAATATAGACATGGCTTGACTCATCCTTGGATACCTTTAGCTAGACTTTAATTTTGAATGACCTGACATGCTAAGCAATTCATCTAATTTCCAGATTATGACTTATTTGGGTTTGGCTTGTCTATACATAAATTGTCATGATCTAGATAGCACTCCCTCTTTTTATGGCTTGGTGTAATACTTAGAGGGTCATTCTGGATACTCTTCATGGCTCTAATGCTTAAATTGAATAACATATAGTCATACCATTCAAGACTCTTCATGGTTCCATTTTCTTCCTTGCATCTTGATGATTTTATTGCCAAAAGGGGGAGAGTAATGGAGAAAAAGGCATTTCAGGGGGATTTTTTGGAGCTTTTGAGGAAAAATTGTTCTTTGTAGTTTTGCTCCTTGCTGTAAACATGGTCAGAAGTCTCTCTGTTACTCATTTTAGACCATGTGTGACTCTCTTTCAAAACAAAAAAACAAACACGTCTTTATGCTTTTTCTGTGTTTGTCAATATACTCATCAAGGGGAGATTGAGAGACCATGTGGAGGTGACCCCATATTTGTTATGAGTAATTGACACTTATTTTAGAAAGATTGAGTTTGATTTATGCCTTTTCCTCAAAGTCGTAGCCCTATTGAGTGGTCGACAGACTCTTCGTGGTCAGCGGTACCCCTTACGACCACGTTGGCTGTGGTCGAAGTCGGCAATGGCGTTTCTCGAGTGGTCGGATGTCACCAGAATGGTTTACGATCACTGCAGAGCAATTCTGATGTGGTTGGAAGGGTTTACGACCACATTGTCTGTAGTCGATCACTTCCTTGACCGTGGTCAGAAGTCGGGAGCATCGACTGGCCGTGGTCGGAAGTTGAGTCTTCGACCATGTTGTAGCGCGCTGTGGTCGGTAGTTGAAGTCAGGCTGTCGACCACATTGGGAAGTCGATGGCCTACGACCACGTTGTCGTGAGGAGCGGTCGGAATTCGAAGCTTCGACCACTACGGTCGGAAGTCGGCAAACTTCGACCACGAACACGTTGGAAAGTCGAAGGACTTCAACCACGTTGTGACATGGTCGGACGTTGTCGGTACCGGTCAGACGTGCTCGAAACGAGGTTAGACGCGGTTGGCTATGGTCGAATGCGGTCGGACGGAGTCTGGATGCGGTCGGATGAAGTCGATTTGTGGTGGGATGTGGTCGGAAGTCCCTTCGACCACGTTGAACGTGGTTGGAAGGGCTCCGATCATGTGGAACTCACTGAGAAGGTCGTAGTGTCTATTCATTCGGTCGTAACGTCTTCTGGACTGATCATATCGACTTGTAAAATGGTCGTAAGACAAATGCAAGTCTTGATCTGTGCTTTCGACCGGTCGTTGGGTGTGTACGACTTTCTGGGATTGTATTTCTGAGTACATTCATTTGATGGAGATTGATGAGTCTTGGTTTTGTGCGGTGCTATATGATGGTTTGCTTGTCTGTGTGGTTGCAGGACTTCGGAGCTAGGTCATGGTGAGGCGTAGGAGTACCGGGACTAGCACAAGAGGTGTTGAGGTCCAGATGGTCAGGAGACGCCAAAGATGATCGAGGCTTGTGAGGTGGTTGCAAGCCGAGATGAAGAGGAACCAGAGCTGGAGCTACTTGAGGTGGCCACGACGGGCAACAGCGAGGTAGACCGGGACTAGGCTCAGGGAGGAGTCGAGGTCCAATCGGTCGGATGCTGGGTGCGGTTGTGTGCGATGAAGCGGACCAGGCCTTGACTCAAGGACGAGTTGAGGTCCAGTCAGTCGGGAGAAGGTGCAGTCGTGCGACAACAGGAAGTTTCCAAGAAGGCGGCAGAGTGGCATTTTGGAGAAATGCAGAAAGCTACGAAGGAAATTGCTCTATGGTAAAGTCGCTGGTAAAGCGCTGGAGGTTGTTGGTGCTAACGGGTAAAGCACGTGTAAAACCCTGTGTTAGGTTGGGGTTAACGGGTTACCCCCGCTAGAGAAGGCTATCAATAGAGCATAGAACTCCAGTGCTCGGTGAGGTTGTTCCCAAGATGCTCTGGGTTTTCATTCTGTATTTTGCATGAGTTTTTCTCTGGGTAGAGTAAGCGTGCTCTTGTATCTCCGAATGGAGTGGCTGTAGAAACCTCCATATATGAAATCATTCATCTATTTGCATCTCTATTTGATCTGTGTATCTGTTTGATGCTTGCTTGTCTTGAGTGTTCTTTCTTTGTTCATCTTTTCGCTCTTTTGGCTCCTTGGCTTAAGGTTTGGTTTCTAGCTTGCTTTAGAATCGACTTGCTCTGAACTTGGGATCATCCTCAAGGCCATCTTGGCTAGTATATTCCCGACAGCAAGGTTTTGAACACAGTTTTGGTTTGTGGTCGTGCGCCTCTTGACCTCCTTTGTTTCATCTTCGACCGTGTCTTTCTGTTCGACCGCAGCGAAGAGTTTTCGTTTTCTTGGTAATTTCTCATCCAGAGGATGTTTTCTTGCACTGTTCGAAGTCCCATGACCAAAAGATCTATGAATCAAAAGTTATTCGAAAATCGGGTCTTACGATCGCGAGCTTCTCACTTCCTCTGTTTCGGTTTCGATCACGTCTCTCTTTTCGACCACGACAGAGAAGTTTCAACCACTTTGTATTTTCGTGGCCAGAGGACGTGTTCTTGATGTGTTTAGAGTCTCATGACCGGAAGAACCATGAATCATCAGATATTTGGAAATCGGATGTCCTTCACTTTCTCTGTTGTCGGCTGAGTCCGGTTTACTCTCTGTATGCAATCTGTTGTCGGCCTGTTCCTTCGGCTTTCCAGTGAGCATTCAACCTTTGTCTTCATAGCTCTATAGCTGTTGGAGAAGATGGATTGTGTGAATACTTTGGGAGATTTTAAGGCACCATTCACCCCCCTCTGTTGCCTGTTCAGTCCTACACACCTTTTGTTGAACGGCTATTTTGTGTGCAATTAATGCGCTTGACCTAACCATTGAACTTCAAGTGCGGTACTACCGCCAAGTAAAATCGGTACTACCAGTTGGCGATAGTACCGCATGCTAGGATCGGTACTACCGACTTCCAAAGCTCAGAAAAAGTCCCAAAAACATGCTCCTTTGAAAAAATGTACCACAAGAAAATTAGTACTACCGCACTGCAATAGTACCGCTCCATAATGGCGGAATTACAGTCGACCGGTAGTACCGCACCCCTTGTGCGGTGTTACCGATTTTTCTGACAGAGGTTATGTTGGACCCCGGAGCAAAAACTTTGAAACCCTCTGTGTAACTCGCACTAGTCCAGGAATAGCTAGTGTACACAGTAGAATAAAGATACATATCGAGTACAAATGACCAACATTATTAAATAAAAGAGTACAGCCTTATGGATAAGTCTTACATCAATGGCACATAAGCCAAAATTAAATATAAGCAGCGAAAAAAACACCGAAGCGGAAGAAACCCACTAAGCCTGCCCACAGGCAAATGATAGTAAGATGTGGCCTACTCGTCCAGGTCTTCACCGTAGTCGAAGTCTAAACTAAATTTTATATTTTATTTCAAAATATTTCATAATCCTTCTTGACTCACCGAAGTCAAGAATACATTTGTAAAGGTTATCCCAAAACAAAGATTATATCTAAGCAGGTCTAAGCATTTGATATAAAATTCTCTATCCAATACTAGTGTACTAACTAGAGTTTTATTCTAGGGTGACAAGGTACCAGGGATTCAAGGTCAACGGAGGAATTAACAAGCAGACAATAACTAAATTTAAAACCGAATTGAATTACGTTGAATAAAATTAAGCATGCAATATAACTTAAATCAACATAATTTTTTTGCAATCTGGGTTCAATATGATCAAGGGGTGTGACTTGCCTTGCTCCGCGGTTTGGTGTGAATCGTTGTCGTAGAGTTTTCCTGAATCGTCGTAGTCTACATGTGAAAATAGCCCACCAAATTAAAATAAAATTTAAATAAATTCATATAAATTCCAAATAAATAAAATGAGGGTAAAAATGGATAGATTAGAATTTTTGATGAATTTAGGAATTTGAACGGGTTCAAACGAAGCTAGGACGAAGGAGAACGAGCTTTCGAAAGTTTAAAATCAAAGAAAAAGAATAGTTTGGATTTTCTGGAATTAATTTTCTAAAGGAAATTGGAATCATGATGTCAGGAGGGAATTTCTTTTTCGGTCGAATTATTTTCTACTGAAAAATCGAATTTATGATGTCAACATGACACCAGCCCTGTTGACTGAGATTGACTAGTGGGCTCGGCTCACGTGGACCTAGTCCATGGACCACAAGAATGGCTGAGGTGGTAGGGAGGGTGAAATGGTGCTGACATGGTAGGTGACTGGGCAAATTTGATGATGTGGCAGCACTTGTTGAAGCCCAGTCCCACGAATACGAGTATCTGGTACTCGTTACGACCATGCAGTCGAACATATGACCTCGCAGTCGAGCTTACAACCACAAAGAACAACTTATGACCACGCAATCGAGCTTACGACCATGCAGTTGAGCTTACGACCACACAGTCGAGCTTATGACCACGCAGAACAGCTTACAACCACGCAGAACAACTTACGACCACGTAGTCGAGCTTACGACTACGCAGTTGAGCTTACGACCACGCAGTCGACCTTACGACCACGCAGTCGAACTTACGACCACACAGTCGTATATGAGTACTCGGAGCTACCACGAGTATCTAGTCGCAACTGGCAGTCGTAAGGGTCTCGGGTACTAATGTGGGTCACCGGCCGGGAGGGTGCTCGGGACTCGATGGTCGCCGGCGAACGGCGACGGCTGGCGAGGGGCGCAACAGAGAGAGGAGAGTGAGGGGAGTGAGACGGTGCTTGTGGAATTTACCGAGGACGGCCGGAGAGTGGTCGGCGACGAGGAAGGCGGCGGCGGTGCTCGGGTCACTAGTGCAGCGGCACTCCGACGGCGTCTTGGCTCAACAGAGGGGCAGAGGAGGTGTGCACGGTCCTGGTAAAGGCGAAGACGGTGGCGACATGGCTCAAGGTGGACCGAGGCGGCCGGAATCCCTCGCCGGTGTTGGCGGCGGCGCTCGGAGAGAGGAAGCACGGCATGGGGGCAATGGGGAACCCCGAGAGAAGGAGTGGCGGTGGGGGCAGGGTGGAGTGAGGGGTGGCACTGCTCGGGAGGGTTTAAATAGGGTCGGGGAGAGGCCGGCGCGCCGAGATTTCTCGCCGGAGAAATCGGGGAGGTGGCGGCTGTTGCGGGCGGATGAGGCCGAGTGGGGGAGTTGGGAGGTGGGAGACGAGCGCGGGAAGTGCGGCGCACGACGGGGGAAGTGGGGCAGCGCACTCGTCGGGGAGGAGACGTGGCTGGGAAGGGCGGAGCGGCCAACGGCCTGACGGTGGCGTTCGCATGAGGAAGATGGAGGGAGGTTGGGGATGACAGGTAGGGCCGGGGTGTTAGCGAGAGAGAAGAAAGGAGTGAGGCAGTGATCGGGCGCAGTCGAATGTGCGACGCGTGGCCAAGGAATAGATCTCAAGCGTCGGATGAAAGAGAAGGGGAATAAGTGAAGATGGAGGGCCGAGATTAAATCTAGCGGTGGTGGATTTAATCCAGACCGTCGGCTAAGAAATGATGGTGTAAGTGGATGAGAATGGCTGAGATTGGATGGGGCAGGGTGGATTGAATCAGAGCTTGACATGTGTCAGCCCGAGGAGAGAAAGGATTTAAAATTTATTTTTGGTTTTCAGAAATATTAGGACGGCTTTAAAACACTTAGAAAATAGGAAATGAACTCTAAAAATTCCAAAACAATTTACAGAAATTCTTGGAGATGTTTTAGACTTAGGAAAAATATTTTCAACTTAAAGTTCATCTTTTAAATTTTACGAAAAATAAATTTTAGCTTTGAAATTGATTTTTAAAATCCAAAAAAACACTGAAAATCCAGATAAAAGCCAAATGCTTTTAAAATAATTAATTTTAAATAGGATTTTTTTATAGAAATCCAAAATATCTTTTACTTAATATTTTTTATGTTTTGAATTTAATTACATTTAGGAAAAGCCTTTTTTTAAATCTGAAAATAGGCAAATAACCAAAATTCAAGCAACCAAATAACACTTGATTTTGTTTTAAATTAAATTAAATTTTAATTTTTTTACTAAAAAATTTGAAATAAATAGCTGGGCTGTTACAGGTTTTTCAAAAACTGATTCAAGATGCATGCATGATTTTTGTTGATTAAGATGGCATAAATTTAAATCTCAAGCTACTAGCTATGATCCCCTTTATAGTACGGCATCTAGTTTATAAATCCGGTTTTTTCTCCAAAAACCGAGGCCAGAAAAATGATAAAAGGAACCAAAGGCTATATTTCCACCTTTGTCTTGAGCTATGTCAATTCTTCATAATCTTTGCATGCCATCATTGCGTTGTCATCCGTAATCTAGGACTAAACCATTTAAGATATCTTAGCACACATGTTAGTCCCAAACACAATGTCATCATTAATTATGAAAATCAATTTTTAGAGGCCTCAATGCTTTCACTATCTAGAGTGGAGAAGAACTACCACTAGTGGAACGCTTAAATCCTTTCATGGGTTTAAGTAGGAGCTAGACTTTTGCAATAGTGCTCTAACGAAGAGTAGGAAAGATCGTCGAATCTTTAATATCTTGGTAAAAAAATTGTTATATTTTGTCCATTTTATGTTTCCGTATTTGTTACTTGTTGGGTTAGAATTTAGGCTACAAAACTTCAATAACATGTTGAAGAGTTGATTGGGCACACTAATTAACCTTAGGCATTTAAGTTAGGCTTAGAGTTTAGATTGTTATTAATTGGTGTAATTTGGTCAAGTTCAAAAAAAAAGAAACCAATTCACCTGTTCCCTGGCATGGGATCCAATTCGCTCTGATGCCAATGGAACCCTCAGCCAGTGCTTTCCCTAGAGTCATCAGTAAAAGTCCAAACGTGCCCTTTCCCGATAGGTATTTCATCTTTGTCGCACCAACAGGACGAATTGGGCATTTCAGTTGGTAGATGATAATCGATTTTTTTTGGTGATTTGCACGTTGCGTTAGTGAAACCTCGTTGCAATATTGGGCCATCCTATAGGAGAAAAACCATAGTTGATAATCCAACTTAAATGACAGTTCAAGAGAAGTCATATTTTAGATCCACTTCAAGAGGGGTCTTTACTGGTATGTCAGTGGCACCATCCAGCCTGCAGAAGAGAAATCTGATTCTAAAAATACTGTAGGTGCACCACTTCAGCTCAATTTCAGCAAATTACTTTGTTGAAGAAGCATTTAATCTGATCCTAGAGCAGCAATGGGCATATGGGCTGATTTGATGATCGAAAGTTTGAAACAGCAGCAGTCGCATGGAGAGAAGCTGAAAAAGAAGTCATTGATATATTTTTGACATGTCTACATCACAAATTCACAATTTATTCACGAATGGCCACCAAGAAAGAATGTCCTTCCTTCTAGCACATCAAATCCCCAAACGCTCATATACTGCTTGCTACAAGACTCGTTACAGATGCCATGCCATAATGCCACGACACACTCCAGCACTGAACAAAAGGCGAGTAAGGATGGAATTAATCAATGAACATGCAAAAACGGATACACTAACACACGCCTCTCCAGATCTGATACGAAATGCAGCATTAATGCATTACACCCTTACCCTCTGCTTGCATGCCTAGTCTTGAGACAGAGAATCCCCCTCTTCCCCCAAATGCCGGTACCGGACCCTGGCGGCCGGCTCGCCGCGGCCGCCCCCGGCGGCTTCCGCCACCTCCGCCGATGAGCACATGCTCGGCAAGAACGCTCCGCCGCCTCCACCCTTCTTCCACGCTGGCCGTGCCTTGCTCCTGGGGCTTCCTCCATTGACGGCAGCCTTGTTGCTCTTCTTACCGTAGCCACGGCTGACGACCTCCATCCTCCTGAAGTACTCGATCTCCCGGCACACCAACGAGCCGATGGTGCCCTGCGCGCCGACCTCCACCGGCGCCGACGCCGCCATGCCGGCTGGAAGCGCCGCGTTGCTCGGCAGTATACTGTGTGGGTGCTGTGGCTATTGCTGCTAGCTATCAGCGGGGAGATCTGAGCAGATAATAAGCCGCCGTGTGGTGTGGCTGCCTGAAGCTTACAGAGCTACTAAATACAAGGGCAAATTCATCATATACCCTCTTCATAGTTTAAAATCTAGGATATACCCTCCTACACATCTAAATTGATAATATACCCTTCTCCAATCTATTTACTTTACAAAACACCCTTTTTATACCTTTCCAGTGTATTTTTTCATATCCTTGTGTATTCCATCACTTGAAATGACCAAAATACCCCTGTATTCCATCACGGATAATAATCTTGTACGTGTACTGCCAGCTTTTAACCGGATTTTGCCAACGAAAAATGAAGTTTGTCCTCCTCATCCAAAAGGAAGAAGAAGATTTTTGAGATTTTGTGTTCATACAAGGGTAGCGTATAATAGCCATACCCATAGGAGATAGATGGCTCGGTGTAACGACCTTATATACGGCGTCGTATATCATGCAAAGCAGCACATACAACAGTTGGATGGATTCCGGAAACCAACAACCCACTGGAAAAAATACACAAGTACATACGGCCTTATATACGGCATCGTATATCATTTCAAGTGCACAAACTTTAATCAGGGGTATTTTGATCATTTCAAGTGATGGAATACACAAGGATATGAAAAAATACACTGAAAAGGTATAAAGAGGGTGTTTTATAAAGTAAATAGATTGAAGGAGGGTATATTATCAATTTGAATATGTAGGAGGGTATATCCTAGATTTTGAGGGTATATGATCAATTTGCCCGAAGTAAAATGGTAAAACTTGGACATCTTGATGAGCTTGCCGTGATTATTGTCCTTGCGCTTCTCTTGCAATGCAATTACCCGATGGATTTGCATGCACACGCTGTGAAATGTTAGATCTTGTTACTCGTGAGACATGCGTGATTACTGAGGTGTTGGTACAACAGTATAGCACTATAGCTAGGTGGAGCACGTGGGTGCTTCCGTGTGTATCGAAGCACTGTCGGGTGGAAGCTTGAGGAAGGCTAGGGCCGTTCCTATGTTGCTTGTGGTTTCCAGAACAGGTTGGCTTTTTAATTTGCTCTTTTTTATTTTTTTTGGTTTTTTGAATTTTTTTTGCCTTTTGTTTTTTTATTTATTTCTTTATATTATCTGTGATAATATATTTTTATTTTTTTAAATTTAATTATTAAGAAAAGCTAGCAGTCGCTACAGTGTTTTTCAGTTACTACAATGCCAAAAAAAGCCAAGAAATCATAAGCTCACAGCTGTTTAGAGCACCACCAAGTATGTCCAGCAAATTTTGTAGGGCCTAACAAGTCATCGGATGAATCCTACAGTATTTATGATCAGTGGATATATGAGGCTATATATGAGCCTTGGATTCCTCGACAGGTTTTCTATTAAGGTATAGTAAAGTATGGCCTACACTATGATTTATGGAGTCAACTCCAACTCCACACTTGGATCCACTTTCCAGAGAAGCCAAAGTTGTTTGAGGAAGTATTTGCCTAGGAGGTTGGCTCGGATCCTAGAATGGAGGAATGTATGCATGAAGTCAATACAATCCTTGGTTTTGACACTTGTATATTGTCTTGTACATGTTATTAACTTGTTTTAAGTGGTTATTTTGTAAATTTTTTAGACATGATAGTGAATTTATTTATTAGAGTAAATTGCATTGGAGCTCTCTAAACTTACGCAGTTGTATCACTTAGTACCCTCAACTTGTATTTTAATTTATCGGCCACTTAAACTTGTGTTGGTTTGCACCACTACTCCTTCCAGTTGTAACGGCCTTGTTCAAAAGTGTTGTGGCTTTTGACTGATTGCGAGAGATATTGAAAGAGTAAAGAATACTCGCGTTGACAAGCCACTTCTCAAAATAGCTCACTTCTATAAATGGTTTGTAGAAACCACCTTAAAAAGCTACTCCATTTAGCTTCTAGCTTCTAAAAGCAAAAAAGGCAGAACCTGTTTGGAACATGGTTGTTAACTAACTAAGTAGCTGAGGTGGACAATGAATGGCGTACAATCAATATATGATGGCAACACATGGTCTGATGTGGCTTAAAACATGGAAATTCTTCTTCTGACTTTTGCCATCTGTCATGGATAGAACAAAGGGAGGCCATGGCCTGCTCTCGGCTACTCCCCTCAATAGAGGCCGATGAGGGTGTTACAAACTAAAAGTAACCAATGTGCAGTTACTTAATGTACAGATGTCTTTTGGGAAACAGACACCTTTCTTCCACCCCCATCATCATCTATAAAGCATTGTACAATCTTCAGAATCACTAATGAATGAATCAACTGTTCACTTGTCTCAATCTTTCACAACACGTTATCAGCCACGTTTCTCTCCAAATCGAGCAACACGCACACATACATTCACATACAACAGAGAAGAACAAGGTAATGATACTATTACTGGATGTTCTCGCTTTTGTGGCGGCGTCCTCACGGCGCGTGGCCGGCAATCCGGCGAGGCGTGTCCTCACGGCGCGAACGGCGCGGCCCGGCGAAGCGCGTCCTCCTGACGCGGCCCGGTGCGGTGGCGCGCGCGGCCGGCGCCCGAGCCCGAGCCGGCGACGACGCACGGCCCGGTGCGGCCGGCGCCCAAGCCCGAGCCCGGCGCGGCGGCGCCCGAGCCCACGGCAGAGCGGCCGGCGAGGCCGGCGCGACCCGGGGCGTGGCGCAACCCGGCGCACGGTGCGGCGGCGCAGCACGCAGCCCGGCGTGGCCGGCACGACCCGGGGCGAGGCGCGGCCCAGGCGCGGCGAAGAGGCGTGGACGGAGCCGACGGCGCCGCCCACACGCCCGGCACGGCGGAGCCCGCAGCGCGACGCTCGGCGCGTCGGCGCCCGAGCCCATGGCGGCCAGCGCGGCCGGCGGCGTGGAGGCCGAAGGCGCGGCGCAACACGGCCCACCCGCGGCCGGCGACCCCCACGGTCGGCGCACGGCAGATGCGGCCGCGTGGCAGCACCGGAAGCCCCGGCCGATGGTGGAGGAGTCCGGCGGCGCGGCAGCGCCTGCGTCACCCGAGGCGCCCGATGGCCGGCAGCGCGACCCAGCCCGTGCGGCTCGGCGGCGCACCCGACGTCCGGCGCCCACTGCGGTCGGCGGTGCCCATGGCGGTTGCGGCGCCCAAGCCCGGCGGCGGTGGAGCACGGCGACCGGCGGCGGTAAAGCACGGCGACCGGCGGCGATCCGCGGCGGGGGCAGCGGTGGCGTGCCCGGCGGCCGGAGGCGGCGCCCATGGTGGCTGGCGGCTAGGGTTTGGGGAGTTAGGGAAACCCTAACTCCCCCTCCTTTTATATAGTGCCGCCCAAAAATGGGTTTTGGCCCATTTAACCCCCACCTCCCACATGGGCCAAATGACCGAATGGGCTTCAGCCCCAAGTTTTCGGCATTTTGCAAAATCCCCCCTCTATTTCATATAATGCAGTATTTTATGTTAAATAAATTTCTATTGTAACATTGTATTGTTCATATGTGTTTCCATGCAATGTATTATACATCAATTATTGCAATCTATCTTATGCAATTTCAATATTTCGTTTACTAGCTTACCATACAAGCATTTAATTTTTTTTATGCAAATGCCTTAGGTTGATTTTCTCTCGTTATGGGAATAACACAAAGTTTCTTAACTTTGATATTGGCCATACACAAGGTAGTACCATAGTACTACTGCGGGATTAATTCCTCAACGTGCGTACCCAATATCAAGTTTTGAAACATTTTGGTCTACACTTTTGGGTGACTACCTTTATTTATTTTCAAATTGGCCATACACAAGGTAGTACCATGGTACTACTGTGGGATTTCATCCTCAACGTGCGTACCCAATTTAATTATAAATTATACAAGGTCTACACCTAAGTGATTACCATGGTTCTTTTTCACATTGGCCATACACAAGGTAGTATCAAAGTACTACTGTGGGATTATCATCCTCAAAGTGCGCACTCAATGTTGAAAAATGAATTAAATAATGTTAATACCATTGGTGATTAACTATGTTATTCCACAATAGGAGAATGTCCCTTTATGTATTTCAAGTTTACCTTGATTACTTGCATTTCGCATTGCTTATTTAACATTGCCAAAGATTTTAACAAATCTGTGGCCCTACATATGTAAGCACAATGGCTACTAAAGAGTTTGAGGCCCTCGCTCTTGATGGCCACAACTTCCCCACATGGGCAATGGATCTCAAAGTGAGTCTATCGTTGCGCGGAATGTACCAGGCAATTGCAGCTCCCCAAGAGGGTGTAGCTCCTTTGGCTGAGACTCTCAAGTACAATACCTTATTTATTATACGGAACCACATCCATCCTGATCTCAAGGCTGAGTATCTGATGGAAGAAGACCTACGCGCTCTGTGGCTTGCTCTTCAAACACGGTATGAACAGCAGAAAACAGTCATCCTACCGGAGGCTGTCAATGAGTGGAACCACCTCCGCAAAATTTATGAATGCATACCTACAATAAATACCATAAAATCACAATTTATGTGCGCTATGCCATACAATAAATTGGTGTTCACCACCAATATTGTGATTAAACGGTATTATAAATATAACCTCATGTTATATTTAATTTTAGGTATATATTCATTTGGATTACAATACTCATATTGTTTTCCACATATTTTGCATTTTCATCCAGATTTAAAGGCGGAATATCTGTATGAGGAAAATCCACTTACACTATGGTTAGCCCTCAAAAATAGATATGAGCAGCAAAAAAAGCTGTTATCTTACCTGAGGCTAATCATGAATGGGCACATCTTAGACTCCAAGACTTTAAAACTGGTGGAGACTACAATCATGCCCTTCATGCTATTTGCTCTAAATTGTGTTTTTGTGAAAAGGAACCAACAGATGCGGATAAAATAGAGAAAACTCTCTCGACTATGCTCCCATCTGACAGGGTCCTACAGCAGCAATGGCGTGCTGCAAATTACCAAACTTATTTTGATCTTATGCATACTATGCTTCAGGCAGAAAAGCATGCTGAATTTCTTTTAAAGGATAATCAGCAACGTCCCATTGGGGCTGCTCCACTTCCTGAAGTTCATGCTAATCAAAATAACAACAAGTTCAGTGGTTCACTCAATCACTCAAAGAACTTTAAAGGTAAACACAAACGCAATATGAAAAAAAAATCCATCTTTACCCTCCGGATTGTACTATACATACATCAAATTCGTTCAACATATTGCGTACAAAGTAATTTTCTAAAATATTAACACATTCCAAACATGGCATGATCGCCTTGGCCACCCAGGCATTAGAATGATGAGGAAAATTATTAGCAATTCAATTGGTCATACATATCTCAAGACAAAAATTTCCGGAATCCTCAGATTTTGTATGCACTTTCTGTGCCACCGGAAAATTGATTTTAAGACCCTCTTATCTTAAAATCAGAGCTGAACCACTTAAATTCCTTGAACGCATTCAAGGAGATATATGTGGTCCTATACAACCATTGTGTGGACCGTTCAGATACTTCATGGTTCTAATTGACTCATCTACTAGATGGTCACATGTGTGTCTTTTATCCACACGAAACCATGCATTTGCTAAGTTAATTGGTCAAATTATCCAATTACGAGCACATTACCCTGAATATCGAATTCAATCAATTTGAATGGATATTGCTGCTGAATTTTCATACCATGCCTTGAATGACGATTGTATGGCTCTTGGGATACAAGTTCAACACTCTGATCCATATGTCCATACACAAAATGGTTTAGCAGAATCTCTTATCAAGAGAATCAAGCTCATTGCAAGACCATTACTACAGAATTGCAACTTACCAACATCATGTTGGGGTCATGCAGTTTTACACGCTGCTGACTTAATCCAATTGCGTCCAACTGCTTATCATAGCACTTCCCCGCTACAATTACTACGTGGAAATCCATCAGATATTTCCCATCTGCGAAAGTTCGGTTGCGCTACATACGTACCGATCTCACCACCGCAGCGTACCTCAATGGGACCTCACAGGAAACTTGGGATCTATGTTGGGTATAAATCTCCGTCAATCATATAATACCTCGAGCCCCTAACAGGGGACCTATTTACGGCCCGGTACGCTGATTGCATATTCAATGAGGAACATTTCCCGGCATTAGGGGGAGACAACAAGTACCAAACTGAATGCCAGGAAATTAATTGGAATGTACAAAGCATTCCTACCTCAGACCCACGTACCAGAGAGACTGAACTTCAAGTTCAGAAACTCATTCATTTGCAAAACATTGCAAATAACCTGCCAGATGCATTTACTGATTATAAGGGTGTCACAAAATCCTATAATCCTGCCAGAAATGTACCTGAAAGAGTGGAGGTACCGCAAAATACCACTCAACTCCCAGTTCAAAATAAGAGGGGGAGAAGTAAGGTACAAACGGCGGATACAGCTTCTAACAAGCGACAAAGGAAATAAAAGAATGTAAATGCAGATCAACCTCAAGTTGATAGACACCAAAGGATCCTTGTACCCAGATCAACAGTGCACTCAATATCTGATCCTGGGACATCGGAATACCCCGACTCAAATGTTTTGGGAAATAACATTGAGTCATCAGGGGTCCAAGAAATTTCCACAAACTATACTGATTCTGGAGAATCATACGATCGTAAGACTACAATTGTCGACATTTATTTCTCCACAACAATTGCAAACAACCTTCAAAATGATCCAGATCCCAAGACCATGGCAGAGTGCAAATAGCGCTCGGACTGGATTCAATGAAAGGATGCAATTCAAGAGGAGTTAGCCTCGCTCAAGAAAAGAAATGTATTCACCAATGTGATACATACACCTCCCAAAGTATTGCCTGTCGATTTCAAATGGGTTTTCGTCCGCAAACGGAATGAAAACAATGAGGTGGTGAGATACAAAGCAAGGCTTGTAGCACAAGGGTTCACGCAGAGACCCGGCATTGATTTCAATGAAACTTATTCTCCAGTAATGAGTGGAATAACATTCCGATACTTAATCTCATTGGCAGTACAAAATCATCTATCTTTTCAGTTGATGGATGTAGTGACCGCATATCTTTATGGGTCACTTGATTCGGACATATACATGAAAGTTCCCGATGGAATTTCAATTCCGAATCCAAACGCAAATCGCAATATGTATTGTATAAAATTAAACAAATCTTTATACGGCTTGAAACAGTCGGGAAGAATTTGGTACAACCGACTAAGTGAGTTCCTAACCAAAAAGGGATACTCCAACAATGATGATTGTCCATGCGTGTTCGTTAAAAGATCCTCAACAGGATTTTGCATTATATCTGTGTATGTTGATGATCTTAATATCATTGGTAACACACAAGATATAGATGAAGCACGTAATCATCTTATGACGGAATTTGAAATGAAGGATTTGGGTAAACCAAATTTAGCTTAGGTATACAACTTGAGCACCTTCATACATGCATCACAGTGCATCAATCAGCCTATGTCCAAAAAATATTGGAGAAATTCAATATGGACAAAGCATATCCATCGAAAACCCCCATGGTTGTTCGATCTCTCGACAGGGACAAAGATCCACTTAGACCCCGAGATGACAATGAAGAGTTATTGGGACCCGATGTTCCATATCTCAGTGCCATCGGAACGCTAATGTACCTTGCAAATTGCACCCGGCCGGATATCGCATTTGCAGTAAATCTACTTGCTAGATATAGCGCTGCTCCAACCAAAAAAAACATTGGGTAGGAGTGAAGAATATCCTTAGATATCTTCAAGGCACTAAAGATCTCGGTCTATTCTTCCAGAAGAATAACAATATGGATTTAATAGGATATACAAATGCTGGCTATTTATCAGATCCCCATAATGCCAGATCTCAAACATGCTTTGTATTTTTACACGGTGGAACAGCCATATCTTGGAAGTCTTCGAAACAGACTCTAGTGGCTACATCCACTAATCATTCTGAAATAATTGCATTATATGAAGCATCACGCGAATGTGTATGGCTTCGCAGAATGATTAACCACATACAACAATCATGTGGTATAGGTGCCATTGCATCACCTACCATTATCTAAGAAGATAATGCTGCTTGCGTTGTTCAAATGCAAACGGGTTACATAAAGAGCAATATCACTAAACATATTGCACCTAAACTATTTTACCCACATGAATTGCAAGAGAGTGGGGAAATAAATATTCTGCAAACTACGTCTTGTGATAATCTCGCAGACTTATTCACTAAGTCATTACCAACCTCCACATTCGAAAAATGTGTTTATGGAATTGGTATGCGAAGACTACGTGATTTGCAGATGTCAGGGGGAGAAATCTCCTAAGACTTAACCCGTTCAATATAAATATTGTACTCTTTTCCCTTTATGAGTTTTCCCTCTAAGGTTTCTCATTAAGGTTTTTAATGAGGCAATATGACAACGTAATCATAAATATATCTCTCTTTTCCCCACAGGGGTTTTTAGGAGATATAATCAAATATATGCCATATCATTTTTCTCCTTAAAATTTTCCCACTGGGTTTTAAAGGAGTTTTTCATGGCATATCCACTCTATCAGTTCTCCTTATATTTTTCCCTACAGGGTTTTGGAGGAGTTTTTCAAGATGATGAATCAAGGTGATCATATGAAGACACATTGGTCAAGGGGGAGTGTTACAAACTAAAAGTAACCAATGTGCAGTTACTTAATGTACAGATGTCTTTTGGGAAACAGACACCTTTCTTCCACCCCCATCATCATCTATAAAGCATTGCACAATCTTCAGAATCACTAATGAATGAATCAACTGTTCACTTGTCTCAATCTTTCACAACAGAGGGGACGGGGCCATGAAAATGGAGAGAGAATGGAAATGGGTACCTGGGATGGGGAGGGAGAAATCGAGGTGGCAACGAGGTTGGTTGGCAAAGAGGAAGACGACCGCACAGCAGCAAATCCAGCAGGGGTACGTCAAAATTAATTGATGGAAAATGCTTCCAGGATGAAGAGGAGTCGCTAAGTGGAAGGAATTGAAATCCGGTGTGGCAGATAGGGAGATCATCGTGCGTAGATCAGTCCACCAGTGGTTGGGAGAGAAGGGCATGGTGCCGGCGATGGGTGGCTCAGGGGGAGGATTTCACCCTTCCTATTCTTCTACATCTTACAATTCTTGATTTCTCTGTTCGTTGTCATTGCATTTCTTTGCTTTTGTGTGCCACTGGTGTGTCGATATGATCACTGCAGGAAGCCAAGATTGCTTTACTGTAGTGATAAGTTTTGGTATAGTTGCATTCTTTGAACTGAAAGAAATAGATCGCTTGAATATTTTGATTAGTATACTTAAACATGATTATGTCTTAGATTCTTGGTTGATGGAGTGGATGCTTTTACAGCCACATGTATTGTTGTCTGAAGCTTATGATCTCCTCTGTGTGAATTAAGGGCTTGTTTGATTCATAGCCTAGACATGTCTAAGTTTGCCTTGCCAAAGTTGTGGTCAAGAAAATTGAAGCCACAACTTAGTATGGCTAAAGAAATCTTGCCATAATTTATCATGTCTATAACTTGTAGGACCTACCACAAAAAAGTTTAGCATATCTAACTTGTAGTTAGGAGCCAAACATTATAGCCTAACTTAATTAAACTTGTCTAAGGCACTTGTGGAAAAGTGTGATAACCTTTGGTTTCCAACCAAACAGGTCCTAAGTGCTAATCATGTGCCAATTTTTGTCCATGAAATTCCAACTCAATGATTCTTGATTCTAATTCCAATTCAGATCTGCACATTGAAGGATTCTTGCAGTTAATGGTTATTGTTGTTCATGTCTTCAGTTTTGGTAATTTGTCTCTTGATGAAAGGAGCGAGAGGTGGAAGTGTCCAGCCCAGACAAGGGCTCACCAAATGATTCTCACAGGGGCTTCTAGATCGTGAACAATTTGTGGACCAAGAAATTGTTATTCTTCAGTCTCTATCCAATTTAATGGAGTTTTGTACTCTCTCCCATATAAAGCTTCAAATAGTGCCATTGTAATGCTAGCTTGATAACTGTTCTTGTAGGAAAATTCTGCAAACGGTAAACAGGTATTCTAGGTTGCTCCATAAACTACCGCACATGCTCTCAACATGTCTTCTAAAATCTAATTCACTCTTTCAATCTATCCTTCGGTCTATGGATTGTATGCAATACCGAATGCCAAGTCTGTTCCCATTGCATCATGCAATTTGTCTCAAAAATTTAGATGTGAACTAAGCTCCCCAATATGAAACTATTCTTTTAGGAATTCCATGTAGTACCATGATTTTTGTTAAGTATAGCTTTGCTAGCTTATCCTTCCCATATGTCTGCTTAATTGGCAAGAAGCATGCCACTTACAATTACCTAAATAACATCATATCCTTCTTGTGTCTTAGAAAATACAGTAATGAAGTCTATACCAATATCTTTCCACTTTTATTCTAGAAACAACAATAACTGTAGTAATCTTGATGGTCTCCGATGGTCTATTTTTATCTTCTGGCACACATCACTACTTGCCATATATTTGGCTATTTCTCTCTTCATAGTATTCCACCAGAATCTCTTCTTCAAGTCTTGATATATCTTCGTACCTCTAGGATGTATGGAAAATTGTGATGAATGGGCTTCTGCTAGTATCAAGTCTTTTAATTCCTTTTTCTTAGGTATACAATAGCAACCACGGAATTTTAAAATCTTGTGCTCATCTTCAGTGAATTCTGTCGAGTTTTCTTCTTGACTCTCTTCTTGAGTTGTTGAGTCTCTTCATCATCTTCTTGAGTGGCCTTGATTTGATCAGTCAATGTTGGTTGGATATCAGTGCTACTATAAACCCTTTCTTAGTTATCTATAGATTCAATCATTGCATATCTTTCTGTGGTTGAGGCGGATACTCTGACATATTGGCTATACCATGATATAACCTTCGACTCAAAGCATCTGCAACAACATTAGCTTTTCTTGGGTCATATTGTAGATTTAGGTCATAATCTTTAATCAATCTAACCATTTTCATTGTCTCAAATTTAGTTCTGGCTGGGTGAATATATACTTTAGACTTTTGTGATCGGAGAATAATTTTACTATAATTGCCCAACAAGTAGTGTCTCTAGATCTTCATTGAGTGTACCACAACTGCTAATTCTAAATCATGAGTTAGATAGTTCTCCTCATGTGGCTATGGTTTCCTTGAGGAATGAGCTATGACTTTTCTGACTTGCAACAACACACATCCCAGTCCTTACTTTGAAGCATCATAATATATCTGGAATTCTTTTTTAGGGTTTGGGAGTATTAAGACTGGGGTTGTTGTTAATTTCTTCTCTAGTTCTTAAACACTTTTCTTTACAACTACTAGTCCACTAAAATGGCTTGTCTTTCTTGAGAAGTTGGGTGAGAGAATGGGTTGTCTTTGAAAATCTCTCTATGAATCAGTGATAATAGGACGCCAATCCTAGAAAGCTTCAGACTGTAGTCACTGTTGTTGGCTGCTTCAACTTCATGACAGCTTTAAGTTTCTCTAGATCGACTTTCACTCTTTCTTCAGTGACAATATTCAGTGATGATATGTCCTAAGAATGCAACTTCCTTCATTCAGAAGTCTCACTTGGTGAATTTGGCATACGATTCGTATTATCTAAGCTTGGTTAAGGCAATGTGAAGATGTTGTTGATGCTCTTCTTCATCTTGGAGTAGATCAATATGTCATCCACGAAGACTATTATAAAAATGATCCAACTGGTCCATATAAACCAAGTTCATGAGATTCATGAAGTACGTTGGTGCATTGGTCAAACCAAAAGGAACAACTGTAAATTCATATAACCCATATCTTGTTGTGAATGCGGTCTTCTCTCAATTTTGCTCTCGGATTTTAAGTTGGTAATAATCCAATCGCAAATAGATCTTGGAGAATATCCTGCCTTCCTTAAGTTGATCCAATAAGTCATCAATTCTTGGCAATGGGTATTTGTTCTTGATTGTTACAGCATTCAATCCTCTGTAGTCGATGCACATTCTCAAGTTTCTGTCTTTCTTCTTAGTGAACAATATTGGGGCTGACCAAGGAGAAACACTAGGATGAATAAATTTCTTCTTTCTTTCAAACCATGCAGTTGTTTCTTGAGTTCTTTCAGCTCATTTCTGACATTCTGTACTGGTGCTTCATTATTGTCTTGGTACCTAGGATTAATTCAATGGCAAGCATGATCTGTCTATCAGGTGACCTTCTGGGCAATTCTTCTGAAAATACATCTGGGTACTCTTGGACTATTGGTACTTGAATCTTCCCATCTATTAATATACTGTGAACATTTTTCTTCATGTCTTCTACAAGAGTGTGATCTATCTTCACTGTTATTTCCTGACCTTCTAAATTTGCCAATGTCACTGACTTGTTTTCACAATCCATCCTAGCTTTATTTCTAGTTAGCTAATTCATTCCTAATATAACATTTATCCCTTTCATTTATAACAACAATAGGTTGACTTTAAAACTAACCCCTTGGATCTCTATATTTAAATCACTACACTCGAAGCGGGATTCTATCGTACTTTCGGGTGTTTGAAAAGCATAAGACTTTTGCAAAGAAGTAAATGATAACTGATTTCTCACAACAAAAGCCATGGAAAGAAATGAATGTGTTGCTCCAAGGTCAAATAAAACCAATGAAGGTTTCTAGTGAATTAGGAACTTACCAACGATGACATCAGTCGCTCCTGCTGCTTCCTCAGCTGAAATGTGGTGTACCCTTCCCTGAACTGGCCTTGATGTTCCTTTGCCTCTTCCTACTGGCATTCCCACTAACGTTCCTGTTGGCATTCCTACTGGTCTTGCTGTGGGTTGTCATGCTTGCATGATTCCTCCTTGTTATGTTGGTGCAGGAGCAATTGGCTGAGGAACTGGTGGTTGAGTCTTAACTTGAATGTTTGCAACTTTAGAGGGCAATCCTCTCTTTGGACAGTTATTTTTGTAATGACCAATTAGTCCACAATGAAAGCATGCATCTATCTTGCATGGGCAATATTGTTGGTAGTGGTTTCCTCCACACATAGGACACCACACCATTATGGACTGAGGAACATTATATTATGGTCTTGGAATTGCCACCATATGTCTATTTTGTTGGTACTGAATTTGTGATGGTACCATCATTCTTCTTCGAGGTGCACCTGATGATGATGCCTTTTGCACTGTTTTTTTTTGTGAGTATCCTCTAACTCGTTTCTTGTTTCCTCAAACATAATTAACTTATTTACCATTGCAGATAAGTCCTTAACATCTATTACTAATATATGGTATTTAAGGATTTCTGTAATCCTTCCTTAAAACTTTACATCTTCTTTCCTTATGTCTTTATGTCATCACGGGTGAGTTGGTTGAACTGACAAAGGTATTCCATTACCGAGCGTCACCCTAGTTTAAGAGCAAGGAACTCTCAGCATTTGGCTTCAACGACAACCCATTGGAATATGAGCTTGACGGAAAGACTCATCAAACTCCTTCAACGATATCTCACCTTCGTACATAGTTTGATAGTTCATCCATAAGCAGTGGCTTGGCCCTGAAGTTGATGGGAGGCATACAAAACTTTCTCTTGGTCATTATATTGCACAATATTCAACTATCTCTTGACATCCCTAATCCAATCATCAGCAGCTATTGGATTAGGTGATGTTGAGAAGATAGGTGGTCTTGTCTTTTGGAATCTGCCCATTTGGTAGAGGTTGGCTTCCTTTCTTGATTAGCAGCGACTCTTGATGAATTTCCTGTTGTTGCTGCTGATCTCAATGCTATCTACTCTAAAAGTTTAGCTTATTGTTCTATCATTCTTGCATAGCTCTGTTCTGCTTGGAATCAGTTATGTTCCATCATTGCTAGTATGCTCGCCAAAATTTCCTGGTTTTTGGTGGAATTGGTTTCATTTGCACGGTGGTTGCCCTATCCTTGAGATTTTGTTCTAGTCATTGTGGCTGCTGTTGATTGGAATCTAAAGTTGGTCTTCAGTGGTTTTAAGAATGTCAGATGGATGAGTAAGAATTCAATTTAAAGTAAGTGTAGATCCAACAAGATAAAGATTGAAGCGGATAGGAAGATGAAATTTTTTGGGTGGCGAGGTATAGATTTTAATAACAATTAAATTATGAGATAGTAAACATAGCTTTTGTCTATTTTACAAGGTGCATACAAATTGTACATAAGGTTTATATTACATCTTGTTTTACATGTATAAAACTATTACACAAAGTTGCAACTCTACACTAGCATAATTTACACTAATTTTACAACTCTTGACATCAAGCACCTAACTTCAAGCTTCAGGCTTCTTCCTCAGTTCCCTTCATCCAATGGCAGGTTGCTTGTGGTGTAGTGCACAATATCCTCTGGATCCTCTTCTTCCTCTTCGTCTTCTACTGTGGGTTCTTTTCCCTTGCCTTTGTCATCATTAGCTTCGATCTTCTATGATGCTCGGGAGGTGGATTCACATAATCAACTGCAATACTCAGGAGTAGTTGGCCTTCGGGATGGTGTTGGTCTGATGGGTGCGGGAACATCTGGGGATTCCCCGCAATCAGACATTTCACAAACTTCAATCATGTTGTGGCATTGAAGATCTTGCCTCAAGGTGAGCACTTCTTGCTATGACAAGTACAATTGTCGGTGAAGGTCTTGGTATTCCCTCAGGGTCCTCGAATAGAGAGCTTCCTGGTACACAATATGTTGAGAGGCTTCATTCAAGTGAGGGACTTCGTCTTCTTTGGCTTGAGGTGTGGAAAAGGTATCTCCATTATCGAGGTCCTATGGGATCAAATAGAAAGGTGATTTATCAAATTACTCATCGTAGTATCCGCGTGGATGGAGTACAACATTCTTGGCGGTGTCTTGTATGGCATCTTTTCCTTAATTCTATAGCCCACAAACTTGCATTCTTGATCTGGTCAAATGGGTAATGGAGTCGGGCTAACCCATCCCTTACACTAATACCATTTTCCATGGATAAATTGTTCTTTTACAAGGAAAATAGGTTGATGCCAGTTTGTCATGTTCAGATATAGTTTTATCTTCCATAATCTTTTTGTCAAACTTCAAAGTTCTTCCAGCTTGGTATAGATGAAGTGCACCATCTACTTAACAATGCCATTTTAGATATTAGAAAAAAATAGATATAAATCTTTTGTAAAAGCAAAAGTGAGCTAAAGCTAAAGTTAAGACAAGTACGATAGCATTAAGAGAGAGATGGTAGCAATAATTCTTAAGACTGGTAAGATAGCATTAAGAGAGAGATGGAAGCAATAATATTTATATTTTATTAAAATCCTTTTTATATTTTTGCAACTAGATTTTGCTATAAATCAACATTTCTAGTTTAACTCAGGGTCTCATCCTATAGTCAAGTAAGCGGACTCTGATACCACATATAACACCCTCTGTTCTGGGGTCGTTAGAAATCCTCACAGCTACCTAGCCTTATTCAGTTGTGGAGTATTGTACACAAGTGTGCATCATACGAACACATGCTTACAACACAAGTACCAAACTTTATTACAAAAGTACGGCATAACAACCAAGTTTTTAGCACAGTGGGGCATTCAAGCCCAAAGTTATATTACATTACAAAAGAACTCCATAGGTGTACCTTAGTGAGGACGAGACTCAAAACCACTGATCATCTATGCTGAAGATTCTTCAAGTTCTTCATCAATGGTTTCTTCATTATCATCCCATACATTATCATCCCATAGCTCTTCGGTTAGTTGTTTAGTAAGTAATGAGTACAACCATACCCAATAAGTCACAAGGGAAATCCTAATTAACTATTCACAAGGATTCTCAAGAGATGGGAGTATAATGGTTTTATTAATGTGTTTGTGGATGCAATTTTATTTGTAAACATTTTTTAATATAAAATGACAAGCATTACCTTCTTAAGGAAAATAAGATTTCAACAAGTTGATTACCGGATTGGTGTGGCCAAGTTGGTGTGGCGATCGAGGAGACGGCCTCCTACGCGCGCGTCGTGCTCCCGTATGAAGATGGCAAGGTTTGACCTGTTCTCGTAGACAGATATGCTTGAGTTCATCTGCATCCGCTGATTGTGCCAACTGGCGCTATTATCAAGGAACGTTGATGTACTGAAGCTTATCTGTCTATGAGAACCCGTCAAAACCTGCCGCACATCCTCCCTTGCCTTCCCAAAATACGGAAGATCCAGGCGCCTGAATCCCTGCCGGTTTAGGTCATGAGGTTATTGCGCGGGCCTTGGCGCCGAAGTGGCCGCGCGCGCGCGCTCCGTCCCCTACCCTTCGAACGGGTGGCAGCGGAGCTGGCGCCTAGCCGAAGTAGACGCGCGCGCGCTCCGTCCCCTACCCTTCGAACGGGTGGCAGCGGAGCTGGCGCCTAGCCAAAGTAGACGCGCGCGCGCTCCGTCCCCTACCCTTCGAACGTGTGGCAGCGGAGCTGGCGCCTAGCCGAAGTAGACGTGCGCGCGCGCTCCGTCCCCTACCCTTCGAACGGGTGACAGCGGAGCTGGCGCCTAGCCGAAGCAGACGCGTGCGCTCCGTCCCCTACCCTTCGAACGGGTGGCAGCGGAGCTGGCGCCTAGCCGAAGTAGACGCGCACGCGCTCCGTCCCCTACCCTTCGGACGGGTGGCAGCGGAGCTGGCGCCTAGCCGAAGTAGACGCGCGATCCTTGAAGCCGAGGCCGGGACTGGAGCCTGTCGCGGCAGAGGCTCAGCGGTGATTCTGAGTTGCAACTTCGCATCACGAACACCGCCACGCGTGCGGTGATTGCGATCTCACGATGCGGTAATGCGCTGTAAAGGTTCCTGGAATCGCGCCGGCCCGCGGGTTGCCAGAGCTAGGTTGTCGTACCGTGCAACTCGCCTCGGCGCGTGTAGGGCACGCGGCGGCTTGTAACCGGTGTGCGGCGAGATGTGAGCGGTTGCGTGATTGCAGCTGCTCGCCCCTTCCTTAGGGAAGGGGGACACGGGGCGGGCGGGGAATGGCGCGACGTCGAAGCTATTGTGCTCCCGTGGCCCATTAATGCACTTTTAATGGCGGCTGAAGTCGTGTCGACGCCTGGCCTTGCGTGCTCCAGCTATCTCGTGCGGGGTTTGCCACGCGGCGGGAGGCCATTGGAGCGTCGTGCTCTGACGGTCCTTCCCACTGTGGTCGCGCCTCTCCATCTTCGATTATGGGGGATTGTGCGGAACGGACCTCTGTGCGACTGCGGTTGCGTCCCGCACGCGGACCGTCACGGTGTTTCAGGATCGGGGCGAGGTGGCTTGAAATAGCCCTCGTAACTGCGCCCCCGCATTTCTACGCCCCTTCTCGCTTGCATCGCCTTCTATATTCCCGTAGTATTCTCGCTGCTATACTCCTTTTGCGAGAGGTGATGGCATCTGGCGGCAGGTGTAGCCAGGCGGCCGGTGCCTGCGGCATCCGCCGGCGGTCTTCGCCGCTAGAGGTGAAATACACGCTCAGCAAACGCGACCCGGCGGTGGCGGAGAAGCGGTGGCTGGCGGCGAAGGAAGGCTCATTTTCCGGCGAGTTGGGCCCCTCGCTCGTGACCAAGAAGACGATCCAGGGGCTACTGCGCGCGGGGAGGCTGTCCGAGCGCCAGGCGGTGCGATTACCCACCGTCGACGAGACGGAACCACGCCCTGAGGAGTCGGAGGCGGCCGTGTTCGTCGCCTTCTTCGACGCAGGGCTCCGCATCCCGGCGGCGGCGATTGTGGGCGACGTGCTGCGGACCTTCGGGCTGGAGTTGGCGCAACTGACTCCGAACGCCATGGCCCGGCTGGCGGTGTATAGCTGGGCCTTGCGCTCGGGAGCGTGCTGGCCCAGCGCTTCGTTATTTGCCTACCTGCACGAGGCACGATGCCAGCCCAAGGAGCGGAAGGACGGGACGCTGTCGAGCTTCGGCAGCGTCACCTTTATTCTCCGGTCGACCTGCGGTAAGCTCTTCCCTGTGAACTCCACTCGCGGGAAGTGGGAGTCGCACTGGATGAAACGGTGGTTCTATCACCGTGTGGCGAGCGGGAGCGGCCTCGAGTGTACGGGCCGGCCGATCGCATTTAAGACCTCGCCCGGCCGGACACTTGACGACGAGGACAGGCGGAGGGCCCGGCGGCTCGTAGGCGTGGCCGCCCGCTTTAACATGCGCGACCTCGCCGAAGAGTACACGATGTACGACGTGGCGCCGCTCGCCTGCGACTGGCGTCTGCGCCCTCGGTCCTCGTAAGCCTCCACCATCCCTCCCCTTGGCTCGCGCAGAGTGCATTACCTTTTGATGCTATCTCGTGCGTTGTTTTAGGGATTCGCCTGTAGGATGCGGAGCAGGCCGCGCGCGTATTCCTCGGGCTGTATACCGGCAGGGAGCACGAGCAGCGCGCGTCTGCTACTGCCGAGGCGGGGCTGGGGCGGATAAACCGTGTGTGCGAGGCCCTGGGCCTTGCCGTGCCAGACCGCGCTGAACCGACCCCGCAACACCAAGACGACAGCGCACCGAGGAGGAAGGCGCCGTCTCGCAAGAGGGGCCAAGGCGGAGCGTCTGCCGTGCTTGATGTAACGGCCGCCGCTGCTGCTGCCAGCGCTCCCGTGGGCGCGGCAAACGCGGAGTCGGATTCGGCGAGGTACGTCGACTCGGGCTTGGATGGCGAAGGATCTTCGGCGGATGCCCTGGACGGCGGGCTCACCACGAGCAGCCGGAGAGGAGAAGTCTCGTCACTCGCGGTGGTCGTTGAGACAGGATCCGAGATGACCGGCGGTGCTGAGGTGGAGCCTTCGGCCGTGGCCGCCATAACGCCTGAGACGTCCTCCGTGGGGGCGCACAGAGCTGGGTCTTCACCAGCAGCAGCGGCCGAAACCGAGTTGCCCCCCGCAGAGGTTGCCACGGAGGGGGCTTCGCCTCCGGCTGCTGGGGTGGTGTGGTCGCCCCTAGCTTCGGCTAAGCGGCCGTGTCTACGGCCGGAGCTCCACCGGACATTGAGGGGATTCGTCGTGGCGACGGGCATCGGGAGCTTGTGGGACTCCGATGCATATGTCGAAGTTCCTGCGGCGCGCGCTCCCTCTGCCCCCCAGGCCGCGCCGTCCGCCGCGCAGGAACGGTCGGCGCCGGCCTCGCACGCGGAGGCTTCTGTTCTCGGCGGGACCACGCCTTCCGCGGGGACTTGCGCTACCGTTACTCCGCCTGGTACTAGGGGTGCGGGCCCCCGGAGCCCTCCTTCCACTACCGAAGGTAAGGTGGTTTGGCTTCCCTGGTGTTTTGTTCATTGCGCCTTGCGGTGCTCACCTGCGTCCCTGTCTGCAGCATCGCTTATTCCGGAGGAGCCTTTGGCGGAACACGAGGGTCCTGGTGCCGGCGGCGCGAGCATCGTGCACCTCAGTCCGGCGGACTTTGTTCCCCCGTCTGAGACGCTGAGGGCGTGGCATGGGATCGTGGATGACGCGGCCGCCAGCGTCAGCCAGCAGGCGCGTCATACCTACGGGGTGGAGCGTCTCGGGGATGCCTTCGAGGTGTCGGGGGTGAGGGTAAGTGCTTACTTATGCGACAATGCTTGGCTATGCTGCGCTTGCTAAGTCGTTTTGCCCTACAGACACTGGTGCTGGGGCAGGCCCTGCAAACGACTTATGTTCATGCGCAAAGGGCGCTCGAAGATAGAATGTGGGTCGCCGAGGAGGAGCTGCGCGAAACCACGGGAGCCCGTTCTGCCCAGGATGCCCGCATCCGCCAGCTAGAAGCGGAGTGCGCTGAGGTGAAGGCGCACGCCGAGGGACTCGCCGCCTCGACGCGGGAGTCGGCCGTGGAGGTAATGCGGCGGGAGTTCGCGGCGGAGCGGGACGGCCTTCTGCAACAAGTCGCCTCGCTAGAAAAGGAAAAAGGTGAACTCGCCTTAACTCTAGCGGAGCGTGACCGGACGCTTGGCGAGGCTTCGGTAGTTGCATGGGATGTTATGCAAACGCTGGAGAGCCATCTCCAGGGGCTTGTGGCCAAAGTGCCGGACCACGCCTTCGGGCCGGAGGAGCTGTCGCGGACCCTTCGTTGGATCAAAGATGCCGCCGACGCTGCGCGTGGTGCCGCGATGACCTTCGGCAACCACTGTGTCTACGCGGCGTCGTGTATGGTGTGCGCGCTCCTACGGCACCGTGGTTGCACGCACATCGCCGGGCTGGAGGACCCCCATCTGGAGATGCCCGGCGGGGCTGGAGTAATGCCCGGCGTCGTCCGCGCCGTTTGCCGCTCCATAAAGTACTTCTACGAGCGGATCTGGGACTACGCCGGGGTGACCGCCGCACAGGTCGAGCCCCGGAAGTCCCTTTACGGGGAGGGGAGCCTTGGCCAATTTCTGGACGGGGTCCCCCGACGTGACGAGGACAACGGTGGGACCTCCGAAGGCGCCGAGAACTCGCAGGTGCGACGATGAGGTGGCTAGGTGTAGGCATGCGTTGTAATGTCCGCCCCTTTTTTGTGAATAAAAGGCGCGCTTGTTCTACGAACTGACTATTTGACATGTGCCCCGGGCAGCTTCCTTGCTGGGGACGACTGCTTGCGTCCGACCTTGCAACCCGGCGGCGCCTTCGACGCTGGCAAAGGGCCAAGGAGTCGCTGAACTTTTGGGCGGGCCGATCTTCTTCGGGCGAAGTCCCGGCCTTAGCGCGCGTTAAGGACGAGCCCGCCGAATAATGGCTTAGAGAGGCAGATATGCTAGCGGGCCTCTGTACTTGTAAAATTTTCCCGATGTATACATCTGCTGGCAATTAGGATATGCGCTGCGCGCTGTGCTTCGGGTGGTCTGACTGTAGTTGTGCGGGGGCCCCGCCTGCCTAGCCGAAGTGGGCACGCGAGCACTCCCGGGGCCTTGTTCCTCGGCGGAGGCGAACCTCGACGCTACGACTTGTTTAGAGTCCATAGACTGGCGCGTACGGAGGCGGACCTCGACGCTACGACTTGTTTAGAGTCCGTAGACTGGCGCGTGCGGAGGCGGACCTCGACTCTACGACTTGTGCGGAGGCGGACCTCAACGCTATGACTTGTTTAGAGTCCGTAGACTGGCGCGTGCGGAGGCGGACCTCGATGCTACGATTTGTTTAGAGTCCGTAGACTGGCGCGTGCGGAGGCGGACCTCGACGCTACGACTTGTTTAGAGTCTGTAGACTGGCGCGTGCGGAGACGGACCTCGACGCTACGACTTGTTTAGAGTCCGTAGACTGGCGCATGCGGAGGCGGAAGTGCGCGCATGCTCCGTTCCCCTACCCTCCAGGGCAGGGGTAGCCTCTGGTGTACCTCGCGCTCCGCGTGCGCCCTTCCTGAGGGCAGCCTCTGACTCGCTATGTCGCCCCCTCGGAGCTCTTGGGATTGGACTTCGGTGGCGCACCTCGCGTTCACCTCCCGTGGTGCGCGAAGGCGAGCCTCGACGCTTTGTCGTGATGCGCGATTGATGTCCATGCCCTCCTTGCGTTCCGCGGAATGCACCGAGAGCACCCGCGCTTTATCTATACTCCGTAGAGTGCGTGGGGTCGACATCCACGTCATATTTATACTCCGGAGAGTACGCATAGGGACGAAGTCCCTGGCGTGCGCGGGGTTCGCGTCTTGTTTATACTCAGTAGAGTGCGCAGGGAGAACATCCGCGTCTTATTTATACTCCGTAGAGTGCGTGGGGTCGACATCCACGTCATATTTATACTCCGGAGAGTACGCACAGGGACGAAGTCCCTGGCGTGCGCGGGGTTCGCGTCTTGTTTGTACTCAGTAGAGTGCGCAGGGAAAACATCCGCGTCTTATTTATACTCCGTAGAGTGCGTGCGGTCGACATCCACGTCATATTTATACTCCGGAGAGTACGCACAGGGACGAAGTCCCTGGCATGCGCGGGGTTCGCGTCTTGTTTATACTCAGTAGAGTGCGCAGGGAGAACATCCGCGTCTTATTTATACTCCGCAGAGTGCGTGCAGAGGCGTCCCCCCACACGTCTTTGTTTATACTCATGCCCGTGTCTTTGACGGAGAGTGCACACGCGAACGTGCGTCTTTGTTTATACTTATGCCCGTGTCTTTGACGGAGAGTGCACACGCGGACGTGCGTCTTTGGTTTATACTCATGCCCGTGTCTTTAACGGGGAGTGCACACGCGAACGTGCGTCTTTGGTTTATACTCATACTCGTACCCCTGGCTACGGAGAGTGCACACGCGAACGTGCGTCTTTGGTTTATACTCATACCCGTACCCCTGGCTACGGAGAGTGCACACGCGAACGTGCGTCTTTGGTTTATACTCATACCCGTACCCCTGGCTACGGAGAGTGCACACGCGGACGTGCGTCTTTGGTTTATACTCATAACCGTACCCCTGGCTACGGAGAGTGCACACGCGGACGTGCGTCTTTGGTTTATACTCATGCCCGTGTCTTTGACGGGGAGTGCACACGTGAACGTGCGTCTTTGGTTTATACTCCGGGAGTACGCGCGTAGGCGAAGCCTCCGCGCGCTCTCGCCGCGTATTTTTGCACAATGATAACAGGTGGCGACAAACGGAACTTTATTTCATTCCCGTTTGCGCGGGTAAGCGATTACACGTGGCGGAGGTACTAACCACTTGTCTTTGGCACGGCCGGAGCCTCTAGTAGTTGCGCTAGCTGTAGGGCTTGCCGAGCCGTCCCCGGATGACGTCGTGGGTCCCCGCGCTGTGGTGCCGATTCTAAGTGTGCCGTTGGTCGCCGCGACGGGGATATCTGGTGCCGTGCTCAATGCGCCGGGCCATGTCCTGGTCGCCACGAACGGTAATGATGGCCCGCGGCCCCGGGAGCTTCATGCATAAATAGCTGTGATGCGGTACCGCCCCGAAGGAGTTGAGGACCGGACGCCCCAGTATGGCATTGTAAGGGTATGGGAGATCGACGACGTCGAATATGGCATCTTCGACCCTTGCATTGTCATCCTGGCCGAAGGAGACCTGAAGGCATATTTGGCCGAGCGCCCGTAGAGGTTGTCCTCCGAAGCCTTGCAACGGGACTCCCGATGGGCTGAGGCGGCTTCGGGGGATCCCCATCTGGTCGAAGGCTGCCGCAAACAGAATGTTCGCGGAGCTGCCGCCGTCGACTAGGGTACGTCCCACGTCGCATCCCACTATTACGACCCGGACGACCAGGGGGTCCTGGTGAGGAAGCTCCACGCCTTGGGCATCGGCGGGGGTGAACGTGACCTCATGCTGTGCCCAGTCCGGCGGTGTCTGTGCTGGATATGCCGCCACGTGGTGTAGCCTCCGTACGTAGGCCTTCCACTACCGTGCTGAGGCAAACTCCAACGAGGAGCCTCCGGAGATGACGTTGATAACCCTGCGGTGGGTGGCCTCTGGAGCCTGTAGCTGCAGAAAGCCCTCCTGAGGCTGCTGCACATGGGCCTGAATCCGCAGAGGACCCTCGTGGGGCTGCGTCCCTTGTGCCTGGATGTGCACGGGGGCTTCGTATGGGTGCTGTACGTGGGCCACCACGGGCGGGCGTGCTTCCAGGTTCCTGTCCCTGGTGACGCTCTCGCGGAGCGCCGCGATAGAGGTGCACGTGCGCGTGTCGTGGTTGCCACGACCGTGGACTGCGCACCACAGCCCCTGGTGTTGGTCGTCGTAATCTCCACGGCCTCTATCGTCGCTGCCCCAGCCTCGGTGCCCTCGACCGCCCCGACCTGTGGGAGCGCTTTCTTCGGAACCGCCTTCGATGTCGAGGACGTATCGGCCCCGCCTCGACTTCTGCTGGCCGCGCTTGGGCCTATCGGACGGCTCGTGCGGGGCATCCTTGCGCTCAGGCGCGTCCTTGGACGACTCTGGCTTACGTTTTCCCTTGGAAGGACCGTCCTTCGGCGGATCTTCGGTTTTCGCCGAGGCGCCGGCCTGGTCGGTGTCGGAGTCGTCGCCGTGCGTCTTCTTCCGCCCTGGCGTATTCCTCCATTTTGTCAAAGAGCTTCGTCACTGTCTTGATTTGCTTCCGTGCGTTATACTCGGCCATCGGGCCGGGGCGAAGGCCCTGTATAGCTGCATTAACGACGGTGGTTTCGTTAACGTCTTTGACTTGGCAACGTATCTTTGCGAAGCGCTTGAAATAGTCCCGGAGCTTCTCCGAAGGTTTCTGCTTCACGGCAAAGAGCTGATCCGCGTCGACCCGCTCAACATAATTTCCTTGAAAGTTGTTGTGAAGGTGGTCGCGGATCTGCTCCCACGCGTAGATGGAGTTTGGCTCTATGGTATAAAACCAGGAAAGCGCCACTCCTTGCTAGCGGGCGGGTCGGCACTGGTACGATCGCCTCGCGAGCTCCCGAGCTACCGGTCGCGCCGTTGTGGCTACCTCCAACCGCCCGGTCCGCGCTGCCGGCGAGCGTTGCGGCGAGGGCGGCGAGGCTGGTTGCTGTCGCGCCGGCGGGGTCGGTCGTCGCAGCAGCGCCATTGACGGGGTTGGCCGTCGCAGCGCCGGTGGCGGGGTCGGTCGTCGCAGCGCCGGTGGCGGGGTCGGTCGTCGCAGCGCCAGTGGCGGGGTCGGTCGTCGCAGCAGCGCCGGTGGCGGGGTTAGTTGTCGCAGCGTGAGCGTCGACGTCTTCGACCACCGCGCCTGCGTCGTCACCCGCGCCTGCAACAGCCGATGCTGAAGCCCTGGTGCCCATGCGACGCTCCGACCCAGCCGCCTTCTTTCCCTTCGCCACCGCCGACGAGGCTTTTTTCTGTGCCATCCTTCTTCGGACTTCAGGCTTGCTCCTGTCCTCCCCACGGACGGCGCCAACTGTTGTGGTTACAGACCAAACAGAGAGGGAGATCATAGTGGAGAGTTGGGAGAGAGTGATAGTAATGGCCCCGGGTCCCCCCATGGCCTGTATTCCACATATATATATACACATGGGGAGTGCTTTTACAATTATACCCTTACATCTGAGTATCCCCTTCAGGGGCACTTATGTCATTACACATGGCCTATTCTGGGCCTTATAACCTTCTACCAGGCCTGCTGGGATTAGGTGGGGGCCACCCCTACAACAGAAACATTATGAAAGCTACTTATGCCTCGCTATTGAAATCACCTATCAAACACAGTTTCCCTTATCAGAAGCATAGTGTATTTGAATATCATTTGACACACTTTGCAAAGTTGCCCAACGTTACCTACAAAATTTCTCAAACTCACAATATCATGCAATAGACACGCAACAGATAGCGTGTGACTAAGTTGAGAAAACAAGGTCTTTCACTGCTCTCCTCTTTCTAGTCTCTATCGATAGGTTATAGACCTCACCGTGTCGGGATTCCAGAAGTGAAATTAGTGACCAAAATGATTGGACCTATTGTTGTGAAATATGGAAAATTCCCCTTCCAAAAAAAACCCTGTTGTATACGGGTCGTTCCTTTTATAGAATAACATACCCTTTAGTAGACATTTAATTGATTTTAGCAATTACTAGACCAAGTTTGACAAGTTAAAACTTATGGTTGAGCGATTTATGTGTCCTTTACTTAGCATAAGGTGCTGGTCCTTACTTTTTACCAACAAGGCAGCTATCCACAAACCAAAAGCCTAGTTGTCGAGACCCAAATATGCAAATTCGGACTCTCCTGTGTAACCCGCACTAGTCCAGGATCACGCTAGTGCACACAGTATAAACAAAGATGAAATACCAACCATATCACGATTTACTAAGAAAAGCCCAAATATCATTGATAATTATCAAAGTACGACCTTAAGGCCAAGCTTACAATTTATAGCCTAAAGGCTTAAAGAAACCAGCAGTGAAAAACAAAATTAAGCGTAATTGTCATTCGTCATGCCCACAGGCAATCGACTGGGGAGCAAAGTCCTAATCCGTGAATTCGTCGAAGTATCCTCCTTCTAGTAGCTCCTGCTGATCTGGTCCTTCTTCCTCAACTCTATGGATGAAGTTGTAAGTACATAGAGTACTCAGCAAGTCGTTCGTAACAAAAGTGCAATTTAGTATGCAAGGCTTACCAATGGATAGCTGAAAGGTTAATTTTTGCATAAAACACAATTTAAAGTAATTACAATAAATAGATTAAAAAGCAAACTTGGAAAATGATAATAAATAAGTAATCAAAGGAATTGAGACCAACCACAAGTGAACTGACCATTCACACCAATGAATCACCCATGAACCAAGATTCACGCAATGAATCACCAGTGAACTAACCATTCACTCCCCAACTTAACCCAACCAGGTTTTTATGAAAACTCTACCCCTCGTGTGAAATCACTGAGCATTGTCCATAACCGAGAACACAGCTATTCGAATAGTTTTACACTCTACATAGGTTGCACAACTGTACCCTCACGATGTGATAATCCTCATGTTAAAGAAAATCACAATAAGGCTTTTACAATGCTTCATCTCAACCTGATCCCGCTCGCTAAGGATTCGCCGTCGAGTAGGTTGACCACCAAGTCGATAATTACCCCCCTTGCGCCATAACAACATCAGTAGTGAAACCAAATTTGAGACTTCACAAATTATTATGCCAGGTCTAAGCCATACTAGACATGTGGTTTGCACGGTAAGGCTCGAATCAATGGCGCACAAAGTTAAGTCCTTAAATTTACCCAAGCAAAGCATCCACATCCCAATGTGCAAATTGCACCCCCTTTACTGCACGATCATTTGCCCGATTGAAAACAAATTTTTGTATAACCAGGATGAATGACACTACCCATGTCATGGCAATCAAATTTTATAGATGTGGCTGACCACCACATTCCAGTATATCATTAAGTCAAAATTAATTAATTAATTGCATGTGATGATAGACCCAACATACTACAAGCATGGCTAAACAATTCTAAACGTACAATCCATGTGACAACTACTATTGCATCACTAGATAATTACCCATCCTATGGTGACAATAGAATCATGGTATTCAAGTTATCAAGGATAAATTAATCAATTTGGACGATAGCTACCAATATAAGGTTTGTATAAAAATAGCAATGCATGATAATTTAAAACAAATTAATACATATTAGATTTGAAAATTGGGTTCAACATGATCAAAGAACATGACTTGCCTTGGCCTTGCTCAGTTGATGGCTCTTGATCTTCAAATCCTACTTCAGCTCCTTCAAACATGTGATCTAACGAGAGAGAAAACGGCAAAGAAACAACAAGATTTGAGTGCTCAATGGAGACGAAGGAAAGAACACAACACAGGGAGAAACATTGCCGAGAACAAGAACTGAAACCTACAAAAAGGACCTGCCCAAAGACTGAAAATGCTCTCTAAAAAAGGGAAAACTTAAACTGACAAAACACTGAACATACCAACTTACTGCTTGAGACCGAGAGGAAAAGCTGGACAGAGAAAAGAAGCAGACGGCAAGCAATTGAAAACTGAAACAACCAGAGAATACATGCTGCCGAAAACTGAACAGAAGCTGCAGATTTTATTAACTGAAATCAGAACAAGAGAATCAAAAACAAGAGCAAACTAAAGCAACACAGAGAGAAAAAACAGTCCAATGCAAACAGGGAACAGTTGACTGTAAATTGCCGCCATAGAAGTAGCCGAAGACAGTAAAATGAATGTTGGCCGAAAAACTGACTGCAATGCTTGTTCGGTTCAGATTGCTGTATTTTTTATCAGCTGAACTACAACAGCAAGACACAGCACAAGTAAATCAAGGAAGTGGCTGAAGACAGAAAACCAAAACTGCAAGTTGCAGACCGAAAACAGCACAGATCACAGCACATCAAGTGGGACTGCTCACAAGTGAGAAAAGCATAGCCAAAACAAAATAAAGAGAGCAAAAATTGCAGCCGACAGAAAAGCTGAAAACTGCAGACCGAAATCAACTAAAGGAACAGCATGCTGAAAACAGAAAGATTGAATGCAGATTTTTGCCAAAGAAAACCTGAAAATGCTGCCGATAACAGAGAGAAATAAGAAGCAGCTGAACACACAAAAAAACTAAGAAGATCTACTGGCCGAAAACTGCAATCAAGCAATCTACCGACAGCAGCACTGTCTGAAAATAGCATGCTCTGTAATTGCTGTAAACAGTAGAGTAGATGGGGAATTTGGCAAAAGTTTGCTGCTCTTTTTGGGTCAAATCATTAGGACTACACTTTAAACAGCACAAAGACCTCAGAAACAACAACCTGCAGACAAGGAGCAAAAGAAACTGGAATCTGAACAGAAATCATACATTGAACTGAAAATGAGACATATTTCCAAATTGGTTGCCATTCTCCAATCTTTAGCTCTAGAGACTTTGAAATATAGCAGGAAATGATCTCTTAGCAAGAAAATACAAGCAAATAGCAGACCTTTTTGGCTAGATACCTTGAACCACACTTGCTCTGCCATCAAACCCTAGGTATAGCAAAACAAAGGAAGTGATGCGCATGAGTGAAAATGAAGAATACATATTCAATCTGTCTTTTGCTCTCAAGAATGGTTTGGCAAAATAGCCTTGGAGTATTTCCCAGTTCAGAGCATTCCATTTTGCAACTTCTAAAAAACTTCAACCCAAAAATAGAAGAAGCAAGGAAGAACTGAGAACAACAGATGAACAGAGACTCAGCACAGAAAGGCACAAGTGAAGGAATAGCTCAAACTCAATCCTTCTCATAATGATTCAGAGACATGGGCTATTACATATGGTTCTTCTACATCCCTCTCACTACATGATTCTCAACATGGGATGAACTCACGCACATACACTGAGCTCAACAGAGAACACACCACACACACTACTCTCTCCTGCTTGCTTGCTTTAGCTCAATGCACCACCTCTGCCTCCTCCTCACCACATATATGAAGGCAGGAGCTCACACCCAAAGTGGCAAATCAAGAAGAGTCAGTTGGAACCCACTCCATGACTTCACACACACACATGTGGCAAAAGTCAAAGCTCTCATCTCATCTAGAAAATTGGAGGGAAACAGCCACTCCACTCAGGCTTGAGTCAATTCTCCAAATTGCCCCTCAAACACCTTCCCGGAAGCTTCCCGCAACCGGCACCCTGACCATCTGGACCTCGACTCCTCCCTGAGTCTAGTCCCGGTCCGCTCCACTGCACACGACCGCACCCGGCATCCTGACCATCTAGACCTCAGCTCCCCCCTAAGCCTAATCCCGGTCCACCTCGCCGCTGCCCGTCGTGTCCACCTCCAGTAGCTCCAGCTCTGGTTCCTCGTCTCTCGACTCGCAACCACCTCAGCAGCCTCGATCATCTTCGGTGTCTCCAACCGTCTGGACCTCAACACCTCCTGTGAAGTCCCGGTCCTCCCACGCCTCACCATGACCTAGCTCCGAAGTTCTACAGTCACACAGACAAACAAACCGTCACATAGCACTGCTTGAAATAGTATAACCATCATTAGCATCAAAAGAAGGTACTCAATCATGAAATACCCAAATCGACCGATTGAGAAAAAGAATAAGTGTCCTAAGCACTCCCGACAGTGATCGACCAAGTCCAACCGAACCGGACCACGCCATGCACCGACTCGGCACAAACCGACCGAATCAAACTCAAACTTTCCAGAAACTGATTCAATTACTCATCATAAACATGGGGAACCTCCACATGCTCTCTCAAATCCAAATGATGAATTTTATTTTAAAAGCTTTAAAAAGGCTCTGCAAATCAAGATGTTACACTAGTGCACTTCAGCACTACCACCAATCCAACCCAAGCCTCTTCTCTAGGGTAAAATCATGGACTCCAACCAACTTTGGCTTTTCATGAATCATCCTTAACCCTAGTACAGATTTTATGAATCTATCGACATAGTGCCAATGTCACTTAGTAGTACAAATATTTGACTTCAACTAATCTACAATTAATTAATTATAGAGTAATTTCATGTTACTAAGGTTGTCAAGATGAATATGGTGTCAAATTAAACGTGGCATATTCTAGTGGTGGGACATAACTAATTGTCATATCATTCTAAACAATTATTGTAAATAAATAGCTAAGCGTAAATAACAGTAATAAAAGTACTATAAATAAATAATTTAAACAGTATGGGTTCAACAGGTTCAAAAACATGTGATGCCTTGCTACTGAAAGTACTGTGCTAGCTCAAAGTCTTTGGCGTCTGGACCTAGTCCTTACACTGTGGACTCGAAGAAGTTGGAAGTTAGCACAAACAATATAAGTTTGTGCTTGAGACAAATCAAGCTAGGAAAATAAAAAAAGGAGTAAAATTCAATAAATTCCAATAAAGTCTAAGTTTGGTTTCTATAAAAGTCTAGGTTGGTGAATGGAGCCGGAAATGGTTTAAATGTACTTGAAATGATCAAAATGGGTATCTATTTATTTGTTGGGTTTTTGGTGAACAGTAACGGGTCTACCTATTCATTATGATCAAGTTGGGAACAGTGTTAGATTTGGAACAGTAGTGGATTGGGTTTGAATAGCGTTGAGTCAGGTTATGAACAATACGCTACAATGTTGGGCTAGGAGTTTTGGGCCTGGCTCAAGGCTTTTCTCTTTTCTGGGCTGGCCGGTCTGGCTTATTTTACTCACATAAGGCCCACTGAGCAGCTTGGCCTACCCTGCCAGGTGTCTTCTCCATTGGTCAGGCGCCTCTCGCACCCAATGCTGAGCGCAATGGTGAAACACCGACGGGCACTTTGATGAGCATATCTACTGGTAATCGAGCTTAGGGATGGATTCAAGAGGGCAAGGTGGTTCCATTTTTGTGCTTTGTGGGGCATTGGAATTGATGATGGTGGCCGATGGGAGGAAGAGGCCGCTAAGCCTTTTCCATGACATAGCACCGGCTCAGCCATTTTCTGGTGAATAGCATGGGCTTTTAAGCATCTATGAGTGATGGGGATGCTAACGGCAGTGCTGGGTGTAGCTCTCAATGTTTGTGTTAAGCTGTCCACGGAGAAGTGATTCGGTCCATGGCAGTGCTTAGTCATCGATGTGCTGGGGGTTAGGAGGGGCTAAGGCAAGGTCACAATTGGGCTTAGGAGAGTTGGGTGGTGCTACGAGTGAAGCTAATTGGCATTTGTTTGATGTTTGTGTGGAATCGAAGATTGGGGCTCACTAGTGAATTAGCAGCGGCGATGGTGTTACAGTGATGGGAGCAGAGGGGAAATGGCTTGGGTGAGCAATTGAGTGGCTATTGGGGCTGATGGCAAGGTCGACGTGGTTTTATATTGGGCGGAAGGTGGTGGGAGCAGGAGAGTGAGCTTGGCGTCATCGGCGCATGGCTGCAGCATCGGCGGTCTAGATGGTTCGACAGGGAGAGATGGCATGGTGAGGACTACAGTTCTTTGGTGTGATGGCGTGCATTGATAGAGGTAGTATGGTGCAGACGCTCGCGTCGACTGCACGGCATGCTAAATTGTGGCGATGGAGAAACAGCTAAGACGACCGTGGTGCGTGGAAGGATTGAGGTGACGGCTTTGAATGGAGATGTCAGAGCATGGTAGAGCGGTGTATGATGGTTGGTAAGAGCATCTCCACATGACGACGGTGAATGAAAATGGGCCAAGTGGCCAGGAGGAACAGAGGTAAAGCTAGATTTTGAGAAGGCGCTAACAGATTGAGGAAGCAGAGAACCATATAAGGAAGGCACAAAAAGGCTAAGAGTTTTTGAATTGGGAAAGTTTTTAAATTCAGCCAAATTCAACAAAAATTCAAAAATAATTTGAAATTTTGAGGTGTTTCATAGACCAGAATGCAACACCGCTATCGATTAGGGTTTTGGTAGATGGTGCGACATACTCCCAAAAGCTCCATGTCTTCCCTTAAAAAGAGCCACTTTAGTGGAACCTAACACTAGGGGCCTATTAAGGTTTAATATCTATTTGGACAAATCATATCTGAACTAGTTTATTCCAGCCTAATAAGTGTGCGACCTTGTAGGTTTATGTGTACTTGGCCATGACCCAAAAACCTCTTTCCAATTCACAAGTCCATAGCGGTCCCTAGCAGGACATGCCAACCCCTGCATACACATAAAGATCATATTGGATAAACCTATATAGTGCACATGTGTTACTCCCTTTGCCTCATGATACCAGATGGAACTCAAGGGAAGATGTGTGCTATCCTATGATAGTTTGATCATTCACTCTATCTTGTAGTGGATTACTTAGTTGTAGTTGACTCTTCAACTATATTTGGCATGGCTATGGACTTCTCTAATCCAATCACATCAAATGGCCCTCTCATGTTAAAGAAGAGGGCAAATTTCATCTTGATCACTCACATTCCTCTGCATGTTTCATAGTAAAACCAAAAGCTACCTTTATGAGAGCTATTTATGAAGTAGCATTTAGCAACCCCAATGAACTATTACACATGTAAGAAATGATGACCACCTCAAATGTAAGGATCCCACATACGCTACATATAAGACCAACTGATGGCACTTAAGAATATAATAATTCCCATATTACCCCAAGATGGGTCAATCCAACATAATCATCTCCAACATATACCCACATTATTGATTTTATTATCTCATATACATGATCCGTGAAATATGATGCATTTGGGTCCTTACTTAGTTGATAGCTAAGTAAGGTCAATAACCAATATGTCATTAAACACTCCATCTCAAAATACAAACTTAATTAAAGGTTATGTTAAAATATAATTTTGTGTGTAGGAAAATAATAATTAAAGTTGTTTATGGAAAATAATGACTAACTAGGGTGAATGAACTAATAATATTCTAAAAGTATTTTAATTTGAAGAATCCCTAATTAAGGATTTTCTTGAAAAAAAATAGTTAGATAGAAATAGAGGTTAATTATGAAGCCATCAAAATTTGTTTTAGAAACTCAAATATCAGTGGAAGACCCTATTGAAATATAATCATGTATAAATGATAATTGTAGTATCATTATCCCAAAATTTAAAATACAAAATTAACTAAATATGATGTTAAATGCTAATGTGCCTTAGGTCATTAATAGTCCCATAATAATATATAGGTATCATAGCTAATTCATATAATTAAATCAAAGTAACTTAGTGCCAAATTGTAATTAAAGATAATTAGTATATCAATAGTATTTAATTCAAAGCACAACATTAATAGAGAACCCTGTTAAAATATAACTCTATTAAGATAACGCGAGCACAGCGTAGAACTCTAAATAGCTAAGCTAGGTGTGGTGGCTTTCTGAACAAGAGAGGTCGGGTATGGCTAGAATGACAACGCGATGGTCATAGTAGCTATGAAATAGGGGATGTCGGCAATGGTGACGTATGGCCAGTTCCCTGTGAATCGACGATGGTTTTGGGTGTAGGAGGTGATGCAACACCATGGGTTGATGCAAATATGGAAGGAGCAGACCCCTGTGGTGGTCGGAGGGGAGAACAGAGGTAGAGGGTAGCACTACTCACACCGGTATCGAGCTCTAGTAGTGGAATAGACAAGGAGTTGCAATCACAATGTAGAGCATGGCGATGTGAACCCAATTGTGGTGATGGCTCGAGCTATGGTGGCCAGAGTTGGCCAAAATGGCTAGACAAAGGCAGTGGCTATCTAGGAACTAGGGATGTCATTAGCGATAGCTCCAGTAATGAAATTGGCCAATCGAGGGGTAGTGGAGCATCAAAACCATGAGAGGATGTTGGTGACGTGGTTGGTGAAGGAAGAATATAGCCAGGATGACCTGGCATCATTGGCTGCACTCGAGTGCCATCAAGCTCGAGGGTGGTGGTTGGTGAAGGAAGAATACAACCAAGATGACCTGGCATTGGTGGCTACACTTAGGTGCCATCAAGCTCGAGGGTGGTGGTTGGTGTAGGAAGAATACAGCCAGGATGACCTGCGTTGATGGCTGCACTTGGGTGCCATCAAGCTCGAGGGCTGCAACGCTCCAAAGTGAATGGCCTTGGACGGAGGGGCTTCTAAGAATCAGTGAGGTGAGGTGAAGCCATTGATGTACTCTGTTCGGATGGATGTGGAGCATAGTGACCTGCCACCATGCACAATGAGCTTGGTGGTAGAGCTCATGGTGGCGGGGCAACTTGGGAAGGATTAGGACAGAGGAATGGGTGGTTTAGGACTAAAATGCAGTGAGGATGGATGCAATAGGTTCAATTTTGGGTGAGGACCATAAATGAGTGCAGCAACAACAACGATGGCTATAGGATCAAGGATAATCAACTAAGTTTTCCAAGGCATCACAAGCTATGTGTCTACCAAATACAATTCTAACTACACAAGATAATCAATTGAATAGCTAGGAATATAAATGCAAAAGAGTAAAGACAAGAGATAAGAAGACAGTGATGTTTTTCCCATGGTATCGAAGACTTGTTGGCCTTCACTAGTCCATGTTGAGGTATGCCCGAAAGAATTGGACTGGCTCCATGAATTAAGCCTAATGACCTCAAGTCTACTAGGGTTGTTGTAACAGCCCAGTAGTTTATTTCAATTTTTGAGAAAAAAATTTTATTAAATTAAATTAATTTGGTTTAAAATAAAAAAAAGTGTTTTGATTGCCTGAGTTTTATTTGATTTGCCATGATTTTCTGCTTTTAAAAAGATTTGATTTTGAAAAGTAATTTAAATAAAAATCTAAAAATATTATTAAATAAAATGATATTTTGATTTTCTGTAAAAATCCTATTTCAAATGAATTATTTGGATTTATTTGGCTTTTATCCTTTTTCTGGATTTTCTGGAGTTTAAAATCTAATTTTGGAAGTAAAGGTATTTTAAGTATAACAATATGATACCAAATTAAGTTGGAAATATTTTATCTAAGTCTAAAACATCTTCAGGAATTTTTGTGGATTGTTCTGGAAATTTTGGAATTTATTTGGTATTTTTCTGAGCTTTATTTGCTTTTCTCGGGTTTTCTAAAAATCCAAAATCAAAAATAAAATTTATAACCCCCTCTCTCCCTCCTGGGCTGACGCGTGGCCGGCCCAAATCTCCCCGCCTCACGCCGGCCCAAAATCCCCCCCCCCCCGGTTCGCTTCCCTTCACCCACTCTCCTCTCCCGGCCGCCCAATCCTCTCCCCTTGGCCACGCGTCGCCATCTCCTCCACCCGCTCCCTCCTCTCTCCTGCATGGACCCCACCTGTTGGCACACCTCCCCTCTCTCTCCCTCTCACTCTCGCTGCTGTTGGGGCCCGCCTGTCAATGCCACCTCCTTCTTCCCCATCTTCTTCCTCCCCGCGCGAGCGTCGCCGCCACAGCCGTTGCGCCGCTCTGCCTTTCCCGGCCACGCTCACTTCCCGCACGAGTGCCACCCCACCTCTCTTCTTTGTCAGCCGCACTCCCTGCGCCCACCTTCCCCCACTCTCGCGCCAACTCTGCCCTCATCTACCCGCAACCGCCACCACCTCCCCGACTTCTCCAGCGAGCAATCTGCGCTGTCTCCGCCCTCCGCCCCCTATAAAACCCCCACCCCGAGCATTGACACCCTGATTACCACCTCTCTGCCCTCCCCTTCCCTCTCCTGAGTGCTATTCACCCCCGCATTGCGCTTCCACCGCCTCGGCTACCGAAGCTTCTCCAGCGAGCTCCCCTCACCGCTCCAGCCGTCCCCGAGCTTCACCGAGGACTCACCGAGCATCCTCGCGTCTGTGCGATCATCGTGCACCCCTTCCCCGTTGATGAAGACCGCCGGAGCGCCACCACACCGAAGACTCGAGCTGTGTCGCCAGCCACCTCCGTTCACTGCCAAGCCTCGAGCCCAGGGTAAATGGAATCCCCTCCCTCTCCTCTCTCTGTTGCGCCCCTCACCGGCCACTTCCATGCCGCCGTTCGCTGGAGCCCCTCGGTCCTCGTGTGCCACTCGCTGACGACCGTGCCACCTCAGCCGACCCATCCCCAGTGGCAGCCACGCGGCCACCCACGGCGGCGCCACTAAGCCCAAACTGGCAGGGTCAACAGGCCAGCCAGCCCCCCAAGCCACATCAGCAGTGCGGCCTACATGGCATGCCACGTAGGACCACCTGGCGCACAACCACGGCACCAGGCCGCCACACCAGCAGCCATGAGCTCGGTCAGCAGCCACGTCAACTTCCTGTCCATGTGGCACACACGGGGCACACACCTAGTCGCCACATCAGCGCTCAAGCCCACGTGGCAACCACGTGTACTTGCACGTCAGCACTCGAGCGCCTTCCCGAGTCACGTGGCAGACACGTCAGCACCACCTGGCAGCCACATCAGCAAAATAGCCCAGTCATCTGCCACATCAGCACCATGTCAGCCCCTGCCACCTTAGCCTTCTCCTTGGTCCATCGACTCGATCCACGTGAGCTGGGCCCACTGGTCAGTCTCAGCCAATCAGGGCTGACGTCATGCTGATGTCATAAACTTGATTTTCTAGTAGAAAAGTCATTTGGCCAAAAAGAAAATCCCAGGGCAGACATCATAATTCCAATTTTCTTTAGCAAAATAATTCCAGAAATTCCTTTTATTTATTTTCTCTGATTTTTAAACTTCCGAGAGGCCGTTCTCCTTCATCCTAACTCCAATTGAGCCTGTTCAAATTCATAAATTCATCAAAAATTCCAATCTATCAATTTCTACCCTTATTTTTTATTATTTGGAGTTTATTTGAATTTTATTTGAGTTTGCTTGGGTATTTTCACGTGTAAACTCTGACGATTCGGAAGAATTCTTCGACGACGATTTGCACCCAACTGAAGAGCAAGGCAAGTCACACTCTTTGATCATGTTGATCTCAGATTGCGAACTAAAATTATGTTATTTTAAATTATTCTGCATGAATATTTTTATTCAATGTATTTCAATTTAGTTTTAAATTTAGTTAATACCTGTTTGTTATTACTTGCTTTGACATTGCAAATCCTTATACCTTGTCACCCTAGAATAAAACTCTAGTTAGTACACTAGTATTGGCTAGAAAGTTTTACAAAAAAATGCTTAGACCTACTTAGACATAATATTTGTTTTGAGATACCTTTTCACATAAAATGATAAAGTTTTCAAATGTATTCTTGATTTTGGTGAGTCAAAAAGGATTATGAAATATATTGAAATAAAATATAAAATCTGGTTTAGGTGGTGGGTGCAGGCATGCGTTAGGTGGTGGGTGCAGGCATGCGTTGTTGTTCGATGACACAGTGTTGATTGTCGAGCACAGCGGGTATGCACCGTTGCCTAAGTCAATTAAGGACCGGTCTATGAGCTACTATTGCAAAGCCCTATCATACTACCACAAGGCTGGTATGGGACAGTCCTGGCTGATTAATTTGTGGGTCCCAACCTGAGTCATGTCGTAGGTTGAAAGTAAGCGTGGCTAGGCCATGAGAAGTCTCACTTGGCTTAAGAGGGGGGTCTAGTCTGGTGGATTCCTTACTGGGGTGAAACATTAGAGTTGGTGTGGCCAGGTTGAAGGCTTTGCATTGTAAAAGCCTTGTCATGATCTCCTCGCCGCACACCAAAGGAAGTGTGTTAATCCGGTGGCAATATGGGATGATCATGTCTTGTGGGTAAAGCTGTACAACTTCTGCAGAGTGTATAATCTATCTTGGATAGTCATGCCCATGGTCATGGGCATGCTGAGTAAAAGTTTTTCATGGATTAGACTTTGTTTTTCATGGATTAGACTTTGTTTTTCAAAATGGTTTATGAAAACCTTGTGGATGGATGGAATTCATGAGAGATTGAAAGCTTGTGGATGGATGGAATCCATGAGTGATTGGAAGCATGTGGATGGATGGAATCCATACGAGATCTTTTGGAAAAGATGGTCTGAATGGGATGCTCGTGGTTAGGTTAGTGTTTGGTCGGTGCCTGCACTAACGATATTAATTTCATTTACAATTATTATTTTTACTTATTATTAAATTCAGCATTTTCAATCTATTTATTGTATTTCTTTAAATGTTGTTTTATGCTCAAATAACCATGTATGCCTTCTTTTATTGCCTTTATCATTATGTTGCATTTCTCCATGTGACTTGCGGAGTACAAGTTTGTACTCACCTTGCTATCTCCACATAGAGGAAGATGACTTCAACTATAATGAAGATCTGGATGAGTAGGCCGCGTCTTACTGTCGTTTGCCTATGGGCAGGCTCAGTGGGCTTCTTCCGCTTCGGTGTTTTTCTTCTGCTTCTTATGTTTAAATTTGGCTTATGTGCCGTGGATGTAAACTTTGGCATTCATGTCCATATTTAGTTAATAAATGTCATTATGGTTGATATGTATCTTTGTTGTCCACTGTGTGCACTAGCTAATTCTGGACTAGTGCGATTTATATAGAGAATCCAGGAGTTGTTGCTCTGGAGTCCGATAGTTGGTCTTCCTCTACTCTAGAGATGGCGAGCACCACACCACTCATAACCAACGTCGGGCCTCTTCATAATCTTGTTGAAAAGTAACAAATCACAGCTCTTGCTTGAGAAAGTAATAAGTGTCAAGAGGATCAACAAATGATGCAAGTACACGTCAATGCTCTCAACTACACCAAATGGTGCAAAGTGAGCCAAGTGAGTAGTAAAGAGTGCACCAATAGCTCTAAGTTATTCAATGAGGTCAAGCGTTGGTGCCATGGTGCCAGTGAGGGGGTATTTATAGCCCCCATCCAGAAAATTGACCATTTGGGGCAAAATTCTACAAAATTCAGTAGGTGTGGCACTATTGTCATGTATCGTCCAGTACAACACACCTCTATTCAACAACTCTTTTGTATGCAATTAATATGTTTGAACTAGCCGTTAAACTTTATGTGTGGTACTACCATTCTCACAGGGGCCAATACTACTGCACGACTTTAGTACTACTTGCTAAAATTGATACTACCGATTTCCAAGGATTTAAAAATTGTCCCAAAACATGCTCTCTAGAAAAAATATATCGCAAGGAAATTGGTACTACTGCACTGCGGTAGTACCACGGTTCAAAGGTGGTATTACTGTCGACCGATAGTACCACATGGCCTCTCCGGTGCTACCGATTTTTCCGACAGATGTTTTTCACAAACAGGTTCAAGACGTATGTATGACTCTTTGTTGATCAAGATGGCACAAACTGAATTCTCAAGCTACTAGCCATGATCCCCCTTTATAGTACGGTGTTTACCCTACAAATCTAGACTTTTCTCCAAACACCGAAACCGACCAAATTATAAAGGATCCTAAACCTTTATTTTACCTTTGACTTGAACATGTCCATCTTTCATAGTCTTTGTATGCCATTGTTGCGTTGTCATCCGTGATCTAGGACTACACCTTTAAGACATATTAGCACACATGTTAGACCAAATACAATATTGTCATTAATTATCAAAACCAATTTTTAGGGGCCTAGATGCTTTCAATGGCACGACGCTCGGGCTGGACGCCTGTAGGATCAAGGATAACCGACTAGAGGGGGTAAATTAGAGGTTTTTAAACTTTTAATGCTCTAAACAACAATTTCAACAAGTCTAAGCAAATCAAAATTTCTAGCACAAGTCAAGAGCTAAACAACTTAAGTTTCACTAAGTCACCACAAGCAATGTCTCTACTAAATATAATTCTAGCTATACAAATTAAATCAACTTCAAGAGCTAGAAATGTAAATGCGAAAAAGTAAAGACAAGAAATAACCACAATGGAGACACACGAAATTTTTTCCGTGGTACCAAAGACTTGCTGATCTTCACTAGTTCACATTGAGGTAAACCCAAACGGATTGGAGCGACTTCATGAATTAAGCCTTAAGAACCTCAAATCTACTAGAGTTGCTCTTCCTCCACTCTGGAGATGATGAGCATAAAACCACTCACAACGATGTTGGGCCTCTTCACAATATTCTTGAAGAGAACACCACACAATCTTCCTCCAAGTCGTCTAGGTGGTGGTAAACACCAAGAGTAATAAACCAAAACTCTCGCTTGAAGGAAACTAAGTACCAAAGGATCAACTAATGAATGAATGCATTGAATGCTCTTAACTTCCTCAAAATATGAAAATGAGCAAATGAGTAGTTGGGAGTGCACAAGAAGGTCAAGGGATATTCAATGAAGTGTTCTCTACTAAGCTTAGTGCTGGTGGAGGGTATTTATAGCCCCCAACAATAAATTCGACCATTTAAGCATTTTCCTAAAAAAATTCAGCAGGTGCAGTACTACCACCATGTATCAGCTGGTACTACCGCACCTAGGGTTTAACAATTATAAGTAGCTCAATTAATACTTCTAAACTAGTTGTTACTGATTGATGCAGTAGTACCACACTCACATAGGCCGGTACTATGCTCTGCGGTAGTACACTCATCACACGCAGTACTACTGATTTTCGAAGAAGCAAAAAATGCTCCCAAAACACACCTCTCTGAAAAAACATACCTCCATGTAACAAATGGTCCTACCGGGTGTGGTACTACCGCACCTTGCTTGTGGTATACAGCACCTTGCTTTCAGTCATAACGCTGGGCGGTAGTACCTCCCCACAATTGTGGTCATACTGATTTTTTGAGAGTGAACATATGGTTTTGAAAACATATTTTCAAATGCATGCATGACCTTTAATTGATTCAAATGGCACAAGATAAATATTCAAGCTATTAGTCATGATCCCTCTTTATAGTACAGTGTCTAGCCAAAAACTCGGTCTTCCAACCAATCACCAAGACTAGTAAAATATAAAGGATCCTAGACTACATATATTGTACCTTCGTCTTGAGCCATGTCAATCTTTTTTCATTCATAGCATGCCTTTCCATGTCGTAATTCAAAAGCCGATACTAAACCTTTCAATTATCTCAACATAAAAGTTAGTCCATTTAAGCAATGTTGTCATTAATTACCAAAACCATTTTTAGGGTCCTAGATGCCATGTTCAATTTTCAGTGAGGATCATAGATGAGTGTAATAGTAGTGACGTCCACGGCATGAGATGAGGAGGGGGAGGATTAGTGGAGGGCAATGATGGCATGTGGTGCTGGCTGTTGTGGTTTCGGGTTGGTGGAGTCAAGGAAGGGCTCAACAGGAGCACACCAAAATCGGCCATCATCAGCGATGGCTGTGGCGGAGGATCTGAGGAAGGATGACATGGATCTGGTGAGCGCCAGTGTAGAGGGATGGGTTGCGGTAGTAGTCTGATAGAGATGATGGGAGATGAGATGGGAAGGTCGACAACGGTGGTCAGGCCCGGCCAGAGTTGAGGAAGGGATCGATGGGAGCACTCTGAAGTCGACCATCATCAATGGCGGAGGAGTATAGGAAGGATGGCGTGGATTTGGTGAGCGGTGGTGCAGAGATTGGATTGTGCTGGATTTGGTGAGCGGTGGCACAAAGGAGTGGTAGAGATTATGGGAGGTGAGATGGGGATGGTGGACGGCAGTGGTTTGGCTCAATCAGATTTGGTGATTTGGATTTTTTTCTTTTTTTTAGTCACTAATGTGTGGGCTCGCTACCTAGTGGAAGAAGTCGCGCTAGCAAGGATCCTGCTTGTTGCCATGTCACAAAAACCACACACACGTAAACGCCATGTTTGGGCAAAACCAGGTTGGAATGGGTTGAGGGGGTCAAGTGAACTGGTTTTAATAGTTGAGGGTTGATATTCAAATAGTTTTGGAATTTAAGGTTGTTTTTTCAAACCAACCCAATAGTTCAAGGTTGTAATGTAGACTTGTTCCTTAATTAAATAGCTGGTCCCACATTTTAATTAATCATTTAATTAATCATTCAATAATTGGAACTTAAACTCCAAATAATAATACATCATGAACCTCCCAGAAGTGTGAAATCTAAGATTAATATGATAAATTAAAATTATGCACATCGTGTGTAGAACCCATGCCATGATCCCAAATAAAAATATTTGTTCATAGACCCTCGTATCTGTCCGTAGGTCTCACGCAATTCATGGAACTTCCTTAATAAATATAAAATTATAAAAGAAACCATTAAGTTAAGGTTCAAGTAATAGTATCCACCAATCATCTATGTCTGACTGCCTTTGAAATCCGAAATAGAATATTCCCATGAATATTCACTCATCCTTCTTGATCCTTACTTGATATCCTTCCAGGCAGATTTCCTTTCTGCCATTTTTCCCTTTGCTCAAACTTTGTTTGACTCTGTCTGCTCCCACACTCACTAAACCTTATCTCATGTCACAAACTTAATCATAAAAAATTCAATTTAGTTTATTTGGATTTAATTGGATTTTGGAGTTATTTAGATTTGGTTGTTTATCGTGTAACTAGAATTGGAGTCTCGAAGAAGCAACAGAACAAGTGAGATCAAGATCCAGATTAAGATGAAGACCAAGAGTTTCAAGACCATTAACTAAGAAGGCTTCGGGTGAAAATCAAGGCCATGGTAAATTAAGTGAGACAAGTCATCATTTTGATCATATTGTACCTACCTTTTGAATGCAAGCTATGTTGATTTAAATTATTAAATTGCATGCTTTAAGTTAGGGCAATATTGCTCTGTACCATCGCAAATATAGCATAGTTGTAAAATGACATCTAATGTATCACTGACAGGTAGTCCCGGGTCCCACATGTCGTTCTCACAAGTGATGGTATTTTTCAACTCCATGATCTTTGCAATGGTACTGAACAAAATAATTCTTTAATTTATTACATAAATTATATTCATGTTAAGCTTATAGCTAAGTCCCTATTAATAATTGTGCTATCACACTCCACTCCTTGATTTTGGATATAAAACCTTATCGCCCTAGAAATAGTGGTAAACATACCAGTGATAAGTCTGTATCTAAGCATCATGCTTAGTTTTGTTTAGATACTTAGGGACATTAATTTGCCCTTACATCATTTTAAACATGAAAACTTGTATTTGGGTAGTCATTGGATGGAAATATATGGTATTTGAATTGAAAGGATATTTTAGATCCAAAAACTCTATACTTACTTAAATATCTGGGTGGATGGTAAGAAAAGCTGGTGTAGATGGAGCACGCATGTGTGGTTTATGGTAGAACCATCCAGATAGCTTTAAGAATTGAATCTTATAACGACCTCCCAATATAAAATAGTGCAACTACAAGTCTATAATGAGAACGACCTGGCTAATTTATTTGCATCGACTCGGCATGAGTTGCGCATCCGATTGAACACGGGTTGAGAGCTGAATGTAAGCCTTCGTGCTGCGCAAGAAGGGGTCTCTGAAGCAGGTGGATGTAACCAGACGGCGGTGGAAACCTTAGTGGGTGTATCCTTGTTGGAAAGATGCATTGCAAAGGTCTTATTGTGATCTTCTTGATCTGTATGTCTAAGAAAATATGTGAAATATAACAAGTTGATTATCTCTTCTGGGTAAAGTGTGTGATCTTTATAGAATAAAAATTGTTTGAATAGCCATACCCTCGATCATAGATGGGCATAGAAACTTACTTGAGTTAGTGTCTATTTTACAAAAAAAAACTTTGTCGGTGGGATGAAAACACGATGGGTGGATATAACCCTGAGTTGATTTCCCCTGGTGAATGTAACCCTAGTGACAAAACTAACATATGATGGATAGAACTATGCTCTGTAACTGGTGGATAGAACCTGCACTGGTATTATTATTGCATACTCATATATTTTTAAAAACATAGTTTAGTTAAAATGCTAGGTCTCAGGATTTCTAATTACCGTATTTCAATTTTGCCAGTTTCACAAATAAAAGAACCTTAAGCCTCCCTTTGTTTAGTCTTGCATCTAATATTATTGCATTCTATGTTGTGGCTTATCAAGTACCTTCATACTCACTGTGTTGCACTACGGGTACACTACGCTAGCACAATTTCAAAAAATTTCCACATAAACTAGGAACCTCTACTAGTAATAGATCACAGGATTACCATAGACACACAACTCATAGCAGAAGTAGAGTTGATGTAGCGTGTTGGTGCAGTAGTAGTCATACTAGCTTCACGTCTCCTTCTCCAACTCCTTCTGGTCATCACAAATTATAGATCATCCTAGTGCTAAAACTTCAAATAAACACCTCTAAAGTATCCACATGTACGGGGCAGGAACACCACGTGAAGTACTAGCGTAGGCTACGTGGTATTAGATGAGGAAGGTGTGACAACTAGAGTTTTGGGAATTCCGAATTCTCTCTAATAACCCTATGCCATCGTCCCTCTATTTATAGGAATCCATGATGAGGCTCGAACTTAAGGTTCATTAGGAACTCATGGCCCACATGAATTCAGATCACTATCTGAATTATATCCCAACCCTTTAAGTGTCGACCCTATAGGTTCACATATACTTGGACATGGCCCAAATACTCCAACTCGTCCATTAATCAATAGCAGCCCCTAGCATGACATGCCGATTCCTAAATATACATACATATCATATCGGACGAACCTCAACAACTTATATGCATTTCTCTTTGCCTCACGATATCGTTCAAGCTCAAGGCAAGTATGTTCCATCCTTGTTGGTTAGCTTGACCACTCTTTCTCGATTACGTGATTTGAATTTGTAGACTACGATTAACTCTTTAACCGTGAGTAGAATGGCCATGAATTTCTGGAATCCAATCACTCGAGAGGCCTAAATATATCTCTCTCGTTGTATGGAAGGGCAAATCCTATCTTGATCGACTATACCTCGATGCATACATCATGATAAAACCCGAAAGCTACCTTTATAACTACGCAGTTACAGAGTAGCGTTGGGCAACCCCTACGTCATCTATTATGCAGCACGAGTATGTGCGATGACCTCAAGTCTAAGGATATAGCATATGCATTGTAAATGAGACCAACTGATGATATGTAAGAATGCAACGTTCTCGCAGTGTCTCATGGTGGATCGACCAACCCCATGTTTGCTAATATATCTATATTATTGGTTTGATATCTCCATATCTATGACCCATAAAACATGGTCATCAGCTAATACATATGCAAGTCTATTCATATATGTCCTTATATGTTTCCGACTAGGGATCGTTTAAGAATAATCATTGCAGAAATATAGAATTTCACAATCAAGTTACACACTTGATAATAAATATTAACGATATTATTCAAGGAACAAGATAACATATTATCCAATAAATCATGAACATAACAAAATATAATCATCTCTATGATTGTGTCTAGGGCATATTTCCAACACATTGTTACTCAATTACTAGAGTAAAGTCCATTACCGGTCCTTAAACTTTTTATGCTGTGTCATCCCGGTCCATAAACTTTTAAAGTATGTCATCCCGGTCCTTAAACTTTCAAAGTGTGGCAATATCCTATGTAGTTGTAGCAGTGAACTTTTTATGCTGTGTCATCCCGGTCCATAGACTTTCAAAAGAAATTGCCACACTTTGAAAGTTTAAGGACCGGGATGACATACTTTAAAAGTTTATGGACCGGGATGACACAGCATAAAAATTTAAGGACCGGTAATGGACTTTACTCCAATTACTATTATTCGGTAAGTAAAAAGGAGAAGAAAAGTCATGCGATCATCTAAGGGCATTGATAGGACTGGAAGATGATGAAGCCAAAAACTAGCTTGAGAGCCCCAGCTGATTGCCTGTAGGCATATCTTAAGGGTCCCACTTGTATGATGTTTCCGTTTTCACTACTGCTTTTAAAGGTTTTGGCGTGATTAGGCTATGTGTAAGTATACTATTGTATTAGTTATGCTTCCGCAAAATATGTTTTTGATGTTCAATAATGTATCATAAGTACTATATACTGATTTAGGGAATAGTACGGTAAAATCATAGAGAATTTCATATTATAAATTCAGGATCTGACAGCTTGTGGAGGGAAAAGAGGAAGGGAGGCGAGCATGTGGTCGGAGGCATAGGCAGAGAGCACGGCTTCGGGTAGTGACGAGGTAAGGAAGATAGGAGTGAATTGTGTGTGGGCCACATGACGGTGTGTTTTTTCTTAAAGAGAAAGGAGGGGACGAATGTAGCACTTATCAACTCTTTTTTAAGTAATAGAGATATGTCATACCTTTGATGTTTGATGGAAATATTATGTGCCTATCAGGCAATCTACTATTAGTTCTCCCTCTCCACGTCTTTTATGCTGTCTTAAATAAATAAGAGTAAAGTCCATTACCGGTCCTTAAACTTTTTATGTTGTGTCATCCCGGTCCATAAACTTTTAAAGTATCTCATCCCGGTACTTAAACTTTCAAAGTGTGGCAATATCCTATGTAGTTGTAGCAGTGAACTTTTTATGCTGTGTCATCCCGGTCCATAGACTTTCAAAAGAAATTGTCACACTTTGAAAGTTTAAGGACCGGGATGACATACTTTAAAAGTTTATGGACCGGGATGACACAGCATAAAAAGTTTAAGGACCGGTAATGGACTTTACTCAATAAATAATAACGCAACTACCGATACAACGTCAATTCGGTTTGTATCTTAAATCAATAAGGCAACTACGAGCACAACTTCAATTCCATTTGTATCTTAAATTTGTATGTCGTTTCTTTTTTGATCTCTTACATACAAGTTTACATACATTAGCAAATCAACTGTAACATACATATCATTACTGTCACTCAGTTAAATATAGTATTCTCACATTACTGAAATATCATTTTCACTCGGCTGCAACATTGTAGTATAAAGAAATGTTTCATACAAGCCACAGAAGCAAATTGTACGGGGCAGGGCCCTCCCCCAGATGCTGATGCGTGATCCTTGAACATCTCTGGGGAGCCACGTGACAGCATCTCCCCATACAATTTGCTTCCCCAAGCCACAGCATCTCTTGATTAACTAGCGTACAATATACAGTAAAATGCTTCTCAGATTGTGGTTTAGCAAGTAGTCGTACTATATACAGTACATGGCGAGCACTTCTTAGACTATGCAACTGAACTGTATGATTGTGTAGTTCTCACGGAGACATCAGGATTTTCCTGTAGTCACGGCTACTGTCTTGGATGCACCCTGAACCAGCCAGCGAGTTCATCCACACATCGTCCGTCCTCACTGGTTCTTTGTCATCATTCCTGTGCCAAGTCCAGTGAGCATGCGTGGAGTTTACGATCTTTAGCTCACCATGCCCAAAGCTTGCTTCCCGGAAGACTGACCAAGCTGGTTTCGGATTACGGTATCTGTTCAAGAGTTGGCAATAGAATGAACTCCCAGATATGTATGTAATGATACTGAAGTGCACAAATTTTAGAGGCGTTAACCATGAGAATAGGAAAATGGTACCTGTGGGCCAATCCTTCCCGGTTTCCACCATCTCCGATAGTAATATGAACAGCCCCACAAGGATCAAGTCTACCATTGTAGACTCTCTCCTATACAAACAATGAAATGATCATATGGAATGTTCATTTAAATGTAATAAATGGTCAGGGGCACAAATTTGGACAAGGGAGCAGCACAGAGATCTATAGGGAGTCAGACTCTTACCGCACGTTCATAAGCATGCACATGACCTGCAATAACAATATCCACATGAGAAGCATAGAGTAAAGGCTCCATTGCAGCCATCATGCTGTCACCTTCCCCTTGATGGGCCCAATTGCTATTATACCATGGTGTATGCAATAATACGATGAGCCATGGTGTCCTTCTTCTATCTACCTTGGCAAGATCATCCTGAAAAGCAGAAAAGGAGAGCTGGCATCAACAGAAATTACTAGGGAGGGGTTCAAAGATCAATATATCTTTTATAAGAAACGTAAAAATATAATGATCAGTAACTAATTGCTACAATTTGAGATATGTTTTGAGTCACTGTGTGCAGCTTTTAATCATTTTTAGTAAATGTGGGAGTATTAGAGAATGCCATGTTCCTTCATAGAATAAAACTCCTTGTTCAAAGCCATATATCATTGATGGCTCAGTTAGAAACTAGCAGCAGTTGTAATGTGATATGAGACATATAGATTTACAGAGTTACGTACCTTAAGCCAAGCATACTGATCTGAGCTCTCATCATAATCTGTATAAGAACCTAGCATTATAATATGTGCCCCTGAAACTTCAAAAGAGTAGTATAAATTTGATTTCGACCCACTCTCTTCATAAGGCATCTTCCATCGTGCATTATATGATTGAAATCCAGACTTCAAAAATAGTATGTTCTCCTTCTCATGGTTGCCTTCTGTCACCATCCAGGGCCTGGTGCTAGCAAGTGGCTCCACCAATGTACCAAAGGAATCCCACAGATGTTGCATGTAATCAGCATAAGAGAGATCACCAGGGAGTAAAAGCATATCATGCTCACACTGCTTAATGTGGTTCAGAGTTGAGTTCGTCCAACTCGTCTGACCAAGATCACCAACAACAGCCAATGACAATGGAAATTGAGAGGGTGGTGTCTTAAGTTGGAATTCTGAACCTTGTCCTCCGCACTTGTAGTAGTAAATTGTGTTGTCTTCAAGAGGACCGATAACAACATGATGGATCGTTCCTGAGCTATACAATAAGTAGCTGTAGGATGTGCTTTCTCCTTGAGATGTGGATGTGTATGTGCCACTTTTAGTGCCATAGTCCACAACTGAAGGGACAGAGTTATCATCTGTGATCCATGTAATTCTCATGTGCTTTTCTCCAGCTAGTGAAATATGCACCTGTAAAACATGTTATTATACATAAATTTCAGTAACTCATGAAATTATTCACCAGAAAAAAGTGTCAACAAAAACAAAACAAAAAGAAACAAAACTCATGTAAGTACTCCTGGGTAGCATAAAGAATCTGCTACATACAACTTTGAGTTTTTGGGATCACATGGATTAAAGCAGTGGTAGTCAAGACCTTCCTGAAATCCCAAATTATGTGGTTCATTTTATAACAAAGAGGCTCCTCTGATAAGCTGGCATATAAATGATAAAACGATAGGATATCCTTAACAAAAAAAAAATCGAAAGACCTAGAAAATCTAAGTCATCTAGGTGGGACAGGAAAAGATTACCCATGAATACTAATAAGTAATAATCTAACAGAGGGAAGTCTCTGGCACCTAATACTGGTTTTTATGCGGCAAATAAGGGCAAACATTTACTGTAAATTGACCTTGTGAAAATATAAACCATTTGAATCTAACTAATCATGCACAGCCAAGTGACAAATCTTTTTACCCATAGCTCATTCTAATCAGTAATGAGGCAGTAAGAAACTAAGACGTGTTTCAAACTAAGGAATCATGCTGAAATATGTACAACCTCTTCATCATGAAGGTACAATGCTGGATGAAATACAACTTGAACTATGTGCACAAAACCATGGAAACCAGCATAAACCTCTCATTGGGATTGTGGCTGGGTGGAGTAAGGTATCAACAGGCAAGAGATAAATACAAGTAGGTAACAAGACAAAATAAATGAGCAGTGCTTCTATCATAATTTAACTGCGTGGTGTTTACAGCTGGTTTTTGTAGGTTTGCATGAGCTTGTTGCCTTGCAAAAGTCATATCAAACATCAAAAGCCATGATAGATTATAAATAGAACAAAGAAAAAGGCTGCAGCACTATCAAAGTGGATAAACCATTTTCTTGTAACTGCATGTCAATAAGGCCTTATATTGAGCAGGGAATTGTGTTGGCATGAACAATGTGGAACTTCTACTGGTCTCCTTACAGTTTCCTTTCAAGTGAAAAATCTTTAACTCTCCAGATGATGATGCTATCTAGCTATTCAGTTTTTGACCATCTCAGAGCCAACATGTACTGATCTCCTAAACAGCACATCTGCGGATCTACCTATAGTTAACATGAGAGCAAGAGGTAGCAAACAACTAACAATCAGCAGCTCAGGCCTTTTCTGGGATGCAGAAATTTTTCCGGATTCTTATGGGAATTGAACTATATCCTGTGAAATTCTTGTGTTCCAAACAAGCCATAATGCTAATGATCAATCACCATCAGCCGTTTCCCATAGGACTAACAGTCGGGTCCAATCCAAGCTACATGGTACGATTTGAATAGCACAGTGCACTCTAACTGGCATAGAACTTTTTTGACCTTCACTAGCCACTGCCAAAATACACTATTATCATAGAGAATGGAGTTCAGATGTTAACCGAGAGAGAAAATTTACTGATCCATGCCACATCTAATACAGAAGGAACCTCACTCACCAAACACTTAATAGACTAGAGGAAGTAAAAGAACGTTCAGCAAAATGCAGAAACAGACCATGAGTGAACAACTAGGCCCTTAAGGAGACACTGGTAGTTTAGTACTATTTCTGGCCACCAAAACCGAGGAAAAATAATTAACCATACAACAAATCAACCCGATCCTGTTTGAATTTGACCCAAAATTATACTTAATCAGGAAGTGGTTATCAAGAAATGGCCAGAAATGGGACCAAATCGACTAATCCGATTCAACCTATTCACTAAACCAAGAACCAACCAAGGAACGATCTAGTCGCTCGCTTGCTGTCTAATAACTAGAAGATCGCATCTTGGATTCCCAAAACATTACCAAACCCGTTAACTTTGACCTATTCCGAAGCAATCGGGCAAAAAGTTGAGCACCGAACTAAGCCCAGTCGCGAGGCAGGCAAGAGACCTACCTGCTGCGGACCGGAAGAGGAAGAGGAGGCCTTCCTCTCGATCCACGGGAAGAGGCTGAGGAGGACCTTGCGGTGGCCGCCGCAGCGTCGGGCCGGCGGCCGGACGTAGTCCTCTCCGACCGGAGCCCCGGAGGCGGCGGCTGCGGCACAGGAGGACACGGAGAGCAGGAGGAGAAACAGGAGGAGGGGGAGAAGTGGAGGCGGCGCGGGCGCGGCCATGGGAAGCGGCCTGCGCGTTCCAGCTCCGGGCTCCATTCGACGTCTGAAATTGCGTGTGCTTTCAGTTCCTTTCTGGTTGTTGCCGCGGCTTGGTGAGTGCTGTTTTGGTTCGCGTACGAACGAGCGTATCCGCGAACACACACCGCAAATCGAGCGCAGGGGCCGTGTTTTTAATGTTTTTAAAGTAAATTGCATGTTGCACCGCCTAAATTACCATGAGTAATACAAAAACAATAGCTCTGGCAAACTGTTTAGTTGAAAACACAAGAATAAATGTTTAAGAAAATGTTTGTTTTCTTCCAAAATGTGTAGAAAAAAGGAGTTTGCTATCGTCATGGTAGAAATTTCCTATAGGATTCCAGTCCTCCAAAATTCCATTGCTCCAAACACCCCTAGATACTGGAACACCGGATCCATCCATGAAATGCACGAGGTCGGCTTATCGTTCTCCAACGACTAAACAGTTCACCTTCAAGGCTTCAACATCTCCCAGCTGAAGTGTACATGTTTCCACGAAACCTGTCGTGACAACAAAAATGATATGTTGTTTGCGTGGCATCAACTGAAAATGAAATCATCCGTGGAGCATTGCGCCAACCACCAATGCCCAAGCACATTAGTATATCCAGCTGCTGCTAAAGCCAAAGATTAATATATCCAGCTGCTGCTAAAGCCAAAGTGGAGAATTTGGGAAAGATCTCTCACAACCCCAAATAACACTGCATTTTTCAGGTGCATGATTTTCTAATCCTGCCAAGGATTTACTTTTTCACTGGAATTAGCATAAATGTTAACCAGAACTATTATACAGCATGATGAAAACTACACACCTAAAGTCAAAAGGGCACCCTCTACAACCTAACTAATACCGATGTTCTTTTCACTTATAACTTATGGATTTTCTCAAATAAACAAATAAAACATCTTCTTCACTATCATTTCGAAGCGGTTTACCGAGACAACTTTTTTGAAGCTGCTTATCGGCATTCGGTTCTTTCACTCAAACATTTACACTAGAGCCAAAAACCATAAACCATAGCTATAAGATGCAGCCGAAAAGAATCCACCTCTAGCTCTTCAGGAATCCTGTGCAGCAACATTGCTCAGAAAAAAAAATAACGCACCACCATAAAGTGGGTGCAATGAGCACTATCACGAATCAAAGCGCACACCAAATTACCTTTAGCTTATCATCATTTCATAGCGGCAAACGGGACAAGCATAATGGGTAATCCTTGACACGATTGCGATAAAGAAAGTGTGCATTACCAACCAAAACCCGACCGTGTCGGTATGTTCACAGCAACACCTCATAGATTATAGACCTACATATTGATATGTTTAACATTAACAGGTGCAAGGCAAATAAAAGTGTGAAAGGGTGTCAAATTGGCTCGTCATGGGCAGAGAGGAAAGATTCGTCAAGAGATATTCCCACTCACGGTTGCTTCGGAGTTTCAGCGATCAATGGTTGATGCTGTCCTAGACTGTATAAATGCAAAAGTTGCCTGCGGAAATCCAAGGAATTTGTGATTAGCAAGGGAAAACTAAAGATGGAAATTAATACTGAAACGAAATTGAAATTTCAAAAGAAATTTGAATTCTCCTTTGGATTTGATTTCCTTTGAACCTTGGCCTAATCTAGCTCAAATCCCAGCCAATTGTGCCCTAAATCACCTGCCAAATGACCTTGCCAACTCAAATTCGCGCCGGCACTGTTCACGGTCTGATGTTTTCATCACCGTCCCTATTTTGCCGTCGCTTGAGCTCTCCCGCGCCTTCTCACGCTTTCCAACCTCTGCCACGCCGCTGCCACCCAGTCAGACTCCGTACTACCTCGCCTTCCCCGCCCTAACAACCTCTTAATTGCCTTGAACATGTCAGCGCCGCCGGCCGCGCTCTACCACCGCCTCTGCTCTCTCACGGCCGACCTGACTTGCTCTGACACCTTTTGGCCGCCGCATTTCTACATCGAAGACAACCGGTGCATCCCCTCTGCCAGCAGCCTCGAGCCTTCCCGACCCCTGCAGTGTGACCACCGCTACCATTGTCCCCTCCCCGGTGCCAAAACACCTCCCGATTATATGTAATGCCCAAACCCCTTCAGAGCACCACATTGGAGTCCAGTGAGCCCCTCCACACCCCAATTAGACCATCAACCGGAACTTCGCCGGCGATCACCGATAAACCTCAAAGCCTGAATTCAATTCCGTCGATTTAGTCAATTGCTTTCGTCCGTAGCCTCCTCAAGCCCCCATAAACACCCCTAAACCATTGCCTTAAGCTCCTGAGCCTCCCTCTTCTCTGCCACCGTGGTCCGCCGCACGACCGAGAAGCTCCGCCGTGGACAGCCCAACCCCGACCATCTCCACCTAGGCCACTGCCTCCCCTAGCTTGCCCTAACCCCAGGATACTTAAATACAAGTGCTAATGTCCTGAGAATCCCCCACTCAACTTGGTGCCATTCAAACACTCCGCGGGAAGAAGGCCTCGCCGCCGGTGAACGCCGCCTCCCCTAGCCACGCCGATCCCAAAAACAGAACTCAGATGCCTCCAGGAACCCAGTCATGGTCTCCTTTTCCGTCGCAAACCACCCTAGCCCCGCCAATAGCCGTTGCTTTCCTTCTCTATTTCGTTGTCACACGCCCGCTTAGTCGGGGAAGAAGAATAGTGACGGGTAGTCACTGTTCACTCAACCCGATAGCACCAGAACCCGAACCCGCGATGAACAGTAAAAACCTAGTTTGAACAGTGAACCCGACCCGTTACTGTTCACCAAACCTTAAAAAGCATGAATATACCCATTTCAATCGTTTCGAACCCGTTAACCCATTTCTCAACTCCGTTCTGCCACATTAGACACCTATAAACCCAAAACCTATTTTGTTTGATTTTTCCTGGATTTTATTTCTTTATTTTGTTTCTTTCTTCCTGGCTCAACCTTTCGAGCATGGAATTGAATTATTTTCTTTTGCTCTGCACTAGCTCACAACATCAAAGATCAGCCAATTCAAGGAGAAGTTCAAGATCAAGCACAAGAATTAGAAGAATACGAAATTGTGAAATACATTGATCCGACCGGCGAGTCATATATTTTTGATCATATTGAACCCACATTCCTTTAATTAGTTATTGTATTTTCATTATGTTATTTGTGTCATGTTATTTGCTTAAAAATAAATGTTTAGAATAACATGATATTAGCTAATGTCCTACCAACCAAAAAGCCATGCTTAATTTGATAGCCATATTCACCTTAACAAACCTCAGTAATGCTAAATATACTATTAAAATATCCAAGGTAGGTTAGGTATTCAATTATTTCATGGTACTAAATGATCCAGTTTTTGTCAACAAGTTATTGGTTTATGGTTCAAAGTTGTTCCAGTGAAAAGTAAGGACTAGAATCTTATGACAAATAAAGAACATAACGATCGCCCAACTACAAGCGTTGATTCGTTAAATCTGATTTAGTAGCTGCTCAAATCAATTGAATATCTATAGATTATTAGGGTTCCGAAAGGGAAATAGCCCATGTGTATAAGAGGTGGTATGGAAACAGTAAAACCATACTTAACAACGGCAGAATTACACAGGAGTCGATCGCGCTTTTTATGTTGGCCAGTGGAATGCCGACTTCCTGTATTACCTAGTCCCTCCTGGGTAGAAGCTATATAAAAAAATGAGCAGTGAAACAACCTTGTTTTCTTGAATCCAGACGCGGGAGTTAAGAAATCTTGTGGGTAAAGCTAGGCAGCTCTGCAGAATCATTTATAAATGGTATTCAAATACGCCATACTTCCGGTTATTGAAGCTGTGTTTAATGGGTGATTCCAGTAGCGAAGCATAAGTAGATTTGAAAATGAATTGAAAATGTTGAAGTTTGGTAATCGAGATGTTGAAACCCCAAATTCCTTAAGAAGTTCGTGATTTGTTATCTTGTGTTTAAAAACAAAATATTTACAAATAAAATTGCACCTATAAATACTTTAACAAAACCCCTATACTCCCATCTTTTGGAAATCCTAACATGTAGTTATATAGCATTTTCCCATGTGACTTGTTGCGTATGATTGATTATACTCATGCTTGCTAAAATCATAAACAGAAGATGCTTGCCAAAAAATGAACAAATCTACGAAGATGACGCTGAGGAGCACTACGATGTAGAGAGAATGGTGTTAGGGTTTATTCTACACTCAGGCATGCCTGTGGAGTTCTTTTGTATTGTAATATAACTTTAGTTGTACGCCCCGCGGGGTAAGACTTGATTGCTGAGCCTTAATTTTGTAATAAAGTTTGGTTTTTATGTTTAAACTTGTGATGCAATGGTGTACACTCATGACCCACCTACATTATTCGCAGCTAAACAATCCTGGGCAGCTGCAAGGGTATCCTAACAGCCCCAGAAATAGAGGCGTTACAAATACCAACAAAAGGAGTCGAATATTTACATGGTGTTTTGCAGGACTGCTCAGATATTATCAGGCATAGTTCTTTTAAGAACTTGCCTTCCCACGTATACATCTAAGTAACCCTGCAAGGCAAGAGATTATAGCTCACATTAACCGATTGACTAAATTAGCATTTATAATCATCGAATAGAAGAAAGCAAATAAATAGGAAGAGCATTGGTATCCCACCTGAACGAGTTTCTCTAAACTTTGAGATTCCTCTGATAAAAATCTACAGATGGCTATTTCTGTCAGAGGGATCTTTGAGGCTAACACGACAGTCACTTTTTCCACAGCTTTCTTCACTATAATTTTGTGGACCTCCCGGGATAACAGCCCATCTTCCCACATAGGCTTTAAGATATTTTTGATGAAATCACAGAGAGCACGCTTGAATGCATCAATTGATGCGCTTCTTCCTTCAACTGTGCTTACTTGTGGTGGCCCACTGTGTGAATTAGAGATCGGCAACCTATTTGCACCTTCCCTTTCGCAAATTCCCCTGATAAGTTCATTTGGCTCAGGTTGCTTAAACAGCTCTTCTTGCACAGTGGGTCCACTAAAGGGAGCTGAAAGCCTCTCACTAGCATTCTGTGGTTTTGAACCGTCCCCAGGTATCTGATAAATCACTTCCTCAGATGCCTTGAATTCTTCATTTGTGTCCATACTAGGCAAGCTATTTAAGTCTGGTATTGCAGAACATGAAGTCCAATCAGCTCGCCTAGCAACACCAGAATTTGTTCTGTCAGAATCAAACTGGTGGGATATCTGTTGATTTGATGGCATTTCAAGAGCTTGAGGTGGCTCATAATCTTCCTTTGTTTCTTTCTGACGCATACTATTTTCAGAGTCTGCCAGTGGTGAACACTCTTGTTTGTTTTTTAAAATATTGCAATACATGGTATCCCATTGGATATCTCTACAATCACCTCCCTTGGGCAAAGTTTGGATGTTTCTAAAAGCACTTCCACTGGACCAATTAACAGACTTCTTTGCGCAATTGTTTGCAGTTCCTTTATCCAATTTTGGCGCGCTGAATCGAGTAGTATTTTTACTGTCCTGATTGGAACACTCTAACGCATTGACTTCCAAATTGCGATCATGCATTGAGCAAAGAGCAACAGTTTTTTGATCCAGCAGTGTTGAACCAGCTGATGAACTGGCCATTTGTTCACCCCATTTGGCACCATCGCCTTCTGCTTTCTTTTTAATATCACAGCTGACACCCAGTTTATATTTTCTCCGTGCATCCAAATGATCATTAGTTGCCTCATGCTGAGAAACCTTCTGACGCACACTACTATCAGGATGAGCAGCAGCTGCTTGATCGATCTTGCTAGTATCAGAACAGCTATTCCAACTAGTTAGTATCCTGGCATCTGGATGAGCAGCTGACAGTAGGCAGCATGAAAGTTTATCCTGCTCTTTCTGCTGCGTGATTTCACCAGGGTTTGCTTCTGGTGGAAACTCCAGATTACACTTCGGCCCTTGCTCAGCCATTGTGTTTTGCGGGCTTTTGTTGCGATTGCTGCCACTAAGGCATCCGAAGGGCTGCTCTGGCTTTCTCTTAGTCTTAGGTCTTTCTTCACCAAACTTTTGTACTCCATATGACATTGCGCTTCTACATTGTTCGGAATTTTCCGATGCACTGTCACTTTCAGCATCCCTTTCTGAGCTACCAAAACCACTCTCTGATACACTATCATTTTCATCATTGCTTTCTGAGCCACCAGAAGCACAAACTCTTCCATTCCTCGCCCTTCCACCATTGCTTGTTTGAACAGTTCCTATTTTATCAGTATGCATGACTTTTTCAGCTTCAGTACCACTATCCTTCCTTAATCTTCTCCACAGATTCAAACAATCACGAAGTACTTCAGATGGAGAAATATTATCTGATTCTTTCGTGTGCACACCCTTCTCCATATGGGTGACTGGAGGATGCTGCGGATTACCTCTTGATACCTCTTCAGTCCTCACATTTCGAGTTTTTTGGGTGCAACCAATGTCACTGGGCCGCTTATCAGACTCTGTCTTCGTGTTGCTACTTCCTTCACTCTGTTTTGGTACATCTGATGAAGCAATGGTTTTGCTGCTGTACTTGGGACTTAACACATCTGAATTCTCATCAGACTTTGTTGAGCCACTACATGTAGCAGCTGTTAGAATATTCTTCTTTGGATGGCAGTTCCCTTTTGCTCCATTTTGACCTACTTCCTTGGATATTTCAGTGTTTCCCTCCCGATTATCATTTCTTATCACATCAGAACCGCCATTATGTACCTCATCATGAAGACATGGTTGCTGGTGCTGCTCATTGAGATGGCAGTATCCTTTAGACTGGTCCTCATAAGCTATATTCTTCATAGCTTTCTGTTCATCCAGATGATCTCCATACCTTTTCTGGCGACTGTTTCTCCAATGTCTACTAACACATGCCCCATTAGAATTGTTTTCCTGGAAACCCCGTTTTGGCCATTTCCTTCGTAACATCTTGCCATTATAACCATTCCTGCAATTTCGACTGCTGTCCAAGTGGTCATGAAAATCCTCACTGGGAGAAAGCTCAAGTTGCTCATGATGGATGGCGTCGAATTCATCAGATGGCTTCTTGGTGTGAGCTACCCCTAGTTCATCCCTATCATGCAATGAGGTGCGATCAGAAATATTAAATGATGGATCTTCCCAAGAGTGGCCCTCATGTTTCTTGTAAATGCAGAAATTGTCCATGTAGGATCGATGCCTTGCTTCATCTATCTCAGAAAAATGGCCACCCAGGAAGTCAACTTTAGTAGGCAGATATCGGTCTTCTTGATAATGTCTATTTCGAGTGCTACTCCCATGGTTAAACGGAAAAACTTTCCCAAGTCTTACTGTTGCATCCATATGTCCATCAGCTCCTTTTGCATAATCACGGACACCATCAAAGGAAGGGCTCCTCCTCTCAGTCCTACATTAAGAAACAAACCATTTAACCAGGCAAGACAAAATAGTACAAAAATGCACAACTCCTTATCAAGAAATCTTAAAGGGCAAAAAAAAAAACTACCGATAAGATCTTGTTGGAGCCGGACCAGGTGAAAAGCTGCGTCTGGCCCGCTTTGAAGAGTGGCTATGATAGGCATGACCTTGACCATGATATCCACCTATCTTATTTTCGAAGAGATGACTGTAAGAACAAGAAGATGGATGATGTGGTGCACCTATTCCATTTTCTGGGTAACGAATCTCTGAGGGATGCTCGTGATCATAAAATGAAGAATATTGCTCGGACCTGTATGCAGGAGGAGCAAAGTGTCACACAAGGGAAATAGAAATATGGTAGAAATACCCAAAATTATGAAGATCACAAGTTTGGAAACAGATGCACACCTGTTCACACCACATCTAGGGGAGGTGCTGCGCCTATATCGCTTCAACTCCAGGAGGCCTGGTCGATCAAGAGGCTGATTCCATTTATTAAAGTTCTTAGTTTCAGAACGGCTATAGCATATATTGTTCACAGTTTCTCCTCCATATCTATGCGAATCATAATAACCTCTAGACCGGCATGAAATTTCTGTAGCAGCCACAGAATGTTCTGCCCTGTCCCTGCATCACGAAATTCCATAAAGAAAAATGACTGAACAGATAAAACTAAACAGCATGATGATCATCACATGGAATCTAAAATTTAAATTCATATACTGATGCAAAGAATAACCTGCTAGATCTATACGGAGGGTAGTTCAGGGTTGCACCACGATGGTGTTGCTCCCTTGTTCCATGTTCTCTTTGACGAAGGGTTAACTGTTGCCAGTGGTATTGCTCAGTGCGCTGTTGGCCTGAAATGAGTCCAAAGGGCAGCCTGTTTGAACCCATTTATTCCACAGCCGTTGAAACACGATGATACTGACAATGCTCGCTCCTATATCATGGATGAGACTGAGAAGTTGGTTTCTGTCCTTAATTCCTGGAATAAAGCTTTCACAGATTATGAAAAGATTTAGATCAAAGTTACTGCCAGTGAAAAGAAAAGCCTTAATTTACTAGAAGAACTTGGAATTTCAGGACTCAACAGTATAAAAAGAGGCGCCTAGCAGTCAAATCTGTTAATTGTCATCATGGATTGCATCAATTAAGCTTCCATTATCACCTTGCAACAAGTCCTCGAAAAATCTTTGGATGATTTCTTGCAACACGTCTCCTGCTAAGCCATCTAGCAGATCAAATTGCTGGTGTCTTTCAAGAATTACTTTCTGGTTTCTAATCCTAAAATCATCCTTCAAATATAGCACTTGGTCCAACTCAGCCCTGCAATATCAGCATAGAGAAAACATTACCAGTAGAACTGAATGATCAAAAAAGAAATTTGTATAGTCTGGCACTCTGCCCACTAGAGAGCTATCATATAAGAAAAAACCAAAAAATACACAGATTACATAAATACATATGTAACTTATGTTACTACTTCCTAATTTCTTATTATGCATAGGCAATAGCAATATGTCTTAAGTTTAAATCTTGCTATCATACTTACCCCTTTAGTTATTGCGGGCATATGTATTTTATGTAGGTAGATATGACGGGCCTATTAGTGCAAATCTACACGTTACTTGGGCCTGTTTGCAAGCGAAGACGATTCGGTAGGATCCAGACGCGTGAGAGGCTTGACGATAAGTCATTAGGTCACATAGAGTTGAAGATAAAACACAGGGTTGCTTCAAAACGAAGGAAGCGAGAAGCTTCATGGAAGGATGGTTGAGGGGCATTTTGGTAAATTGCCTAATACCGAAACCGCTGCGGTGGCTTAAGTGGATTAGATCAAGGAGTCTTCACAAAAGCCATGGAATGGCGAATTCGGGCTATTGGAGCCAAGTGCAAGTCACGTTTTGAGAAGCGTGTATGTGTGAGTATAAAACTTGATATAGTGCTAGTTAACGCCTTAACGAGTTAACCCATGTAAGTGGATGGTATCCACTACTGTATGTGTTGGTTAGGGTTTGCTAGGGAGAGGGTTGCCTCCCCTATTTAAGCCAAAGAGTGGAGAGAGCTAGGCCCAGTTTTTTTCAGCTTATGGCTTATACCTTCCCTCGAACAAACAAACGTGACGGCTTTTCCCTCGCCATTTCGAAGTGGCTTATAGGGACAGCCTTTTCAAAACAGTTTATCAGCTTATCAATATTCGATTCATTCACACAAGATCTCGCGTTAGGGCTAGAAACCATAAGCCGTAGCTATTGTTATGAATATTATGTGTATATTCATGAGGTCCAAAAGGCAATATATATAAGGAGTACAAGGGGATATACAGAGAAATATGCTATATACAGATAAGAAAACCAAGGCATACAAAGAAACGAATAACAATCCTATTCTATCCTTAACACCCCCTTAAACTCATGGTGGATCACGCATACTGAATTTAGAGAGAAAATACAAATGTTGTGCTCTAGTTTGGGACTTTGTGAAGAGGTCAACGAGCTGTAACTTTAATGGCACAAACTGTAGAGCAAATACTCCCTCCTACACCTGTGAGCGAGTGTATGAAGCATCCACTCTAATGTGCTTGGTGAGCTCATGCTTCACTAGATCACGAGCAATGCTGATAGCACCTATACTATTAGACATAAGTGTCATAGGTCCACTTACAAGTACACCAAAGTCTGTAAGTAACCACCTCAACCAAGTAATCTCTGTTGTCACTGTTACCATAACTCTCAACACAACCTCTGCACTCGAACAGGAAACTGCAGTCTGCTTCTTTATCTTCCAGGCAATTAAGGAGGAGCCAAGAAAACACAGTAAGCAGAAAGAGAACGATGATCAGAAGGATCACTAGCCCAGGTCGCATCAGAGTACGCCTGAAGTGGACGAAAGGTGGAGGCGGTCGAGAATGTAGAGACCCTGACAATCCCTATGACGCCGGCCAATCCCATGTATCGTTCCTGTCTGTCGATCCTAGACAAAATAGGTGTGAGTCAAACATAACCTTGCAACCAAGATCAGTGAGCTGTCTCACCGAAAAAAGCTGCATGGTAAGCAGGGGAACATGAGAAACAGCTGGAACAGAAAAGTCAGTGGACAGAAGAATGCCCTGACAGCTGATAGACAAGGAATACCGTCAACTGTCTGAACAGAGATAGGAAAATCAGGAAGTCCTACTGAAGTGAGAGATGTGGAGTCCGGTGTCATATGAAAATAGACACCAGAATCTAAAACCCAAGAGGTACCTGGAGGAGATGTCTGGGCTAAACTAGCAGAACCCGCTGAGCTGTGAGAGAGTTGTTGAAGTAGAGCCTGGCAGAGCTGCTGAACAGAGTCATCTTTCTAAGCAGAAACTGATGAGCTAGTCTGTCCTCTTGTGAAGGAAGGGCCTCCCTGCCCCCCTTTGGTCGCCCACCCCACATGCCTTGTTCCGCTTTTTTCGCACTGCACAACTTTGGTAGTCGTGCCTGAAGTTCTTGCAGTAGTTGCATTGAACTCCAGTTGGTGCAAAAACAGGAGCAGAGACAGGCACCTAGGGAGAGGCCGTAGTCAAAGCAGATATCATTGTTTGTAGTAGTCGAAGAAGGGGCAAGCACATTCAGAACAGACTGTGCTGCTAACCCGAGACGAATCTCTTCAGCCCGAAGCGTCAAAAGGGCCTCTGTAATGGTCGGCCGTGGAGAGCGGCTCAGCAGCTGAACTCTTATAGGCTCAAACTCTAGGCGAAGGCGTAAGATGAAGTCATAAGGACGAAGACGATCATGATCCACCTTCTGCACTGTGACACTCCTGACAAAGTGGAGAGGACAGCTCATCTAGCTGGCACCAGAGACTTGCCAAGGCCCGAAAGAAATCATCAACAGAAGAATCTCCCTGGCGAAGCGTCTCCAACTCACGCTGAAGCGAAAAGAACTGAACATCACTGCTCTGCTGGTGTCACTCACGCAAGTACTCCCAGATCTGTCTAGTAGACCGTAGACCAACAATGTCTGGCTGGATGGAGTCGTCAACGTTGACCACCAGGATGGCATGAACATGGGCCTTACCAGCACACCAGCGTTCAAAAGCATCAATGGCATACTGAAAAGCCTCATCAGCAGCGTCAACAGCATCAGCAGTAAGCTTTGCCTCCTTGGCAACCTCATCTACTGAAGGAGGTGCAGAAGTAGACTGCCTCGGAAGAGGCTGAACCGGCGGTGGCGGAGAAGGGCGCGCACCAGTGACATGTCCCCAAAGGCGAAGACTATCAAACGTGATCTCCATGAGAGAAGACCAAAACCTGTAATTCGTTTCATAGAGCTTTGTCCCCAAGAATGGGATCACAGCAGATGGAATGGAAGTCATTGGTAGGCGACGCTGGACGGCGCAACGGTTAGATCAACGTTATGCTTTTTTCTCTTTTTTTCTCTTTTTTCTTTTTTCGCTAATGCAAGACTAAACGTCGCTTGACCGCTCGGTCGAGACAGTCGACTCAGTCAATTTGCTCGGGCATCGCCGAGGCGACGAGCGAGCAAACGGCGGAGCGGTTGGCCGAAGGAGCAGCGGCCGACAACTCAAGGGCCGTCGACTCAAGGGCCGTCGGCAAAGCAGCGGCCGGCAGCGATCGAGTGGATACCGCCGGATCGAGTGAAGACGGCGACAGCCCGGGCGGCGGCGGTGGCGACCTGAGCAACGGTGACGGCAGCCTAGGCGACATCGAAGGCAGCGGAAGAACAAGGTCAGAGCCCTAGCTCTAATACCATTTTATGTATATTGTGTGTATATTCATGAGGCCCAAAAGGCAATATATATATAGGGAGTACAAGAGGATATACAGAGGAATATGCCATATACAGATAAGGAAAGCAAGGCAGATAAGGAAACGAATAACAATCCTATTCTATCTTTAACAACCATAAGCTTCAACCGAAAAGAACCCACCCTTAGGGTTAGCCCTCTAGGAAGCCAATTGGAGGAGAGTTAGGGTTTTTGGAGAGAACCTTTGAGAGATGAGTTGTTGCTCTCTATGTTAAGCTCTTTGTCATCCTTAGCCTTTGTGGTTGGCTAGGAAATATTTGTAAACATTCATCTCTAAATATCAATAGATATCAAAATCCGTCCATGTTTTTTTCTCTTTGCTCATGTATCGAAATCTTGATATAACTTGGTTTTTCATGTTTCCTTCTTCCCTCTTGATCTTGTTGTGATGCATGATAAGTAAGTGGCACTAGAAGATCCTAGTTGATCGACCATTGCCCATCAATATCACCTCCATAGCAAGATCAAACCCGATTTGACTTGTTCTTGGCTCAAATTTGTGTTTTTTGTGGTCAAAATAGTTATCCCAAATTCATGCCTAAATTAGCTTGTTATGACATGTAGGAGTATATCCGGATCATCGTCTTGATTAGAAACTCCTCGAGCAAGAGCTAATTTGAATTTTAGAGTTTTAGGTGTTTCTTGAGACCTAGATTTGATTTCCTTCAAATTAGTGAATCTAAGCCCAACAACCTTGTGATTCTTGATTGGTTTAAGTTCTTAATGCCTTGAACAAGTCTCACGCAAAATTTAGGGATGTTTGGACGAGATTTGATCTAGTTCTTGATATTTGAGTTTTGACCTAATGTCTTTTTAGTCTAGGAGCAGAGACCGGTCAGACCAGCCCCAGACCTACAGTCAGATCGGTGTCCGATCAGACCGGCATTAGACCAGCGGTCAGACTGCCCAGCACAGTCAGGCTGGTAGTCGGACCAACCCAGTGAGGCTTTGACTGGTTCATTGCTTCTTCTGTTCTTTAGCTTGTTGGCTTCTATTTTGTCCTTGTTTCCACTATACATCTGATCTTATTAGCTTTTCATAGTTAATTGAGTGAAGAAGCCAAAAGGAGTTGATTTTATTGAAGTTGAAAAGAGGCACAGATCATTCACCCCCTCTGATCTCCGCCATCGGTCCTACATAAACTATACGGCTTACGCACTGCCAACAATTAATAGGCCAAAACGGCATTTTTTTTACAACAAACTATCCACAACCAAAGCATCTCTTTCTATATATAGAACTCTAGAAAATATATCTGATACTACCAACTCAAGTCCCTCGTGCTGTTGAATTCTCCAACCATAAACTAGCACTACACATCCAACGACCAAAGCAAGCATTTCACCAGACATGCATGCATTCGGTCTCCCCAAGTAGAATTGTGAAGTAAGGGAAGCACATATAGGCCCGAAACAAGTTAGTTCAGCAACAAAAAAAAGGGCGCCCTTTGTGACCACACAGCATTGCAAGCACAAAGCGCTAAGCATTTATCGATGTGTAACATTAAATTTGCTACTGTATTTTTTGAAAAAAAAATAAAACTTGCAATTGAGCCCAAACAAACAAAAACAACCTAATATCTAAGTAAATACATCTCAGTCAGGTAGAGCGCGCCAAAGAAGTGAGTAGATTGAAACAATGCCGAGCGGGTGCGAAGTTAGCAAGGAAGCATACATCACTCATGCATGGCTAGAAGCGCGTTACCTTCTCCCAGCAGACGATGAGTGTGTTTGGAAATTCGCCCTGGCCTCAAGCCCTCACGCGTCACAAATTAACCTGAAATTCATATGACATCACAAATTCACAATGATAAAGTACCCCAGGCTATCCACGCTTCACAAATCAAAACCCACCAAGAACCAAGTATCAAAAGAAGAACAAAAAATTTGAAATAAGTGGATGATCCATACAACTAAATCTTATAAGGGAAAAAAAATAGAATGCAAGGCAATTTCCAAGAATGAAAAAAAACTCAATATTGAAACGGAAAAGGGAAAAGAATGCAAAGAATCCAAATCTTAGAATAAGAAGAAAAAAAGAAAGAATGCAAAGAACTGGAGCGAACGGACAAAGCCAAAAGCCCGTCAGGAGATGTGTGCCACGAAACCAGTGCCATTCGGCGGCGAATAAACCCTAAAAACCCTAGCCATCAAGATTGCGTGAAACGGAGAAAGAAAGGAGAAGAAAGAAAGAAACCAACCAAAAACTAGAAGACCGAAACGATCGCAGGTGAGAGCCGTTACCAACACAATGCAACGCGCGATCTTGGGGGAAGCTTGGAGACGGTCGAGACGCGCGAGCGGCGGCGAGAACGTACCAGCCTACCTACCGAAGGAAGGAAGGGAATCAAGCAGCGAGCAGATTTCGTTTGTCTCCTCCAAACTTAGCAGGGGAAAACGAATTCTAAACGGAAGGGTACATTAGAGGGAGGCTATCAGAGGAGACGTGCGGGAGGAGGTCTGTCTTTGTCGAGTCGCATCGAGGGCATGTTTGTTAGAGCAACTCCAGCAGGTCCCCTATTTGAGCCCTCAAACCTCATATTTGAGAGCCAGAGTAAAAAAACTGAACTCCAGCAGGGCCCCTACTTGGCTCTCAAAAATAGGAGGTCTCTCAAATGAGGTCTCCAAGCCCTCATTCCTAGGGGCCCCCTACTCCGGCTCTCATTTTTCAGCTTTCCTCGTTTTTTTGTGGAACATTTGTGCTTTCAATTTAAATTCGGAACAGATTTGAATTTAAATTTGAATATTCGTATTTGAATTCATATTTGAATTCGGAACAAATTTGAATTTAAATTTGAATGTTATGTGATGACCTTTGTGCAATTTAAATTCGGAACAAATTTGAATTTAAATTTGAATATTCGTATTTGAATTCGTATTTAAATTCGAAACAAATTTGAATTTAAATTTGAATGTTATGTGATGAACTTTGTGCTTTCAATTTAAATTCGGAACAAATTTGAATTTAAATTTGAATGTTATGTGATGAACTTTGTGCTTTCAATTTAAATTCGGAACAAATTTGAATATTCGTATTTGAATTCGGAACAAATTTGAATTTAAATTTGAATGTTATGTGATGAACTTTGTGCTTTCAATTTAAATTCGGAACAAATTTGAATTTACATTTGAATATTCGTATTTGAATTCATATTTGTATTTGAATCCTCATTGTGAAATCATAAATATTTTATTGTGTATTGTGCTTTTGTCCCATACATATGCATATAGTGTGTGAGGAAATTGAAGGAATTGAGAAGTAGGGGCCCTGTTTTGAGGGCTCCTGCTGGAGTGCAGCCCAGAAAACAGGGCCCTCAAAAGTAGGGGAGCCCTCAAATGAAAAGTAGGGGTCCTGTTTTGAGGGCTACTGCTGGAGTTGCTCTTATGACTCCAGTTTATGATTTTTAATTAAAATTTTTAAATTTTAGTTGTTTATGAATTGTGATAGAGATTATAGAGAGATGTTTACTTATGATTTTGGTTGATACAGATGTTAGATTTTTAACATATATTACAATTAATTTATAGATTTTATCTAAGAAAATACTAAAACCGTTTTTAAAGCTATTAAGAACAGGCCCTGAGATTTGATCCGTGTGACACCCTGAGATTTGATCCGTGTGTTGTCACGTTTGCTCCAGGCTGCGGCGCGGGTGCCCGATAAAAAGCGGCTACCCTCTCTCATCGATGTTTACTTGCTTGTGTGGTTTTGCCCTGCGCAGCAGGAGGGACTTTTCAGACCCTAAGATTTTGCAAATCTATCTTGTATTGGAATCATTGGATCGATAGATTATGCAATTCTTTATTTACTCCCTCGGACCCTAACTCCAACACCATGTTTTCAAGTAGGCGTTGCTAGCATTGGGACTTCGATCGTTTCCCATGGTATGCTCTGATGTAATATCTTTAAATAATATATACAATAATTTTAATTTATTATATATAACAAAATATTTGATAAAAATTTTGATGTTGTATTGGTTGTTATTGATTATTGTATACATAAAATCAAAATATTGCACACGTGGAACCCCAGTAACCCACACACAAACAAGTTTTTACTCTAACACATTTTTCAAAATGTGACTTCCCAAAGGGGGCTCCAATAGCCCGATAAGACATTCAAAACCATAAATACATGATCTAAACCATTTAGACCAGCGTCCTAGTTTTGCAAATCGCCACTCCACCCAGTATTGAATAATTCTCCAAATTACCACCCACCTGTGTTCACAAACGATGCGATGTCCATGAGTTATTGCCAAAGATCGAACGACTGCACCAAGGCCGACACCACTTAAAACGCCTAAGTTTTATGGCACACCAACATCACACCACAGTCCGTGATGCCCAATATTTGTCATCAAGATCATGTGCCTACTCCGAGAAATGTCACCACTTGAAATGCACAAGTCCAATCAGCATACCACATATACTCATTACCTCTTCACGACTATTGTCTTTCTTCTTCCGTGCATCTCGGCTTGAGATGTTGCTCCACCTGGACATACCCGATACGTCATGGCCTTAGGACCCCTTTCGTAGCCTCAGTCTTGTTGCTGGCTGCAACAATCATCAAGCACCTTGTAACATCCTGCTTTTCAGAGCCTTTTAAAAGTCTTTAAAATAAAATTCACTATTTAGATTTTTCTAGAGTTAATTATAGCTTAATTTAAATTTTTTTTAGAAATTTAAAATATTTAATGTGACTAAGCTAAACTTCAATTACTCACAAATTATTTTATTTGGATTTCTTGTGTTGCAAGAAATTTTTCTGTATTTTCTTAAATTTTTCTAGATTTATTTGATATTTTCTAGAGCTTAATTGAATTTCTATTAGTTTCTAAAATTAAAAATGCTAAAAATTCCTTAAAGGTCTTTGGGCCAAAACCCAAGCTGGCCCACTTCTCCCTCGAGCCAACCCAACCCGCTAGGCCATCCAACCTGACCTGCCACCTGCGCCCGTGCCACATGTCTGTCGTTCAACCGACATGTGCGTCGCCCATTCGATCTCCCCTAGTCCCACATGTCGCACATAGGGCACGAGGTTACTATGCATCATCTCTGTGTGTGAGACCGCTGCCGTGTCCGAGCCGAAGACATCTCAGCATCCATGTCGTCACTGTTCCGAACTCTATGCCATGATTGTCTTGGCCTTCTCGTCGTTTGAGCCATAAAAGGGGTTTGGCCTTCTCGTTTTTTGCACCCGAAGCCATCAAGCCCCCGACATCCAACCGCCTTGCGCTGCCATTCCCTCGCCATGGTCATCATCGCTGGAGTTTGGGTCACCGTCATCGTCTTCGCCGAGCGTCGTTCTCGTCTCCGTCGCCAAATCATCTTTGTCGTCCGATGAGTCACCAAGTTGTGTCCCCGCTCCACCGTTCGGCCCTCGCTGCTAACTATTCTCCATCTTGTGCTGCCCACTGCCTCTCCTGACGCACCACCTATTCAATCTCCTAAAGGGTCACCTTAATCCGCACGCCCTACCGACGTCAGCTTTAACACTATCGCGCACCAACATCTTTTCGGCTTCTCCGTAGACCCAGTCCACATAAGCCACACCTATGACATGCAAGGCCCACACGCTGATTGCTATTCCGTAGACCCAAGCATTTGTTCATGTCACCATGCCACATTACTGCCGCCTTAGCATCCACGTCAACCCTAAGTCAACGTGTCATGCCATGTCAGTCCTAGTGCCACGTAATCTAAGCGTCCGTACTCACTGTTTCGTGAGTCAAGTCCACCGTAGACTAATACTATTCCAAAGACTCGGTCCACAGAATAGTAAACCACTCTTGACGTCATAAATATAATTTTTCTTTAGGAAAATAATTCCAGTAAAGCTAAAATAATTTCTGTTATAGCTACGGACTAAACAGGAATGAAGGGGACTAGTAGAAGGAGAAGAGGAGAGCTAGATCTGTGGGGAGCTGATGAGAATGAGAGGGTGTCCCCCCCTTTGCCCCTCCTGGGGTTTATATATATATATATATATATATATATATATATATATATATATATATATATATATATATATATATATATATATATATATATATATATATATATATATATATATATATATATATATATATATATATGAGTGGGGTAGAATGGGAAATCCCCATTCTACCCCTTAGTATTTACAAAGGATGAGGGTACATTGGTATATTTACACTAGTATATTCCTCTATACTATTAGGCCTATTACATGTTGGACTAGTTGCACGGCCCAGCCACGGGGGATTGGGCCACCCCTACAACAGTACTCCCTCGACAGCAAGCGCTGAGGTCCCGATGGGCGAGCTGATGCGATCAACCACACCAGCCCCCCGTTCCCCGACAGCAAGCGCGAGGGCACCGACTGCGCGAGCCGATGCAACTAGCAACTACGAAGAGGTCCACGGAATCCCGCTCAGAAGCCTGGTCATCCAACCGAGGCAACGCTCACGAGGCTGACAAGGGGGCTGTGTCGTCCCGCCGAGGCGATGCCTACGCAGTGGACGACGAAGTCCTGCGTCGGAGACGTGCCGTCCCGCCGAGGCAATGCCTACGAGGCGGACGACGGAACCTTGCGCCGGAGTCGTGCCGTCCCGCCGAGGCGATGCCTACGAGGCGGACAGCGAAGCCCTGCGTCGGAGACGTGCCGTCCCGCCGAGGCGGTGCCTACGAGGCGGACGACGGAGCCCAACGCCGGAGTCGTGCTGTCCCGCCGAGGCGGTGCCTACGAGGCGGACGGCGAAGTCCTATGCCGGAGATGTGCCGTCCCGCCGAGGCGATGCCTACGAGGCGGACGACGGAGTCTTGCGCCGGAGTCGTGCCGTCCCGCCGAGGTGATGCCTACGAGGCGGACAACGAAGTCCTGCGTCGGAGAAGTTGCGTCCCGCCGAGGCGGTGCCCACGAGGCGGACGACGGAGCCCAACGCCGGAGTCGTGCCGTCCCGCCGAGGCGATGCCTACGAGGCGGACGGCGAAGTCCTATGCCGGAGACGTGCCGTCCCGCCGAGGTGATGCCTACGAGGCGGACGACGGAGTCTTGCACCAGAGTCGTGCCGTCCCGCCGAGGCGATGCCTACAAGGCGGACAGCGAAGTCCTGCGTCGGAGACGTGCCGTCCCGCAGAGGCGGTGCCCACGAGGCGGACGACGAAGCCCAATGCCGGAGTTGTGCCGTCCCGCCGAGACGATGCCTATGAGGCGGACGGCGAAGTCCTACGCCGGAGACGTGCCATCCCACCAAGGCGATGCCTACGAGGTGGACAGCGAAGTCCTGTCCCGGGGCTGCGCTGGAGCCAGAGTCAACGTCGTTCCCTTACCTGCAAAGACTCACGCCCGCGGAGAGCGGGCACTTGCTGCGTAGACCGAGGGTGCAGCACACGCGGAGGCAGGGAGGGGGAGGCGCCATTCCCCTACCTTCAAAGACAGTGCCCGCGGAGAGCGGGCGCTTGCGGCGTAGGCCGAGGGCACTAGGCACGCCGAGGTAGAGAGGCGAAGGCGTCGTTCCCCTACCTTCAAAGACAGTGCCCGCGGAGAGCGGGCGCTTGCGGCGTAGACCGAGGGCACTACGCACGCCGAGGTAGAGAGGCGAAGGCGCCGTTCCCCTACCTTCAAACACAGTGTCTGCGGAGAGCGGGCGCTTACGGCGTAGGCCGAGGGCACTACGCACGCCGAGGTAGAGAGGCGAAGGCGTCGTTCCCCTACCTTCAAACACAGTGTCCGCGGAGAGCGGGCGCTTACGGCGTAGGCCGAGGGCACTACGCACGCCGAGGTAGAGAGGCGAAGGCGCCGTTCCCCTACCTTCAAAACAAGTGCCCGCGGAGAGCGGGCGCTTGCGGCGTAGGCCGAGGGCACTACGCACGCCGAGGTAGAGAGGCGAAGGCGCCGTTCCCCTACCTTCAAAAACAGTGCCCGCGGAGAGCGGGCGCTTGCGGAGGCGGACCTCGACGCTACGTCTTATTTAGAGTCCGAAGACTGGCGCGTGCGGAGGCGGACCTCGACGCTACGTCTTATTTTAGAGTCCGTAGACTGGCGCGTGGGGAGGCGGACCTCAACGCTACATCTTATTTAGAGTCCGTAGACTGGCGCGTGCGGAGGCGGACCTCGACGCTACGTCTTATTTAGAGTCCGTAGACTGGCGCGTGCGGAGGCGGACCTCGACGCTACGTCATACTTAGAGTCCGTAGACTGGCGCGCGCGGAGGCGGACCTCGACGCTACGTCTTATTTTAGAGTCCGTAGACTGGCGCGTGCGGAGGCGGACCTCGACGTTACGTCTTATTTTAGAGTCCGTAGACTGGCGCGTGCGGAGGCGGGCCTCGACGCTACGTCTTATTTTAGAGTCCGTAGACTGTCGCGTGCGGAGGCGGACCTCGACGCTACGTCTTATTTTAGAGTCCGTAGACTGGCGCGTGCGGAGGCGGACCTCGACGCTACTGAAGGACTACGGGTAGGCTACGCTAGCGCAAATTAATAAAAATTATGCCCGTAAACCAAGATCACTGCAGTTATAGATCACGGAATTACCACTAGACGCGCAGGTGCGGAATTGATGCAGCACGTCGGGGCAGAGTAGTCGTACTACGTCGATGCAGCACGTCGGGGCAGAGTAGTCGTACTACTTCCTCGTCCTCGTCGCGGCGTCCAACGTACAACTCCTCTCTTGCGGTTCGTCCAAACGCTACAGATGCAGCGCCGCCAAAAGGTATCCACACGTACGGGAGGAAGCGACGCACGCCGGATTACTAGATCCGAGCGAGCGCCCAGGGCGTGGGAGGGGTGGCGGCCAGGGTTTGAGGAGGTCACGAAAAAATTCTGCCAACCCTGTGCGCCCTAGCCCTCCTTTTATAGACGTCCTTATAATGGGCTTCAGCGAATGGAGGCCCATTAGGACTCAATACCCAGTCCAACCCGGATCCAATCCGAATTAGGCTTCAGCCCTTAAGTGTGTGACCCTATGGGTTCACGTATGTTTAGACATGACACGAGTTTACCTACTCGGTCAATAGTTGGTAGCGGCCTCTAGCAAGACGTGCCAACTCCTAAACATACATAAAGATCATATCGAACGAACCATCACAACTTTATGTACATGCCAATCCCTTTGCCTCACGATATTTGGTCGAGCTCCAAGCTGACCACTCTTTCTCGATCCTGTGATCCGGAATCCCTTACTAGGTTAACTCTTAACCTTAAGTAGCATGGCCATGCATTTCTGGATCCGATCACTCGAGGGGCCCAGAGATATCTCTCTCAGGTAGAGAGGGGCAAATCCCATCTCGACTGACCATGCCTCGCAGCATGCTTCATGACAAACCCGAAAGCTACCTTTATAACTACCCAGTTACGGAGCAGCGTTTGATAGCCCCTAAGTAGGTCGATTCACATCTCAAGTACATGCGACAATCTCAGGTCTAAGGACAAGGCGTACACATTGTGTAGAGAGAGAACCATAAGTATAATTGTTATGTCTCATGTTGGGTCGGTCCAACCCCATGTTCTAAACATGTGTCCACATTATTGGTTTGACATCTCCATGTCTATGACCTGTGAAACATGGTCATCAACCGATACATGTGCTAATCCATTATTCACGTGTGACCACATATGAACTTCGACTAGGGACAACTTTAGAATAACCATACAAGTAAAGAGTTTCACAAACAAGTCACATACTTGTTAATCAATACAAAGGCAATATTCAAGGAACATTTATTAAATCATGGATACAACGAAATATCATCATCTCTATGATTGCCTCTAGGGCATATTTCCAACAGTTACGTCTTATTTAGAGTCCGTAGACTGGCGCGTGCGGAGGCGGACCTCGACGCTACGTCTTATTTGAGTCCGTAGACTGGCGCGCGTGGAGGCGGACATCGACGCTACGTCTTATTTTAGAGTCCGTAGACTGGCGCGTGCGGAGGCGGACCTCGACGCTACGTCTTATTTTAGAGTCCGTAGACTGGCGCGTGTGGAGGCGGACCTCCACGCTACGTCTTATTTAGAGTACGTAGACTGGTGCGTGCGGAGGCGGATCTCGACGCTACGTCTTATTTTAGAGTCCGTAGACTGACGCGTGCGGAGGCGGACCTCGACGCTACGTCTTATTTTAGAGTCCGTAGACTGGCGCGTGCGGAGGCGGACCTCGACGCTACGTCTTATTTAGAGTCCGTAGACTGGCGTGTGCGGAGGCGGACCTCGACGCTACATCTTATTTTAGAGTCCGTAGACTACGCCGACACTCGAGGCGATCGTGCGATTTAAACCAAAAACGAGAACCAAAACAGAGGCAACAAAGAATTGGCCGAAGACTTGCGACAACAAAACGTTCCAGAATGCAGTACTGGAAAAGCCTACGATAGCCCAAAACAGGCCAAAACCGAAGAAGCAAGCACGGCCAAACCGATTGCTCTCAGAATGGAACTGCGGCCTCAATGAATAACATGCTGCATAACCATTTTCTTAAAGCCATGCACGCAAGAAATGCAGCGGCGATTGGTAAAGCCTCGCAAGTAATTACATGCAGTGCGTACCGGGCGGGCTGGTGGCGTGCGGAGTAGTCTCCGTAGGCGCGGAGACCCTGACTGCGCAGAGCTCGCAGCAATTGGTCACGCATGCAATGCAACATGAGTCTGCTTGCATCCTTCGTACCCTCATGCATGCACCGGAGCCGAGTTGAAGTGACGCTGGCAGGCCGGCGAAGTCGTTGCGGATTTTGAACGAAGGACGACGGAGACTTGCTGGAGCCAAGGCGAAGGCGGCGTGGCTCGCTCGGACTGTGGCGAAGCGAAGGCCGAGGGAGAAGGCCGTGGCGGCCGGAGACGCCCTTGCGGAGGAGCTCGTCGTTGGCGCTCTAAAGAGCTCGTCGGCAGCATCGGCCAACGACGCCATCGCGGTTGCGCGGATTGGCGGCAGGGCGGCGTTCGTCGGCAAGTTTGGCGATGACAACTCCGTGCGCGTGCTCGCGGCCACCCTCGACGACAACGGTGGCTCATGGCGGCGCTGTGGTGCTACAGACGGGGGTTTGTGGCAACTGCGTTTGAAGTAGACCTCGCTTCATCCATCCGTGCATCCGCGGAGCGCCCGAGGAAGACCTCGCCTTCTTCACGCATGAGGACAAACGGAAGCTCGACGCCCTGGCCCGGCATCAATCCTTCGGGTCGTAGCGTTCTGCATCTGGGTCTTTGCGTCGAGCTCGGCACGCCCTAGATTTCGCTCGCTGTGGCTTCATCGCAGCATGCCGACGACCATGGGCCCTTCGGCACGGGTCTTCGCAAGCCTTCACGTCGTTCGCCTTCGCTCCGGACCCTGACGGCAGTCTTCACTGCGACTTCACGTTCGACTTGGTGCCGGCGGACCTCGCTCCGGGCTTCGGCGTCGGACTTTGCGGTGCCGGCCTTCGCGCATGCGCAGCCGTGTATGCATGTGGGGAGCATTTGAACTCGGAGGCCGGCTGGGCTCGCCGCGAAGATGCAGAGGCTCGGCGCGCTGAGCGGAGGCTTGGGCCACGCCCGCGCGAAGCTTGGTGTGCGAAGGCGGAGCCCGACGCATGCCCCTCCAGTCATGCCGCCGAGGTCCGTCTTCGCCGCCAGCTCCGGGGCCTACCCCGCTCCCGAGCGTCCAACTCCGTGCTGCCTCCGCGCGGTCATAGTCTCCGTGTACGTTTCACCGGAGTCGTCAACGGTCTTCGCCAGTGCCTTCGGTCTCCTCGCCGCGGTCGGAGTGGTCTCCGCCGTGGTGTCCGCGCTCCACGCCGAGGCCGAAGGGGCTTCACCAAAACGTCTAGAGCCTTCACGTCAGCGTCCTCAACATTGGCTCCGCGCCGGTCTCCTCACACCGAGCGAGGCCTTGCCCATGCCTGAACCAAACTCCTCGCGGGCTTCAAAGATTGCCATGTGGGAGGTCCTCCGCGCTGCCACCGGACGTCGGAAGACCATAGGACCACCCTCAGCCTGGCACCATGGCCTGCTTGGATTCCAGCAAAGCATAGGTCGAGACTCCGTCTGCACGAGGTCCCTACATCGTCTGCGCACAGGCCGCCGCCTGAAGACGAGGCCCCCAATCCATAGCGCGGAGACTGATGCAGAGTCTGCGATCGACTCGGAGAAGACTTCACGGTGCAGAGGCTTCGCTCGACTCGACTTGGAGAAGACTTCGCAGGCACGGAGGCTTCGCTCGACTTGACTTGGAGAAGACTTCGCAGGCGCGGAGGCTTCGCTCGACTCGACTTGGAGAAGACTTCGCAGGCGCGGAGGCTTCGCTCGACTCGACTTGGAGAAGACTTTGCAGGCGCGGAGGCTTCGCTCGACTCGACTTGGAGAAGAATTCGCAGGCGCGAGGTAGAGGCTGCAGCGCGGAGTGGAGGCTGTGGCCAGCTCGGAGAGGACTTCGCAGTCGCGGAGTGCGACGCGGAGGCTTCGCGAAGCTCAGGCATACGTCGCGAAGGCCGGGTCTCTGCTCCCGAGGTCGAAGAGGAAGGCGTCGTCGTTCGAGATGACATGGGGTCAGTGCCTTCGGTAGAAGACGGGAGAACAGAAGGAATCGCGTCGCTACACCTCGCCGACCCAAGTTGTGTACCCGCCGAGCGGAGAGGTCCGGGAGGCTACTGGGACTTCGCCGACGGCAGGGCATGGCGCGGAGACGCCGGCTGCTTTGGAGGGGACCTCGACAATGATGACGAGGGAGCCGCACAAGGCGTTCTTCGCGCGAGGGAGCGAACTGCACGGGAGCGCACGCTCCGCGCGTACGCCTGCTTACGTCGCGTGCCTGCCGAAGCCGCACGAAGTTCCTGCAGGACCAGCATCACTCGCGCGTTGGCCGAAGACTCCGCGCGCTGGCCGAAGTCTCCGTGCCGTCGCCTCCGTCGCGTCGAGCAGTATCCTCGCGCGCTGGCCGAAGACTCCGCGTGCTGGCCGAAGTCTCCGTGCCGTTGCCTCCGCTGCATCGAGCAGTATCCTCGCGCGTTGGCCGAAGACTCCGCGCGCTGGCCGAAGTCTCCGCGCCGATGGAGCAACGACGGAGGCTCCGAGAGAGCGAAGTTCTGATGCGATGCATGCCTGTGCTGAGACGCCCCGCTTGCTCACTTCGCCGAGTATACGCAGGCCCCGCCGTAAAGACGTGCGAAGATCCGAGCGAGACGCGGGGCGCCGAGCGAAGACGCGTGCTGCGCATACGTGAGACGCGTGCTGCGCATACGTGAGACTATACATGCATGATTGTGCATACGTGAGCCTATACATGCATGGCAATAGCTTGTAGATATTTATGCATGGCCATAGTTACGTGGACATGTATGTATGCCACACGTGAAAGGATATGAATGCGTGCGCAGGTGGAGCTTGCGGATGGATACGGGTGCATGCGTAGGCGTCCAGCGCGCAGTCGGTGCAGCGAAGCTTGGCTCGCCGAAGGCACAGCCCGGCTTCGACGCGGAGTCCACGGTCGCACGAAGATCACCCTGGCCAGAGGGGTTACGCCACCATGTCATCCCAGACATCATCTCGCCTCCCTGCATGAATACCCCAGCAGAGCAGAGATTGCTGCCTCTAGGCGCGCGATTCAACTAAATCTATCCAATATACTGTCTACAAAATATGGCAAAGCATATAGGCAAAGCGCATACCACCAGATCTACTCAGGATGGTTTAGCTTTTAGCAAGCAAGCTACTTATCTGTCTCTACGGACGCCACGAATTGAAGCAGCGTGCTGCCAGGAGCAGAAAAAATCCACACACGTAGCTTCTAGTCGTCCCTACGGACGGCGCCATCTGTTGTAGCTACGGGCTAAACAGGAATGAAGGGGACTAGTAGAAGGAGAAGAGTAGAGCTAGATCTGTGGGGAGCTGGTGAGAATGAGAGGGTGTCCCCCCCTTTGCCCCTCCTGGGGGTTTATATATATATATATATATATATATATATATATATATATATATATATATATATATATATATATATATATATATATATATATATATATATATATATATATATGAGTGGGGTAGAATGGGAAATCCCCATTCTACCCCTTAGTATTTACAAAGGATGAGGGTACATTGGTATATTTACACTGGTATATTCCTGTATACTATTGGGCCTATTACATGTTGGACTAGTTGCACGGCCCAGCCACGGGGGGTTGGGCCACCCCTACAACAGTTTCCTTTTTTTCTTTTTTCTTAGATTTAAATCTTCCGAGAGCCCGTTCTTCTGCATCCTAACTCCGATTGACCCATTCCTTTTCTTAAATTTATCTAAAATTGACCTCTATCTTTTGGTTCTAGTTTTATAGTTTTTGGATTTTATTTGAGTTTAGTTGTGTTTCATCTGCTTTCTTTCTCATTAGATAATGTCTTCGAAGGAGCAGAAGCAGAACCAAAAGATCAAGAGTTGGTAACTGAGCAAGGCCAAAGCAAGTCGTGACCTCTAATCATGTTGAATCTAGTTTTCAAATCTATTATATATTATTTTATTTGAAATTATGTTATATTGCTAATTTATTATAAACCTTGGTACCTGGTAGTTATTATCCAACTTGATTAATTTCACCTTAGTAATTTGAATGCCATGATTCTATTATCACCATAGGATGTGTAAATATCTAGTGATACCATAGGTTGTACATTTAGTATACTTAGCCACGCTGGTAGTACGCTGGGTTTATCCTCACATGTTGATTAATTAATTAATTTTGATTTAATGAGATATTGAATCATGGTAGTTAGCCACAGTTATAAAAATTATGTACCATGTATGGGTAGTGACATTGGTTACACAAAATAGTGTTCACTTTGGTGAGTCATCATGCAGTAAAGGAGAAAATGTTGTAAGCACTTTTGGAATGTAGATATCTTGCTTGAGTAATGTCTAAGGACTTAATTTTATGCGCCATTGATCTGAGCCTTAGCTTGCAATTATATGTCTAGTATAAGATAGACCTGGCTAATTAATTTGTGATGTTTCAACCTCAATTTTACCATTGAGATGTGCTGTTGGCGCAAGAGGGGGGTTTTACCGACTGTCAGACCCGGATTTTTCAATCCGAATCCGCTGTGATTCCACCGCACTATTCCCTGGATCAGTAGATAGTGCTCACAGATTACAGTTCTGAATATCAAAGTTCATATCATGCGGAAACGTAAATATAATAGTAGACTTACTCATGGGCCGATTAGGCCGAAATCAATAAATTGCAGCAGCGGAAGAACGAAGCACGCAGGTGGGACCTTCAGGACATGCCCACAGGCAGCCAACTGGAGGTTCGCGACCTAGTCCTTGACATCTTCATCTCCTTGGCCAGCTTGTCCAATCTTGTTGCTGAGGCGAGGTGATTTGATCTCCTGATTCTGAATTTTTGTCGCAAAGGCGAGCATGAGCACTCCGACCCCGTGCTCCGCGAGCCAATACACAGAATGCAAATAAATAGTATGCATGGCTTAACAAAGGAGAGGCTCGGGCTATTTTATTTTGCGTAGAGTGCTTTTGAATACAATTAATTAAAAAGTCCTATGACTTAGCAATTTTGGGACAAATCATAATGTACAAGGAAATGCATTATTAATATCGATTCAGATTCCATCCACCGTTACATGGCATCTGCACCATATAGCAATTTCTTCAGCGTTATAGCCGCTTAACTTACCACTGGGACGACACCCAGGACAATTCCAAACCAGGGCAGTCCTTCGCCCTTCACTTTTCCATTCCCACCCACAAAACATTTTTAAATAGAACTATATCTGGTTAAGTTCCCATGTCCGCCCTTGACCGTGGGCACGGCTATTCGAATAGTTTTGACTCTGCAGAGTTTGTACACTTTCACCACAAGAGACAATCAACTCGTTGCCCCACACGATTCCTTAGACGTGTGGTTGAGCAGACCATCACAGTGACTTTTCAAAGTATCTAATCCTTTCTCTCATCCCACTATATGGGCTTCTCCCATTTGCGATGGGTCCCATCTAATTGCACGGGATGTTTCTCACTGCTACTAGCGTACGGGCTCCCCTCCCCTCTGCGCTAGTACGACTGAGAAACTTCACCCTACCTGGTGTCCCTTCAGGCCCCCTTGCCATAGCATAACCCCATCAATCCACTACCAGTGAGATGAGTCCGGGATTTCGATAAGTCTACTTAGCCAAGTTGTACTTTACAGACTTGTGGTTGTACTGTTTTACACAGGAGGTCATGACAAGATTCGGTCCTTAATGGTATCTGGGCGGTCTACCACTAACCCACTGTGTGCTTCCCGCACCACACCCTCGAACCAATCCGCCCAGATAATTAAGCAAGTGGAGGTTTTCGGGAATATAAAATAACCATATCCAACATACACCAGTCATTACCACCATGACTGCCCAACCAATTTTTCTCAGGGTTAAAAGTGATGCTTGGGCGCTCTCGCGCCCATGATTATCTAAGCAATACTAAGCATGGCATATATTTAGGGACTTATTTTCGAAAGGTTACTATTATAATTTTGCTAGGGTGACAAAGTTCACACATTCAAATATTCCAAAGGAGGTGCAATATTATTCAAGGTAAACAATAGGCATATAACTAGAATCTTAAATTATCATGTATTTGCATATAAAATAACGGCATGCAATTTGATAATTTAAACAAAAGTAATTCGCAGAAAATGTAGGTACAACATGATCAAAGTATTGACTCGCCTGGCGTGGTTTGCCGCGGACTTGAGCTCACACGATGCTTTCTCTTGAGCTGTTGGTCTCTATCTTTACTTTGCTCTTGACCACGCTTAATCTCTTGATTCTTCGGGGCTTCAATTTCTAATTACGTGCTAAATGACAGAATCCAAATAAAAGCAAATAACTCAAGAAATCCAAATAATTCCAATAAATTCAATTTAGTTTTATTATGAGTTAATGGTGATTCGAGTGATTTGAGGCAAGACCGGTGGTAGAATACGATAACTTGATCTTTTTATTAATACTCTTTTATTATTTTTGTATTTATCGAGGAAGTTACATAAACTAGGTTAGGCCTATGATTCGGTGTACGAGTTTAGTTAAGCATTGTTTTTGTTGAGCGTTAATCTTCAAGGCATATGTTATATTTGCGATGTATATAATTTTTAGCTTACCGAATTAATCCTAGAGTCCGGTTTTATAGCATTTTGTGGTACACCATTTTACGTATCTTTAGTTACTACTTGGCATAGTGTTAGTTGAATTAGGATCCATTTACATGGGTCCTAACTTGCTACATTCAATTATGTCCCACATTATTACTTACTAAATCTAACATTAAGATTTTAATTAATGGTACCATTATTGTTTTGTCTATACTTTAGTTATTATTAGGCTTAGCTTTATTTTTGGTTTAAATTTATTTATCTCACAAGGCTTGTCATACAGGTTCATATATTAATATAGCTCCTTGATTAATTCTACCAAGGAGATTGGTTTGTTAAATGTTAGTGCATATATTATGATTAAGGGTAATCTTTTTGAGTATTTAACCAAAGTCATATTTATTTATTATTGATTTGCATTAATAATTAGCCTTTTAGATGATTGCTCAAACCATATTAATCATGCATACATGAACTAGTCTAAATATTCGTGGCTTAATATCCAAATCATCTAAAAGTCAAAAGGGTTCTTCTAATTGCTTGGGACATAGAGATGATGGTTATGTTTTAAACCATGCTATGGTTAATTCTGTTACACTTACTGGTATGCCACGGTTTAGGATTTATTTCTTTAGACCATCCCTATTTGTTAAGTCATCCTTTCATGTGAGCATAAACTAATCAAGATTATAGCTAAACTCCCCACCATGCCTTTGAGCAATAAATAAGCTTTTTAAAATAAAGATTGAAGACATATTAGTCATTGACACTCATTGATTAATCTATGACTGAACATTTAATAAGCTCAGTTATACTTCAATAAAATTTAGTATTATCTGTGGGTTAATCTCATATTTTTCTTGATTTTTCTTTTTCTAAAATTACTAACAAAACAACCAAAAGAAAACCTAATCTAAATGCAGCTAAATGGGGAATCGAACGCGGGTTGGCGAATTGAGCGCGGGCGCCGCTGGCCAACAGAACGCGAGATATTACCTGTCTGTAATGGAAAAGTGTTGCAGATGAACCGAGCGGCAGCGGCTCAAAGCATAGGAGGTCGGAGGTAGGTACGGCCGGCGGTGGCGATTTCGGCCAAAGATGGGGAAGACGGCCGCGGCGGTGGGATTTCATGCACGGATTTCCAATCGAGTGAGGGGGAGTAGAGAGGAGGCCCTGGCGCACGGGATGACACGGGAGTTTCCCGGCGAGGGCGCCTGGGAGTCGGGAATGGCGGGGGAGGGGTGCGGTCGGGAAGCTCATGGCGACAAAGAAAGAAGAGGTGGGGAAAAGGAAGGGGATGGCGCGGGAGATAAGAGGAAGCCGACGGCTCCTATAGCTGCAGAGGGGGCGGGGAAAAGCGCGGAGGATAGGGCAGTGGGGAGGTCCGCCGGGTGAAGCAGGCGCGGGGCTCGGTGGCGATGTGTTGCGCGGCAGAGCAGGCGACAGAGCAGGCGGCGAAGGAGACGAGACGAGCGACGCTGCGCAGAAAACAAGGGAAGGGTGTCGTGGAGGCTGCTCCACCACGGAAGAGGGGAGGGGGTGAAGAAAAGAAAGGGAGGAGGAGGCGCTCCGCGCGGGGAAGGAGTCCCAGCCGTGCGGTCGGCAAGGAAACAGGGGCCGGGCCCGCTGGCAGGATAGAGAGAAAAGAGAGGGAGAGAGAGAGGAAAATTTTGAGAATTGGGATTTTCATTTCTAATTCACATTTTAAATTTTATATTTATGGATTTTGAGCTTTGCAAGATTCTAAAATTTGAATCTTTAATTTAAATTCTATTTTAGGCTTAAGGTTATTGATTGAAATTTTTGAACTTTTAATTCCAATCTTGGTTCCATTATCTGGACACAAAATCTTCTATTTCTCTATTTTATTTTAATTTTGCCCTTGGGTTTTAATTTTAACATTATTTTGCTATGATTAGATTCATAAACTTTTGAATGCTAATTAAAATAAAGAAAATGAACTCCTAGTCCAATTGCTTAGAAAGATGTTCTAATATTCCTTTTTGGTTGCATCTTAATATTTTATTGTCCTGAATTTGAATTCAAGACATTGGCATTTTGAATTCATGATCTGTAATGACATCTTTTCATTTTTGTAACTTGCAAGATTATTATTTGCATTGGGGAGTATTCTTGATTATTAATTGGTATGTCACAAAACTCAAAAAGATTTTAAATAAATATTCAGAAGGAATTTTGGGTGCTAGCAAAACGCAATAAAATTTTAAAAACTCCAAATTTTTGAATATCCAAAATTTGGGATGTTACAAACCTACCCCCCTTAAATGAATCTCGACCCCGAGATTCCGGTAGAGTAGAAAGAATGGAGATGGGTTATATTGGCTAGCAATGGGTTTTGGGGTGTTGCTCGACGTATAGTTCCTTAACTCCACAGAGGGATAAAAATCTGCACAATAGGGGTTAACACTTGGAGAAGTCAAAAGGAAAGAGAGAAACCTTGTTCTCCTGGATAAGTCGTAGACTTCCATCTGTTCGCTCTTTGATATTGTTGTCTTCACGTCATCGCATAATGGAATGGTTGCAGCGTCTGTTGAACATACGGTTGTCATAGTCTTCCCACTGATAGGTGGATTGCAATGGTCTGTGCCCTAAGAAATAGACAGCCTTAAGAATGCAGAGGTGACGATGGGCCTATCTAGGTGGTGGTCTTTCACTTTTACTAGGACCCCGTTCATAGTCTTCGGCTTGCCAAGCATGATGATTTTTGCTAAAGGTACGTCTTGTTGTTCTCATCACCAGAAGATTTCTGGCCTTGCGAATCTCCTTGTACTGGCTTGATTAGTTCTGAGTCCATGTTGCTGCACCTCAAAATACACTTCGCAGTAGTTCTTCGACATTTTTGTCTCTTTAGTGCTACCCCCCTTAAAATGGGTATCCCTAGTCATCATTTATCTCTTCTAACTCTAGGCATGATGGGCCCTCCAGGTTGGTGAAGAGGGAAAATTAGCAGGACATAGTCTCAATTCTTGGTTCTGGTGCCGATTGAGGCTTTCAGTTGGAACGTTGTGAGGGCTTCACTCATCTTTGATCACCTTGACTTCTGCTATCTATCACTTTGATTCTGTAGATCTGATTAGGTTTGTAGCAAATGGGGCAAGAGGGAATAGCAGGAGGTAAGGGTAGAACCGCGGGGATAAGCTAATCCAAACCCATTCTAACTTTTAAAAGAGCACACCCGAGAAGCTGGGGTGGCACACAAATCTTGCAAGTTCTTTAAAACAATATTTTCCTGTGACTACGAAATGTAATACCCGAGGACAAAAAGGCAGTGCACAGGGCCAAATAGAAATCTTGCAACAATACATCGTCTATTCGGAGAACACACAAAAGGGGCACAGGGTTTATCTGCATAATTGGTTTAAAACGGGACCACCTTATCTTCATGAACATCTTCGACGTTCCTAATCTTAGATTTTTTTGAAGTAGAGGTACGAGAAGAGGATCGAAATTTTCCTTTTGAATCAATAGACAGAGAAGGAAAGTATTTGGGGGTAGTTTCATTGGTTTTAGCACTCTTTTTTTAAGGTATCCTAATATCTTCCAACACTCAACTATCCATCACTGAATCAAGTCACTCCCATATGATTTTTTTTTTGTACATAAGGGTTAGAATCCAACGGCCTTTATGATTTAACTCCCACTTTTGCAAACTGCACTTAGGCTAGCTTTCTTCATTAATTGTTCCTGGTATTATTGCCATCTAAAACTCCAAACCACGAAGGAGATTATTTATTTTGTTTGATCCACCAATCATACTCTTCCTATTGTATCATCCATCATTTCATTAGTCTAGTCATGGTTATCTAAGTCTCGCATAAATCTTTGACTTCCAATCATATATTTGTGGATTAATATCATATTTTCACTACGACTGTATAATCAAAAATCTCAGATCCACTATTGATCAACTTATTAACTCTACAATCCAATGAAAATATAATACCTTTACTATAAATCTACCTATATATAAATTTTTCCATCTAAAATTTTTTTATTGAATTGAGGTTACCAAACTCTTATATGTGCCTGAATTTCCACCACATCTTTATCAATCCAATCTGGTGTCATTGATCTAAATCCATAGTTTGCTTCTCCAATGATCAACCTAAATCTTTATTGGCAACCTCTGAATTAATTCATTATTATAAACATCTTCTAGGAATTACCTTATTTATCAATGTGACAATGTGATATTCCCGCGATTATTTTCATACTTCCTATTGTGTCTTTTCAATTTCCTTAATCCAGCCAGGGATATCTAATCTTCATATAAAGCTTATCTTCCACCAAAGATTTATAATTCAAATTTCATATTTCACTATGTCCATACACTCCCAATCTCAGATCTATTATTTGCCAACTTGATCATTTTCTAAATCCAATGGGAGCCTAGTATTCTTTATTTTAGGTCCACCGATGATGTTTGGTATCGAGACTCCCTAATAATCCAGTCTGGTAGTATTGATTCAAATCCATAAGTTGTTCCTTTAGAGATCAACCTAAATATTCACTATCTCCAATTTCTAAATATTTCAGTCAATCCATCCAGCTACCAATCATATCCTATTATTCCATTGTTATAAGCATCTTCCAGGGATTTTTATTTTCAATTCATCAGTGTTGCAATCCTCTAATTAGTTTCGCACTCTCTATTTCTTCTGGAATCACTTACTTATCTGTCTGATCAGTCTATTCATTTGAGCTCCACCAATTCATTTATTCAAATTCCCACTATAGGTATCTGCTCTTCACGTACATCCTATTTCTGCAAAATCACTTAATTCATCTATCTAGACAATCTATTTATTTAAGCTCTATCAACTTATTTATCCCAAATTCACTCTATTGTTTCATCCCAGAATAAAACAATTAAGTCTCAAGGGCAGGCTTCATAATTCTTGGCCTAAGGCGTGTTTTCATAGAGTGTTTACAAGAGGAGTACTGAATTTTTACCACTTTGAATTCGGGATAAGAGAGCTTCAGAAGCAAATTAGCCAGGTCAGCATATAGATGAGGTGAAATCATCTAAGGGAGATGAGAATAAGCAATATAACTTATACTTGTGAAAATAGATATTGGGAAATAGCTCTAATTATGAACTAACGGCCAGGCTAACTAGGTCACGACCTGCAGTCGATATGCTCTGATACCAAAGCTGTCAGACCCGGATTTTTCAATCCGAATCCTCTGTGATTCCACCGCACTATTCCCTGGATCAGTAGATAGTGCTCACAGATTACAGTTCTGAATATCAAAGTTCATATCATGCGGAAACGTAAATATAATAGTAGACTTACTCATGGGCCGATTAGGCCGAAATCAATAAATTGCAGCAGCGGAAGAACGAAGCACGCAGGTGGGACCTTCAGGACATGCCCACAGGCAGCCAACTGGAGGTTCGCGACCTAGTCCTTGACATCTTCATCTCCTTGGCCAGCTTGTCCAATCTTGTTGCTGAGGCGAGGTGATTTGATCTCCTGATTCTGAATTTTTGTCGCAAAGGCGAGCATGAGCACTCCGACCCCGTGCTCCGCGAGCCAATACACAGAATGCAAATAAATAGTATGCATGACTTAACAAAGGAGAGGCTCGGGCTATTTTATTTTGCGTAGAGTGCTTTTGAATACAATTAATTAAAAAGTCCTATGACTTAGCAATTTTGGGACAAATCATAATGTACAAGGAAATGCATTATTAATATCGATTCAGATTCCATCCACCGTTACATGGCATCTGCACCATATAGCAATTTCTTCAGCGTTATAGCCGCTTAACTTACCACTGGGACGACACCCAGGACAATTCCAAACCAGGGCAGTCCTTCGCCCTTCACTTTTCCATTCCCACCCACAAAACATTTTTAAATAGAACTATATCTGGTTAAGTTCCCATGTCCGCCCTTGACCGTGGGCACGGCTATTCGAATAGTTTTGACTCTGCAGAGTTTGTACACTTTCACCACAAGAGACAATCAACTCGTTGCCCCACACGATTCCTTAGACGTGTGGTTGAGCAGACCATCACAGTGACTTTTCAAAGTATCTAATCCTTTCTCTCATCCCACTATATGGGCTTCTCCCATTTGCGATGGGTCCCATCTAATTGCACGGGATGTTTCTCACTGCTACTAGCGTACGGGCTCCCCTCCCCTCTGCGCTAGTACGACTGAGAAACTTCACCCTACCTGGTGTCCCTTCAGGCCCCCTTGCCATAGCATAACCCCATCAATCCACTACCAGTGAGATGAGTCCGGGATTTCGATAAGTCTACTTAGCCAAGTTGTACTTTACAGACTTGTGGTTGTACTGTTTTACACAGGAGGTCATGACAAGATTCGGTCCTTAATGGTATCTGGGCGGTCTACCACTAACCCACTGTGTGCTTCCCGCACCACACCCTCGAACCAATCCGCCCAGATAATTAAGCAAGTGGAGGTTTTCGGGAATATAAAATAACCATATCCAACATACACCAGTCATTACCACCATGACTGCCCAACCAATTTTTCTCAGGGTTAAAAGTGATGCTTGGGCGCTCTCGCGCCCATGATTATCTAAGCAATACTAAGCATGGCATATATTTAGGGACTTATTTTCGAAAGGTTACTATTATAATTTTGCTAGGGTGACAAAGTTCACACATTCAAATATTCCAAAGGAGGTGCAATATTATTCAAGGTAAACAATAGGCATATAACTAGAATCTTAAATTATCATGTATTTGCATATAAAATAACGGCATGCAATTTGATAATTTAAACAAAAGTAATTCGCAGAAAATGTAGGTACAACATGATCAAAGTATTGACTCGCCTGGCGTGGTTTGCCGCGGACTTGAGCTCACACGATGCTTTCTCTTGAGCTGTTGGTCTCTATCTTTACTTTGCTCTTGACCACGCTTAATCTCTTGATTCTTCGGGGCTTCAATTTCTAATTACGTGCTAAATGACAGAATCCAAATAAAAGCAAATAACTCAAGAAATCCAAATAATTCCAATAAATTCAATTTAGTTTTATTATGAGTTAATGGTGATTCGAGTGATTTGAGGCAAGACCGGTGGTAGAATACGATAACTTGATCTTTTTATTAATACTCTTTTATTATTTTTGTATTTATCGAGGAAGTTACATAAACTAGGTTAGGCCTATGATTCGGTGTACGAGTTTAGTTAAGCATTGTTTTTGTTGAGCGTTAATCTTCAAGGCATATGTTATATTTGCGATGTATATAATTTTTAGCTTACCGAATTAATCCTAGAGTCCGGTTTTATAGCATTTTGTGGTACACCATTTTACGTATCTTTAGTTACTACTTGGCATAGTGTTAGTTGAATTAGGATCCATTTACATGGGTCCTAACTTGCTACATTCAATTATGTCCCACATTATTACTTACTAAATCTAACATTAAGATTTTAATTAATGGTACCATTATTGTTTTGTCTATACTTTAGTTATTATTAGGCTTAGCTTTATTTTTGGTTTAAATTTATTTATCTCACAAGGCTTGTCATACAGGTTCATATATTAATATAGCTCCTTGATTAATTCTACCAAGGAGATTGGTTTGTTAAATGTTAGTGCATATATTATGATTAAGGGTAATCTTTTTGAGTATTTAACCAAAGTCATATTTATTTATTATTGATTTGCATTAATAATTAGCCTTTTAGATGATTGCTCAAACCATATTAATCATGCATACATGAACTAGTCTAAATATTCGTGGCTTAATATCCAAATCATCTAAAAGTCAAAAGGGTTCTTCTAATTGCTTGGGACATAGAGATGATGGTTATGTTTTAAACCATGCTATGGTTAATTCTGTTACACTTACTGGTATGCCACGGTTTAGGATTTATTTCTTTAGACCATCCCTATTTGTTAAGTCATCCTTTCATGTGAGCATAAACTAATCAAGATTATAGCTAAACTCCCCACCATGCCTTTGAGCAATAAATAAGCTTTTTAAAATAAAGATTGAAGACATATTAGTCATTGACACTCATTGATTAATCTATGACTGAACATTTAATAAGCTCAGTTATACTTCAATAAAATTTAGTATTATCTGTGGGTTAATCTCATATTTTTCTTGATTTTTCTTTTTCTAAAATTACTAACAAAACAACCAAAAGAAAACCTAATCTAAATGCAGCTAAATGGGGAATCGAACGCGGGTTGGCGAATTGAGCGCGGGCGCCGCTGGCCAACAGAACGCGAGATATTACCTGTCTGTAATGGAAAAGTGTTGCAGATGAACCGAGCGGCAGCGGCTCAAAGCATAGGAGGTCGGAGGTAGGTACGGCCGGCGGTGGCGATTTCGGCCAAAGATGGGGAAGACGGCCGCGGCGGTGGGATTTCATGCACGGATTTCCAATCGAGTGAGGGGGAGTAGAGAGGAGGCCCTGGCGCACGGGATGACACGGGAGTTTCCCGGCGAGGGCGCCTGGGAGTCGGGAATGGCGGGGGAGGGGTGCGGTCGGGAAGCTCATGGCGACAAAGAAAGAAGAGGTGGGGAAAAGGAAGGGGATGGCGCGGGAGATAAGAGGAAGCCGACGGCTCCTATAGCTGCAGAGGGGGCGGGGAAAAGCGCGGAGGATAGGGCAGTGGGGAGGTCCGCCGGGTGAAGCAGGCGCGGGGCTCGGTGGCGATGTGTTGCGCGGCAGAGCAGGCGATAGAGCAGGCGGCGAAGGAGACGAGACGAGCGACGCTGCGCAGAAAACAAGGGAAGGGTGTCGTGGAGGCTGCTCCACCACGGAAGAGGGGAGGGGGTGAAGAAAAGAAAGGGAGGAGGAGGCGCTCCGCGCGGGGAAGGAGTCCCAGCCGTGCGGTCGGCAAGGAAACAGGGGCCGGGCCCGCTGGCAGGATAGAGAGAAAAGAGAGGGAGAGAGAGAGGAAAATTTTGAGAATTGGGATTTTCATTTCTAATTCACATTTTAAATTTTATATTTATGGATTTTGAGCTTTGCAAGATTCTAAAATTTGAATCTTTAATTTAAATTCTATTTTAGGCTTAAGGTTATTGATTGAAATTTTTGAACTTTTAATTCCAATCTTGGTTCCATTATCTGGACACAAAATCTTCTATTTCTCTATTTTATTTTAATTTTGCCCTTGGGTTTTAATTTTAACATTATTTTGCTATGATTAGATTCATAAACTTTTGAATGCTAATTAAAATAAAGAAAATGAACTCCTAGTCCAATTGCTTAGAAAGATGTTCTAATATTCCTTTTTGGTTGCATCTTAATATTTTATTGTCCTGAATTTGAATTCAAGACATTGGCATTTTGAATTCATGATCTGTAATGACATCTTTTCATTTTTGTAACTTGCAAGATTATTATTTGCATTGGGGAGTATTCTTGATTATTAATTGGTATGTCACAAAACTCAAAAAGATTTTAAATAAATATTCAGAAGGAATTTTGGGTGCTAGCAAAACGCAATAAAATTTTAAAAACTCCAAATTTTTGAATATCCAAAATTTGGGATGTTACACCGACTAGGTGGTTAGCCTACTTAACAGCGAAATCTTAGCGGGCAAGATCAATTTAAGATTGAGTATTATAAAAGTCTTGTTTTCCTAAATTTTCGGTTGGCTGGAGAGAGAGAGAGAGTAAGTTGAATGGGAAGTGAATGGTCAGTTCACTTGTGGTTCATTCAATCCTTAATTCTTTATTTATTTATTTACATCAGTTTCTATAATGTGTTTTCAATGTATTTATTTACTGTATTTACTTCAAATTGTTGTTTCCTACAAAGCAACCTCTTAGCTATCATTTGTTATGCCTTGCATAATTATATTGCATCTTGTTACAAATGACTTGCTAAATACTCTATGTACTCATGGCTATATCCATATTTACTCAGTTGCTGAAGTAATGCCATATCAACTAGAGGTATTTGAAGAAGGATACTTCGATGACTTCTCGAATTAGGACTTCATTTCCTAGTCGATTGCCTATGGACATATCGAATGGCCACTTTGTTTATCGTTGTTTCTGCTGCTAGTTTTTGTCAACCCCTTTAAGGTTGTTATTTGTAAGCTCGACCATAATATCGCAACTTTGATAATTAATAATATTTACGTCTTTATTAGTTAATTGTAAGTATGATCGATATTTCATCTATATTTTCACTATGTGCACTAACGTGATCTTGGACTGGTGCAGAATACGCAGAGTCTAGATTTGTATATTCGGGTCTCGACACACCTGCACACCAAAGAATAAAGAAATCGATCTTAGTACAAATAACATGTGCTTGACTCTCAATTAATAAAACATATGCATGAACACACATGACTCACACATACATGGGCTCCACATGACTAACCCGTCGTGACTAACATCACCAAAACCAACACTCAAAACCAACTCAGCACAAGGGCCAATCGACCGTGGCACCCATACTAGTTAGATTGTCAATTCCACACAGGTTAGACCGCCTTGCCAAGGCTGGTCAAACCGCTACACTCTAGTCTAGGGCTATAAATGTGAGCTCGGTAGAAGCTTGAGTTGAGCTCAAGCGAACCTGAGTTGGGGTCTGAGCCTAGACCTAAGCTCGAGCTCAGCTCAGTCCAAGCTCTAGTAGACTCGAGCTCGGCTCGGGTCGAGTAAGCTCGATAACAGTGAAAACAATTCAACATGCACAAAATTTTAGCAATAAAAAAAGCTCAAACTCGAGTTCGGCTCAAGTAAACTCGATAACGGTCAAAATAATTCAACATGCACTAATTTTCAACAATAAGAAATGCTTAAGCTCGAGATCAGCTCGAGTAAGCTTGGTAAGAATTAACATGCATCAGTATTCAAGTTTGAATCGAGTTCTAATGAGCTATTTGAGTTTGACACGTTGAAGCTCGTGAGCTCGGGTCAAGCTCGAGCTTGGGTCATTTAGAGTTCAGGTTGAGCTTGAATCGAGCTTAAAGCGAGCCTAACTCGAGCAGCTCGTGACCCTCGAGATTTTTTTACAGCCCTACTCTGGTCATATCACGATTACAATGTCGATTCTACCACACTAGATCTCAGTCTAGAAACTCCAAAAGATATTCTCTAAAAATAGCTACCGATAACCGCATGCCAATACTAACAGCAAGCTAGGCTTCTAGCTTGGAAAATGTGTAATCGTCAGACCCCGGGCGGGCTCAGGCTTGACGTTTTAAGCCCGGACTTTTTCAGACCCGCCCCAGCCCTATGGTTGGACAGGTGTGAATTCGGGTGCTTAGCAAAATAAAACCGCTTTTCCTCGCACGTAGGATAAATATGTTGCTTATTTTGTAGCATCATTGCTTACGATCTGATACGGTCCACAAGATTTGTTTCTCCCACAGTTCGAAAATACACGTTGAAATATACAACAAAATATGCAGCGCAAACAGGGGCGGACCCACAGGGTATCCAGGGTGGGCCACGGCATACCCTGGGGCCCAGCCACCGAACTCAATACCGGCGACGGTTTGCCTGCCGCATGCGCCGCCTCGATCCCGTGGAAAATTTCGTAGCTGCAGCTAGCATGAGAGGCGCCGCCATCCCGAGCCGCGGCCTCACCTGCGTGCCCCCAGCCACCGTCCTGCTGAACCCGCTGCCGCGGCGCGCCGGCGGCGTCCTCCACCACCGGAGCCCCCACCTGAGGAGCGACCTGCCGCCCCCCGCCGTCCTCTGCCGAGCTCGCTCTCCGTCGGTCCGTCCTCCTCTTCGTCTAATGTGATTATCTCTTGAACAAGTTTGGCTATTGTGTCCATCTTCTGCTCCTGTTCTGAAATGTTCTCTGTGTTTCTCTTGCTCGGGCAGGACTCTGGAAGAGGGGACGACGCGGACAAGTTGCTCGAGGATTTGCTCAATAAGCATGGCGAGGTGGTGTACAGCGCCGGTGGAGGTGGGACTCTGGCCATTGAGGCCGACGACGACGCCGAGTGCTTGTCCTGTACGTGCCTCTCCACTCCTTTCTCTTGCTCGTCTCTACTAATGCTTATCGACCATCTGCAAAGTTAAACCAAGAAACCGCTCTAAGCTGAACAAAAATGTTCAGAAAAAGTAACATTAGCATAGCATAATTCAAGAATGCATGCTGCTGAAGTTTTCTTTTCCATAGAAGTCCATCTGCTGTTATGGGTCTTAAATCCGATCATTGTTTATCTTATTTTTCAGTTGCTGTCTCTCTGGCTAAGTTGCAAACGAGGTAAAGGCTGCCGATATTCGTGTACTTTTCGTGAAGCCGCTTGTCTACTGGACTAGGTTCTTCATCATTCTCACCGCTTTCTCGTATGCGTAGATTGATGCCATCAGGTACTCCTACTTTGCATCGACTTTCTCTTGTTGAACTAGGACTTAGCACAAGAAGTTCCCCACATAATTTCAATCGTAGAGTGACTTGAATATGCACTAGCTACTTGATGTCATATTACGAGTTTAATTATGAGTCTATGACTGTTGTGTAACTCAGCATATGATATGTGGGATTGTATCCTTACATTGCAGTTCCAAGATGAGAGACATTGGCGAGAATCAGTTTAGCAAAGTCGCATCTGGTGATATGAAACCGAATTCATGGACCTTACTGGACTTTGGCAAGTCTCCCTACTTTCCTTCATGTGTTTACTCTGCATTAGCTTTACTCATTTCATATGGTCAACTTCTACTGCAACATCTTGATTACTCTGTCAAGGGGTAGAGAAATTTTGCTCCTTGATCTTTGAAATCGGACACAAATAATCTTTCTAACTTTGTGGAAGAGCAAAACAATTCCTATTTTTTTACTTCTAAGTTCAAGACATACCGGTACCTATGTTTAGTTCCGATAGAAGTTTTGAGATGGATGTGCCAGGCTGCCATGTCCACCTTAGAATTCAATTTATGAAAACATGTTCAGATTTTCTGCAAATTTTAGTGCCTTAGAATCCTTAAATTTAAGACTTATCATATTATTTAGTACCTGTATACCGAATTATGGTGCAAATTTTACAATTTTTTTTACAGAATTGGCAAATGGTTTTAGTGAATTGCATATGAAAATTTTGGTGCGGCATACCCTTTGGTAAAATCCTGGGTCCGCCACTGAGCGCAAAGATGGCTGCATGAATGGAACAAGCATAGGCAGTGATGGAAGGAAGATAATACAACCTTTGTGAGCATATAGTGGCATATAGCTCACAATGGACGAGAAGATAGTGGATGCTCAATGGCATTTTTCTGAGAACAATCGGTTTATAGTAACTAACTTTTAAATAATATTAATATAAAAATTACAGTAAAAAGTGTATTGAGTTCAGTTATACTAATTAAAATTATATACGACTATTTTCCTCTATGTACTATCTCTCGCGAGACATCAGAATTCAAATATTTAAATCATAAGTCATAAATAAAAAAAAACTCATCCTAAAATCCCTTCTCAACCAAGTACCAACTCATTCCCTTCCTCGCCCTCTCCGTCACACACTAATCGACTAGTCCCCTCCAGGATTTGCCACCGTCGGCGACGCGGGTGTGACCGCGATGGAAATCTTCGAGCGACCAGAATTTTCCATGGCGGAAGGGAGCACGCCGTGCCAACGTCAACCAGCAAACAACAGACTTGGAGGCGATGGGCCCGCAGTGGCGCCTATGCAGCGATTTGCGGCGAAATTTCTCGGTGACGCCGACGGGCAGGGGCGGAGGGAGAGGGCCTTTGGCCCCCTCGTGATCTTAAATTTTCCAGTGTAGTTCGTGGCTCCGCCTTGTCCATCTGCAGCGACGAAGGTGACCTCGACACGTCCTGCCATGTAGGCCAACATGATTTTTTTGCCTTCGGAAAACATGATATTTTTTTAATCTCGTGGCTTCCATTCAAGTGGATGCATCAATTCTAGGTTTAGGGTCCCTTTATATATGCTTTTGCTTTGGTTTACGATTAGTGACAGGTTGCATAGAAACTCATATAGGCTTTAGCTTTGACTTATGAATAGCAACAGTTTATAGAGAAACTTGTAAGAGAGACACTTACGTTACGTGCGATTTTAGCCGATATAAATAAATTCACTGCAGTGTGTACTATAACCGACTGGCAAATCCTGCTTTGAAAAGACATTTCGTTTGAAAGCTAGGTATTATAGAAAGAGATATTTGATCTTTTGCCACACCTTTCGTTTGCATTTGATGATTTGCCCCATGATGTCTCATTGACATGTGGGGCCAAGGCTCACATGTCAACGACACAAATAGGGCAAATCATCAAATTCCATGTTTATACATGGGGCAAATCCTCCAATCTCCCGTTCCATTGCATAGAATTCGACTCTAAAATCCCCTCCCTCCTTTTGCTTGGTGTATACTTGTCCTAACCTGTTCCGTTGATAAGTTGATAAGCTATTTTGAAAATACTATCTTGATAAGTTACTTTAAAAAGATGATAAAAAATATTTTAATTTATTTATTTAGAGAAAACTATAAACTAAAAAGAACTTAACCATAAACTGAAAAAAAACTTAGTATTTGCAATCCATATACTACGCAGCTGAGCAGGGCGCTGGGGCGTGGTCATCATCTTGCTTCACAGCATCCTCCCTAGTATATCGCAAACTTTAGTATTTGCAAGATTGCTATCAACCCTTTAGTATATTGCCCCTTGCTCTTTCGTTTGTGCGACGCTCAACCGATTACGATAAAAGGAAATTGTTGGAATTCATGTGTGTAGGCTTATACTCCAGTGTTTGGGCCTATTTTTTTTTTTTTGCTACGGCTTGTGGCTTTTGGACTATTTGTGTGAGAGATTACAGAGTAACAAAAACTCATGTGCGGTTTTTGGTGATATAAATGAAGTCAGTAAAGTATGTACTACAATTAAATAGTAGACTCTATCTTGAAAAAATACTCTATTTAAAAGTTACTGTAAAAAAACTGAAAAATAGCTTTCAAAAGCTAAAAAGAACATACCCTTTTACCATTTCGTTTGTCCCTGGACATAGGTTTGTCGTTTTGCAATTTTCGAGGCACTATTCCCTCTGCCCTTCCTGTTAGATCCCAAGACTATTACATCCCATCCATTTCGGTTTCAACTTCGACTTCTACTTTTGAATATGTCAGTTTCTTAATTTTAGTTTTTTTTGCTTTTTCTTTTTGGTCTCTTTTTTCTGTATATTATTTATGAAGATATAATAATATTTTTCTTTATTGTTATTTTCTTAATTGAATAGCTAAAAAAACTAATATTAGTTATAATATAATTTTATTTAAAAATCAACAGTCGAAAGTCAGAAAGCAACCGGCCTTAATAGCATGAATAAGTGATTCTCGTTCGCAATGCCTCTTCCGTTCGAAGGTTGATGGTCATACCTGAACTTGAAGCAACAATGGCTGCACGGGCAATGAGCCACGACTTTCGGGGGAGACACAAGAGTGTTGACACTAAATACACGTGATAATTATACCATAAGAACACGGTTTAATTATAGCTTTTTTCACTTCAGCATTCTCGTGTGTTGAATTCATAGTGAAGCCAAAACCTAATCTCAGAGCTTTGTAAGGGTCCATTTATATTAACTTTTGCTGATGATTTTTGACTTAAATGTATGAATAGTAATAGATTATAGAGAAGTTTGTAGAGACATCCATGTGCGATTTTGGCCTATATAAATGAAGTTACTATAGTACGTATTACAATCGACTAGTAGATTTTGTCTGAAAAAGATTCTCTGTTTAAAAATTAGATACTACAGAAAAATCATTTAATGTAGAAAATCGGTTTATAGGAGTCAAAGTGAACAGAGCCATTATTAATCTAACTACCCAAATGTGATTGAAGCATTACATAAAGATGATCCTGTCTCAAGCCACAGTGAAATAATAGTTAACCATAAATGGACGTTAAATCTTCTAGAGGTTCAGCATGTGATAATTGACACTACTACTTGTAAGCAATTTTAATCTCTCTTATTACTATGTTGAACGCTGATTAATAAATAATCTAACATCTAGCCTAACCCTTTTCCAGTCATGTGCAGTCATGCGCACCTAAACCGTAACCTCACTACGGGTACCTTGGTATGTAGACCAAGGGTCGAAACCTTTTCGGCGTGATACATTATCTAGGTCACAAACCATTTACTAGTAATCATCGCGTCGACTAAAAGCAAACCAATCAGTGGCGGAGACAGGGAGGCCTGGCACCCCCCAACCTTCGCGAGGGGGCTCTCCGGCGAGCCTGCCGGTGCCGAAATGCCTGCACTCCAGCGAGATTACTTGGCACCTGCAATACTCCTGAGTGATAAGCGGCTGATTACTTGATTAGTGATTATTTGTAACCAAGAAGCCTGTGAGGCAATGCTGGACTTATGAAATCTGAACGCAATATGTCAGTGCTTCTTTTCAGGATCTTGTCATCTTGATGTGCGCAAACTTCTCTGCGGTTTCTAAATTTCCCTTTACAATTTTAGATGACATGAAAAAGAGCAAAACAATTCATAGTTTTTTTAAGCCTGTTGGTTCAAGTGCTAATTATATTGAAGCCATTAGAAGCCGAGGCCGCAAAGATTAGTAATGATGATATTATTAAGGCCTATGATCTTGCTGGTAGTCGTAGAGCTAAGTTTAAGTTAATAGAGATGTAATTTTCTTTGCATTGTAATTTGCGAAACATATTACTCTGATATGCGACTATTGGATCGTTAAATCCGGCATGATTTATTGGTTCTACTCTACTTGTTGTCCATGTTATCCCCTATATGCAATTCCTGGCTCCACCCCTGAAACCAATCTACTAACATTTATGAAAGAAGATCAAGATGAACATAGACCATATCTCGGCAGAACAACCCCCTCTACTCGCTAGCGTTATTACTACTAAATACTAATGGTGGTAAGTTCCCAGTCGGTACAACCCTGTCTACGCTAGCCATGTTGGCTAGAAGCAGTAAGTTCCCCGTATTCCCCAAGACAGATCTATGCAATGTCCACGATCAAGAACATAAACTAGCATGCAAGGATCCAATGGATCAATCTAACCATCATGATCAAAACGATTGTCTGCAACGAGCTCTAATAGACCGGACTAAGCAAATTGTATGAACTAGACGATCAACAACAAAAATAGAAGATACAAACTAGGAGAAGATCAACTCAACTAGAACAAGAAAGATTACAACAACTCGAAGGGCTACATCAATCGTACCTCTTACAGAAGTTGAAGCAAAAGCTTCGGAACTGAGGTGAAAATTTGCCAACTAGAACCAGACTAGGTGGTGATTATTTGGATTTATTTTTGATGGCTTATGGCTGAAAAGCACTGTAGCTACCTGAAAAAACACTATGGGCCTGTTCGGCTGACCTCCAGCCGGCCAGCTTTTCGCAGCCGCTACAGTACCTAACTTTTAAACAGAGTATTTTCTCAAGACGGGGTCTACAAGTTAAACGTACTACACGTTAAAAGCCCAACATCTGTACCAACCAAAATTGCAAGTGAGTATCGATCTCTCCGTAATCTGTATCGTAAACAGCTAAAATTCAAAAATTTCAGCCAAAAGCCATAAGCCGCAGCCAAAAAGAACAGGCCCTATAGCTGACTGAAAAAACATTATAGCTGACAGAGACTTATTTAGCATAATTAAATTTAAAAAATTAAAAATATAAATGATACGGGGTCGCCCGATCTTCTCGACGTAGGATGGATACTCACGGGAGTCTTGATGAATCGTAATGATCCTCCAATGCCAATGCAAGGGACGAACACTCTTTAATCCGCCAAAACACACTCGTGTTGATTTCGCCGACCACCAAGCGAAGATTTATCGTGCACCCAATTCCCAGCGGAAAGGCTGAACGATCTTGATTGAATAAGATACTCCTAATTCCATAAGGAATTTCAGCAACAATGCTAAACTCGAAAACTTTAGTAGATTGATTTTTCTCAAACGTGGTCTAAGCCCTAAAGGCTGCCATTACAAGGCTTATATAGCCCCTTGGGACGTCCATATGGTCCCCAAACCAATTACAACTCAACACTATATGGTTTTAGATACGAACTCTCACAAAAAGGAAACTACAGTTTTCAGCCGTCATATTGTTTCGGTTATAACTTTTTATCCGTGACGAATTTGAAGGTGGGACCAGATCTATTGCGTAGCCCTTGAAATTATCTTTCCAACGAGTACAAGAACACCTGAATCGGACTCCGTTTGTGAAAGTTATGGCCTTTTTAGTAACTGCCTGTCAGGCTGTCCCGAACCGAGTCCGAGTTGAATCCTGAGTTGAATCCGAGTTTGAATTGGGTTGAGCACGTGGGAAGTCTGAATTTGGCTTGAAAATCTTATCCAAAACTTGTGGTTTAAGTCCTTGGGCTCCTCCCTTTTGCTCTCCCACTGCATGGGCTTCTTTCCTCCTTGATCAACTACATGGGCTGCTTGGCTTTCTCCTTTCCATTCCCATGGGCTTTGAGCTTTTTGTTCTTGGTAGTAAATATGATTAACCTCCTTGAGCTTCTCCATTGCTTTGGCCCCGGAATCATCATAATATTCAAACCTAATAATAAACAAGAATTTGGCATAAGGTAGTATATCGTTCCCACGAATAGAAAGAAAGTCATTAAGAAACAAATTCACCTGACAATATTTAATGCGGCTCAATACTTCTTTCCAGTGAAATAATGTATTTGATTGAAAAGTACTAATCATGTCTGTATCCACATCATCCTCCCCTTCTTCAAGAAAAGCCGTCCTCGGCTTTTGATAGCCTGAAATTGTGCTAAACAAAGAATACAATGTGTATGCATGGTATATGTATTGGTCAGTTACACCCCTTCCGTCTTTCACATTATTATTATCTGGAGGTGTAGTAAGCAAAAAGAACAACACATATGCGTGGTATATGTATGAATCAATTATTGTGTCATTCTCATCCGTACTGTTTTGCACAAACCAATTGATACTACAACAGCTATCAAATGCATACATTGCAATGTTTTCATTCACACCATTCTCCCTCCCATAAAAAAAAGTCGTCCTCGACTTTGAGAAGTACGTGGACAAGTCATTAATGGGCAAAACCAGATCAAACGGTTCAAATATGGAAGAGAAAATTTTAAGTGCCTTCCATGCTTCAACTGCGCTACTCTGATTATTTGTACATGATTGTTCATTAAAAGAGGAACAAGTAAGCACAAGAACTCTTTGTAAACAGCAAGCACTATTGTTAAACCTCATCTCCTTGTGGTCATGATATGGCACAAAAGTTTGTTTATCCAAAATATGCAAGTTCAATTCAGCAAGCTTATCACATGTAATGCATATTCGGTAAACATAAAACTTGTCATCTACACCATAATCTCCGATCAAATTAAACTTATAGGTGTAGGCATAAACAATAACTAGTGATTTTAAACATGAAATTTCAGCAAGATTCTCAACCACACTAGATAGCTCTCTAGGATCATCAAACATGATATAGTACAAAGAATCACTAGGAGATATTTGAGTAAGAACTTCCTTATGAGTAATCAATTCCACATTATGTAAATTGAGCAAAGAAATTTCAGAACATGGAATTTTCATTCGCACATATGAGTTCTCACAAGTACTCACCGTTTCACAATCAATTTCAACACCAATATTGTTACCTTTGTTGTTCTCCTCAGTTGATGTAGGTGTTGTGGGTATTAAATCATCTTGATGTAACAACGGAACAGCAAGTACTTCATCTTCAACCGTGGTTATCTCCTCATCTTTGACTTCCAATGATGCCAGTTGTTGAATGTTTAATTCCTCATCTTCAATTTCAACCTGCACAATGTGAGAAACAACACTAGAAGTAGACATTAATGTGTTAGTTTCAAAATCAACCTCACTTTGTCTATCTTCTACTCCTCTCGTTTCTTTTGGTGTATCTCTCACACTCTCAATTTGGATGCTCTCAAACTCACATATGGTGGAATCACACAGCTCACTCTTTTTAACACTCTCACTCAATTTGGTTATGTGGCTCTCATTCTCACATGGGTTTTGATGCATCTCAATTGTTGTACGTGTCATTGGGGCAGCACAAGATGTCTCCTTTACCGAAGGGAAAGTCCCATGCTCGGTCATCTTCTCACATGACACACCAATAGCAGCATAAGAATTGAAGAATGGACTTGGATAGAACTGTGGTGTATGCCTCTCCAAAAGTCTCTTCTCCTGCTCAATAGCGCAATTCACAAGGTCATGCATGCTACAAAAATATTTACCATGAAGTGCAGTGGCAATCTCAAAATTCAAGCCTTCTTTGAAATATGCCTTCTCCCTTAATGCACTTGTGACACTGGCACGACGCAATGCATGCTTCAACTCATAATAGTAATCTTGAACGTTATTACTCCCTTGGGTGATATTCTCCAGATGGTGAAGCAATTCCTGTGCATAACAGGATGGTACAAACTCGCTTCTCATGAACGCCTTCAAATCTGACCAAGATTGAATGAGTTGTTTTCCAAATAGTTGTTGCCACCAACTATAAGCATAGTCTTCAAACTCTCTAGTGGCACGCATCACCTCTTGGGATTTGGGGAGCTTCTGAAATCTAATCACTTTCTCCATTCGCCATTCCCATTCAAGATACTCCTCTGGGTCATTACTGCCATAGAAAGGAACAAATGTATCTTCTTCTTGTTGTGGTCGAAGTGCCCGCACAATGTCATTCACGATGTTTGTTTGTAACACCTTCATTTGTTGATTGAGCTCAATACAAAGATCCTGCATATCCGCCTTGAGTTGTCCCTCCATTACAGTTTCTTGTGTAATGTACTTCTCAAGCAATGACGTTGGAAACGGTATCATAGTTTTCTTCTCCTCCTGTCATGGTTAATAGCAAAAAGAAGACACAAAAGCCACAAATATATGGGTAATATGTGGAGTCACTCAATCTCACTTTTCCTCAACCAAGTAAAGTTCTTACCTTTCCGAAGTGAATTGAGACCAAAAGAAGCTTACACTTGGTGGTGGATACAATAACAAGTGATGATCAAGCGGATTTAAAAGTGACTCACAATTGCAAAGCAAAGGATATTTTGTGGAGCTTGGTTAGGAAGTATTTATCCTACACGATCTGAATTTCACGATGTTGTAAAATTAAGTAATAATCCAAGTTAGAATACTTTGCCTAAGTGCTGATCCAAAAGATATAAGTGAAGTGTATGAACGCACACGCAAAGATCAATGTGACTCAATGCAACAAAGGAATGAGCTACATGGGAACAAATAGGAACAATAGCTCGTTTGCATCAAGTACTAGGAGAGACGCTAGCCAATTGCAATAACAAGAATAGTGGGCACAAGATTGCTCAGATCACTCACCCAATAGGAGCTAGGACCACTCACCCAATCAGCCTTCTCTCCTTTTTTTTCCCTCTCTTTTTTTTGCTCACCTCTTTTTTTTTTGCTACCTTGCCAATCACCCAAATATGTTCAACTCACTGTTCTGAGTCTATCTTTGTATATGGGTCACAAACTTTTGTGGAAGGTAGGGATATCTCTCTCTCTCTAAACTTTGATTTTTTTTTCGGCCGGAGTGGTGATGCACAAGTCCAATATTCAGCTATAAGTATTCAGGAGCAGCCCTCAATGCAACATCAATGACTAGTCTCAAGTATTCAAAGGATATAAGTGAAGCTCGTATGTGTGGTGTTCAGTCGTATGGTTTTCAAGGAAGCCAACGCGAACACTAACACCTCCTTAGAGTTGGTTTCGGATGGCAACTTCCAAACGGATTCGGAAGTGGACAGCTAGCCAAAACCGACTTGGATTCTAGAGTTGTACTCAGATTGATCTGAGAGGAGTTATGGATACGGACTCAACTTCAAGAGTAAATTGAATCTACCTTTTTTTGTTTTATGGGGACACAAGATCAAGTTACACGAAGGAACACAAAGATCAGCACGCAAACAAAATTTCTAATGGATCAAGACTTAATAAAACTCACGACAATAGCAGATGCAAAACTAGGGTTTGGATTTTTTTTTTTGTGTTTTTGGTTTATGGACTATAGGACAGCAAGTAATAACTGAAATTTAAAGGGATAAGATCCTACCGAGTAAACCGCGCTCTGATACCAAGATGATACGGGGTCGCCCGATCTTCTCGACGTAGGATGGATACTCACGGGAGTCTTGATGAATCGTAATGATCCTCCAATGCCAATGCAAGGGACGAACACTCTTTAATCCGCCAAAACACACTCGTGTTGATTTCGCCGACCACCAAGCGAAGATCTATCGTGCACCCAATTCCCAGCGGAAAGGCTGAACGATCTTGATTGAATAAGATACTCCTAATTCCATAAGGAATTTCAGCAACAATGCTAAACTCGAAAACTTTAGTAGATTGATTTTTCTCAAACGTGGTCTAAGCCCTAAAGGCTGCCATTACAAGGCTTATATAGCCCCTTGGGACGTCCATATGGTCCCCAAACCAATTACAACTCAACACTATATGGTTTTAGATACGAACTCTCACAAAAAGGAAACTACAGTTTTCAGCCGTCATATTGTTTCGGTTATAACTTTTTATCCGTGACGAATTTGAAGGTGGGACCAGATCTATTGCGTAGCCCTTGAAATTATCTTTCCAACGAGTACAAGAACACCTGAATCGGACTCCGTTTGTGAAAGTTATGGCCTTTTTAGTAACTGCCTGTCAGGCTGTCCCGAACCGAGTCCGAGTTGAATCCTGAGTTGAATCCGAGTTTGAATTGGGTTGAGCACGTGGGAAGTCTGAATTTGGCTTGAAAATCTTATCCAAAACTTGTGGTTTAAGTCCTTGGGCTCCTCCCTTTTGCTCTCCCACTGCATGGGCTTCTTTCCTCCTTGATCAACTACATGGGCTGCTTGGCTTTCTCCTTTCCATTCCCATGGGCTTTGAGCTTTTTGTTCTTGGTAGTAAATATGATTAACCTCCTTGAGCTTCTCCATTGCTTTGGCCCCGGAATCATCATAATATTCAAACCTAATAATAAACAAGAATTTGGCATAAGGTAGTATATCGTTCCCACGAATAGAAAGAAAGTCATTAAGAAACAAATTCACCTGACAATATTTAATGCGGCTCAATACTTCTTTCCAGTGAAATAATGTATTTGATTGAAAAGTACTAATCATGTCTGTATCCACATCAATAAAAATATGTTAGTCCATTACGTATAATACAAACAAATACGGGAAAAAAAGAACCGGCAAAAAAGTTCAATAAAAAGCTAAAAGTTCAGAAAAAAATGAAATTTATGAGTAGTAAAAAATAAATTAAAAGTCAGAAGTTGAAACCGAAATGAGCGGAGCCAAACCTAGAATTATCAACTAGAAAGACACAATTTTGAGAGTAAAAATCCGCTGAAGGTTGCTTTGGAACTTGAGATTGGGATGTCTCAATCGGTAAAGGGGGTACCCTTTTATAGTGCCAACGGGGGGAGGCCGAGTGGCGCACAGGTGTGCGCCGACCTGTGTAGGGACTGACGCCTAGACTCCTATGTCAGCTCGGCCTTCTGGAAGTTTCCCTTTGTCGCTAACAGGTGGGTCCATCTCGATTGAGGTCGGTTTGATCTCCAAAATCTATGTAGATTTCTAAAATTTGTGTAGAGTTTGATTTCCTAACATGCAAGTCTTCCAAATCGCAGTCGAAGCTATCACCAAAGAAAACTAGGGGACTTTGAAGAATTCTCAGGCCCCGTTTGGATCGGAGGTTTTTCATGGGAAAATTACAGGAAACAAGATTCCTCAGTTTGGCTACTGTTTGTGCCGTTTGGAACGTAGGATTGAGCGAACCAATTCCTTTGGAAAGTTTCCCTAACCTGTGCTTTTTAGAGGAAACGAAACATCCAGTCCGAACCAAAGGAAAAATTCCCACGATCGGAAGATGCCAGCAGTGGCGATTGAAACATAAGAAAAGGACCCAAATCAACTTTCTTGACATTATTTATTTCCTGCAATCCAAACGGTCCACATTTTTCGTTCCTATAGTTTGTATTCCTGTAGTTTTCCGCTTTTCACTTTCTTCCGTTCCTGCGCTTCCTACCATTCCTCTGTTTTGCATTCCTTTGTTCCAAACAGGCCCTCAGTAGGCAACTCCGAGAATAAGGGGACAAGTGTTGGTTGGCACACGAACTGCACCGAACCACGCAGTCTCTTGGGTTGCCATGTGTCCCTCTCTTGGTTGCAAACGAAGGGGGCAAGGTTTGTGCGCAGGTCGGCACATGGGCTTGCGCCGGCCCGCACACTCTTGAGGTTCGTCCCAGTTTCAAGTGGGTTTGGCCCGAAAGGGCCCACAACAATTTTGCTTTTGCCTCCGTGGCCTATCTATTTTTGTCAGGTTTTGGGTCATGTCCTTCTTTGTTGCTTTTGGGCTGTGTTTGCTACTTCCGTTCCCTACCAATGCTTGGGTTACGCTGACCTTGCCTGTCTTAACGCCTACATCATCCTATTAGGTCGTATTGGTTCTTCATTCGATTATTATGTTGTCTTTGCGTATTGTGGTTTCTACTACCGTTTTGTCTAACAGTTCCAATTCATTCGGGTTGTGTCCCTTTTCGGCTGGCTTTTGTTCAGTCATATTTTCTATTTCAGTTTTGGACAAATGTTTTCATTGCTCCGAGGTTTACCATGTCTACCTGCGCCCTAGCCTACTATCTAGATACCTCTATACAATCGTGTTTCTAATTTCTGCTTTCTTCGTTTAGGTATGGTTTGATCTGGTTTCTTTCGTTTCGCTTCGTCCTGACTTGGGACCATGTCCGTTTTGGCTTGTCGATCACCCTTCATGATTTCGTCTATTCAGCTTCTTCGATGAGGTTAGCTTACTTTCTACTTGTGCTTACTTTATTATGTTATGCCTTTTTTTCTTTCTTGCATCCATTGTTGTAGCGCAACTGGCTTACTTGAGGCCGTACCAACGTCTTGTGACTAATTACTACATTCAAATGTTATTACGTCCCTTTATTTGTTTCTTTTGCTTGATTGTGTCGGTTCGTTCATTTACTGGCTATGCTTGCTGTGTGGGTGCTTGTTTGATTTTTTTACTCCATTCCATTTAGATTGATTGCAGTGCTGCCTTTGTTTGATCTTCAGACCTTTGTCTACAGGTGGTGGGTGATTACTTACGTTCATACGCCCATGTTGTTTGTTAGCATGCGTCGTCGTCTATATTACGACCCCTATCTGGGGGTCTAGCACCTTTGGCCATAGAAATGCTTTGTCATTGTTCTTCTTAGTATATAGCTGCATTGTTTTGTATGTCTTTGAGCTCCACGAAGTTGGCCAACGATTGTTGTTTACAAAATTAAAAAACATGTTTACGATTGCTCATTATGGTTCAACCATTATAGCATTCTTTGATTCTGATGCCTATTTGTCAATGTAGGCCAACATCGGTTTCATGGTTAGTACATCTATTTTGCCCTTATTGGTCTCTAGCCATATACCCAGTTCATGATTCTCGCTAACTCCATGTCCACATACAATTGTTTGACGATTTCTACGCTCTTGGTTACATTTGTGCCTACATTTGCGGGTTATGATCACTTATAGTGTGCTGCTCCTTATGGGTTGTCAAGCTTCTTGGGCCCCAACCAGCTAGCTCGGCTTGAAGGGCTTTGATCTTGGGGACCTCAGTGTGCGTCACCTCCCATGTCGACAGGCGTGCTTCCTCCAATTGGTTCCTTAGCTCCTCGTCTTCTCGCGCCTCAACAGTCAGCAGGAGTCGTGCCTCAGCCCGTGGCCTCTCGAGCTGTGCTTATATAGAGCTCCCTCGCTTGATGGGCTTCGGATGCGGACCGTAGGGCCTCAGTCCGCACCTCTCTCAATTGCCTTTGGAGGCCCTCCAACTCTCTCTCCACTCCCTCATGAACCCTTGGGAGGTCGGCCTCTCGGGAAGCCGCGATCTCACCGGTGACTTGAGCCTCTATAGAGGCATCCGGCCGTGCTCCTGACCTAGGGTGGTGCAGGCTGCAACCAAACTTGACTTCGGCCTCGGAGGGGGGTTCACACCCCCGACCTTGGTGGCCTTCTACACGTTCCCTTCTTGGGTGACATGGCTTCTTGCTCAGCGCCCCACGGACGACGCTATCTATCATCAGTATGAGTATAGATAGTAAACTTAGAAGCACCCTCATTTGGATACGAAGACCACCGCGGGTGTGAAGGGACTCAAGAGAAGCACACAACCACAAGTGTATTCAATAGGAGTGTTTATTGGGTTACAAGAGTGGCCTCCCCCTCCTATTACAAGGGGTCCTATTTATAAGGGGGAGAGACAGACATGTGAGGTTACAAGTTTGCCCTCAGGGCCTGGCACACCCCTAGGGGTATTTACATCCTTTGCCTTGTGCGGGTCCTGTCATGTCTGAGATACCCTTGGGTCAGTCCCCGGACCTCGCCCAGGGTTGGCGCGTGAACCCCATCGATGTTGGTCTCAGACCCCCTCCGGGTCGGTGCGTGAACTCCACCAATGTTGGTCTCAGGCCCTATCTAGGGCCGATGCATGAACTCCACCGATGTTGGCCTCGATTGGTGCGACCATGCCCATGTGGTCGTGGGTCTATGGTAGCACGGGGATCCTTCCCCAACAATATTTTACATAATAGGTATCAAATCACTATCCACAGCGTTGATCCAGAAGACATCACCAACCTAGAGGCCAAAGCAGCAAAATTCATTTTCTTTGCAGAAATAGGCAAAGAATTAGTTGGTGCTCCAGTGCTCCCGCTTGTGGCCGCAAGTGAAGGTTTTCAGGACTTCATACCACCGCAGATAACAAGGCTCTATGCAGGGCCGTGCCGAGGGGCGTGCGAGCGGTGCAAGGGAACAGGGCCCCCAATTTCCAGGGGCCCCAAATTCTGATGGATCCACCAGCTGTAGGCCATCACTCCATCATTAGTTCGTCACCAGTGCACGCGAACTGCTACCAGCTAGGCCTAGCTAGGGGATCAATTCAAGCCCACGCCGTTAACTTTCGTGACGGATTATTAGAACTGAACGGAACGTAGACAGGCATCAGTCAGAAGTGCAGGAGCAGGACCAGTACGCCTGGAGTCAGCGACAACTCCTAGGTAATTTAATCTTTTCCTTCAATTTGAATCCTTTTTTTTTCTAATTTGAATTATATTTTCGAGGACATTGAAGAATTCTACTGTCCATATCATTGTATGAACTATAATTATCCTTCATATGATCCTTATAAAAAAACTATCTTTCGTATGATACAGGATTTAACTTAGCTTCAGAAGTGCTATGGATTGATAATTATAAAAGAATATGTACGATTCTTAATATTTCTCATTACTATGTACGTAAGATATGTATGTAGAATTGATAATTACTATAATCCTATTTATCAAGGGAAAATGCCTCATTTTATAGTTTGGTACAGGGCCCTAAATTTTGCCGGCACGGCCCTGGCTCTATGGAAGGTAGGGGGATTGGATCATATACCCTCCCTTTAGTTGGGAAATTCAGGATTTACCCTCCTCATCTCAATGACACGTGGGGTATCATAAGTCACTGACACGTGGGTCAGGAGGGTAAATCCTGAATTTCCATCTAAATAGAGGGTATATGATCAATAAATCCTTCTATGTCGGCTCTCTTACTTGACTCACCACCTGCCTCAAGCAGTAAACAGAAAGAACCTTTAATGGGTACCGGTACAAGCAATATACATACTGCAGTACAGTCCACACCACCTGTTCAGACCACACCCAGCACACATTCACCGATCCTACCTTTGTTGTGCTCACTGCTGAACCACAAAAAATGGCTTCGACTGTTCCTAAATAAGTTATTCAGTCACCTATCTCTCAGCAACATACTGACACATCTGCTTCCCAAAAGGATTTTCCCAAAGAAACACCACCATCACCGCATGTTACCTTTCTAAGATATTACAGACACATATTCCCTCTTTGCAAATCTGTACATTGCAGGTTATCTCAGAGCAACATTTCAAAAATTACAAATCGTACCAAGGGTGAATCCTGCCTTGAAACACATAGTGCACATTGATGAAGAAAATCCTAATGCTCCTGAAGCCAAGGTAAGGTCATCTCCTTCAAATCGTTTACATATGTATGCCTAACATGCTCAACTACGATACATGACTGACTCACTCTTCTCTTTGCATTGAATCATCCCAGCTCCTCACAACAAAAGCCTAAAGCTAAAAGACGCTTGTTTCAGGACAGCTCAAACAATTAGGCTTCAAAAAGGTACTAGAATATGCACCACTGTAGCTGATCGACGTGCCCTGTATAAACGTTTCCCAGATTAGCTAATTAATACAACCTCTCCTTACAGCGAAAGGCACCTGGGAATGGCACATCATTTTGCTCTACTTATCCAGACAACATATGCCCGACGTATTTTGCTCACTTCCTATCGAATAGAGAACAATGGAATGGACTGACAACTGCCGATCTACCCCTACCATGTTCTATTGTACTCCATAGTTAGTAATACTTACCTTTTGTTCTTGCATCCCTTATCAGCTCAACTAAGAAAAAACATGGTCCTACCTTAATCCATGTTCAGACTTATCGTTGTATAATATCATAACCTACACTCTTCGCCATCAATGTACAATTTGGCCCCTTTCATGCTCATCTTAATTTACTGCATCACATATAGACCCTCCATCCTTCCCGACGACCTCTACATTTGCTTAGCAATTGAAACAATGCCATTGGACAATGAAAGCGTGAGGTAAGGAGATTAAACACGCAATGCTTTATTCCATGGAAGCGTTGAGTACATATAGCCAGCCTAAGGTGTAAAGAAGGCAATCAATGTAGGATTACATGCAACAACAGAAAGAGTCCTAGATTGTTGCCGTGAGTAACCGAAGCCGACTTGAATAAAAGATATGTTGGGCTGTAGCGTGTCTGGTATGGAGACCGTGTACAATAGCAATCTATCTAACACGCCCCCGTAGTCGGAGCGGGAGGAGAACGGACGTTCAGACTAGTCCGAAACTCGGTGAAGACAGATGTAGGAAGACCCTTGGTGAAGATGTCCGCAAACTGCGAAGTGGTCGGCACGTGTACAACGCGAACGTGGCCGAGGGCGACGCGCTCGCAGACAAAATGAAGATCAATCTCCACATGCTTGGTGCGTTGGTGCTGAACTGGGTTGCTGGAGAGGTAGACGGCGCTGATGTTGTCACAATATATGACAACAACACGGCGCAGTGGAGTGTGAAGCTCAAGAAGTAACTGGCGGAGCCAAGTAGCTTCGGCGACTCCATTAGCGACAGCGCGATACTCGGCCTCGGCACTGGACCGAGACACGGTGTTCTGTCGTTTAGAAGACCAAGAGATCAGATTGTCACCAAGGAAAACAACATAGCCTGATGTAGATTTGTGTGTGTTAGGACAACCGGCCCAGTCGGCATCGGAGTAAACCACCAAGTCATCAAGAGCGGTCTGATGAAGAAATAGACCATGGTCCAAAGTGCCGCGAAGATACCGGAGAATACGCTTCACGGAGGCAAGATGTGGCTCACGAGGATCATGCATAAAGAGACAAGCTTGTTGCACAGCATAAGAAATATCCGGCGGAGTGAAGGTTAAGTACTGAAGGGCACCAGCTAGGCTGCAATAATGGGTCGGATCAGTAACCGGGGGACCATCAGCAGATAATTTGGAATGAGTATCAATAGGAGTGCTGCAAGGCTTGCAATCGGCCATGCCAGCCCGGTCCAATATGTCCAGAATATAATGCCGCTGAGACAGAAACAGAGATCCCTGCTGGCGAGTGACTGAGAGGCCCAGAAAATGATGTAGGGGACCCAAATCCTTCATAGCAAACTCATCTCGTAGTGCCGCAATGATGCGCTGAAGGAGGCCATGTGAAGAAGCAGTCAAAACAATATCATCCACATAAAGGAGAAGATAGGCAGTATATGATCCTCGGCAAAATATGAATAAGGATGTATCTGACTTAGCTTCCACAAATCCGAGAGAAGAGATGTGAGAGGCAAACCGGCTATACTAGGCACGAGGAGCCTGCTTCAACCCATAAAGAGACTTGTTGAGCCGACAAACGTAGTCCGGGTGAGCTGGATCTGCAAAACCAGAAAGCTGCATACAATAAACTGTCTCAGAGAGAGTACCGTGTAGAAAGGCATTCTTCACATTGAGCTGATGGATAGGCCAGTCACGAGAAAGAGCCAACGTGAGAACAGTCTGAACAGTAGTAGGTTTGACCACAGGGCTAAAAGTCTCATCGAAGTCAATGCCAGGGCGTTGAGTGAATCCCCGAAGGACCCAACGGGCCTTATAACGCTCAAGCGAGCCATCTGTATGAAACTTGTGACGATAAACCTACTTGCCTGTTACAATATTGACGCCAGGCGGACGAGGAACAAGATCCCAAGTCCGATTTGTCTGGTGTTGGACCGAAATGGCGACAGAGGGGGGTGAATGTCGCTTTCTAAAATTAAATTCGCCCCTCAAGTACCCATATTTATGCTTCTTCTCCAATAGCTATGGAAGCTATGAAGAAAGAAGAAAGGCACTACTGGAAGTCACAACAACAAGGCTAAACCAGATCATGAAAGAAACAGCCAAGAAAAAATAATTTCAGGGCAGGTCTGACTGCAAGCGGTAGTACCGCTGATACGAGCGGTAGTACCTCTCGAGGAGCGGTAGTACCTCTCGAGAAAATCAGCAAACATGATTTTCAGAAATTTGAGAAATTTGCAAAGATTCTTGGATTCTTGGCTTGGAAAACTTTGAGGATAGCTAGGGAACACTCCCAGAAGAATAAGCCAAGAGCCAATTCAAGAAAACCACTCCAAGAAACAAGAATTTCATATTTGGGTAAAAATCTGAAATTTTTGCCCGAGCTGAGACAAAAATCAAATTACTCCCCAACCGTTGATCCCTTTGGCTATGAAATTTTGAGGGTATCTAATTAATAGCCTCTGGACTCTTCATACCAAATTTCAAGCCATCTCAACAAGGGAATCAAGAACAGCACCAAACCCTAAAAATGCAAAACATGAATAGGGGAGGCTCAAGACCGAAAACTGAAATTAAAATGAAGTTTGCTCTTGGGAAACTTGATCAAATGATCTTGAGGCATCATCCCAACATAGAGCAACCCATTTTGGGCCTTCCCAGCAAGAAAGAACAAGAAACCAAGAAAGTCAAGAAATCAACAGAGAGGAGCATCGAAGAGAAAAACATGAACAAAGTGACAAGAACTGAATCAATCTCAAACTCCACCATCTCATATTGATAACGAGAAAAGGAGATACATGATTGATACAAGAGGAATGATTACAAGCCACTCAATCCATCCTCTCCCTCTCCCCAACACAAGAACACATCCACACTACATGCTTGCTTGGGAGGAACACACACAGAAAGGAGATGAACGTGGGAGACACTCCCTGCTGCCCACACCAACTCTCCAACCACTAAAGCCTAAAGCCAAAACAAACTCACAAAGCCTCTTTTGACTCTAGCAAACCCTAACTCTCTCCCAAAGCCATGAGGAGGCATGCAGCCCCCTCCACCTATTTATAGCGCTTGGCTAACGGGTCTCCACCCCGTTACGCCTGCTAAATCCAACGGAGCCCGCTCCCGCTTGTGCAGCCTTGCGAATTTACCGATTTGTCCCTCGTGCACCTTCCGGGAAGCTTCCGCGCTCCTTGTCGTCCATGACTCGCAACCACATCGAAACTCCGCCGTCTTCGACACATCCGACCGTTCTGACCTCGACACCTCCCTGTGTCTAGTCCGGTCACCTCGTATCTCACCACGACTCCGCCTCGATGTCCTGCAGTCACACAGACAAGAAACACGTCACATAGCACCGCTCGATACATGAAAGCGTAAATAACATAAGCACATCATACTTACTCATGACGAAATCCAAACCCGTCGAATCATCGGAATATGCAACCTAATCCCATACGACCAAGTTTGACCAAGTCCGACCGAGCCCGTTGCACCACGCAACGACATGGTCCGACCACACAATCCAAACTCGACTATCCTAAACCTTTGTCAATTACTCATCATTCACAAGGAGTCACGACCACATGGTCTCTCATCTGGAGAGCGTCAAACTCCTCGATCATCGCAGCACGCCAGTTTGGATCGGCCAGTGCACTACGAACGGTCTTCGGGAGAGGCGATAAGACCGCAACATGAAGATTGAGACGATCAGCTGGAAGGCAAAAACCCGACTTGCACAAGTGATCATGCGGTGAGCATTGTCCACTGGTGGAGTAGGGGCAGCTGCACGTTGGCCAGAACGCGTGACCAAGACTGGGAGCTCAGGAGTGGCGACGGGGGCCGCGTCAGCAGGCGTAGCTGGCGCAATGGGCTGTGTGTGCGGCACCACAGATGAACTGCCGATCGGCGCTGGGAGACACGCACTGATGAGGACATCCCAACCTTCAATAACCACACTAAAGATGATTATCTCCGCGACCAAGATATTCTCAAGGACCAACAATATCAAGGACCAATCACGAGAAGACGTGCTAAGCAAATACATGATCAGGTGAATGCTAACCTAAGCTACATTTCAGATTCTTGTGACATGGTCGTGCCCCCACCTCTTCTTCTTTGATTGAACTCAGGTGCATTGGAGAGGAACAGGGAGGTCCAAAAAACCAACGAGATTTGCAATCATTATCTGCATGAATTATAATATTTCCAACCAACATACACCAGACCAATGGATGGCTTGTCCAGTCTATTTTCCTACGTTTCAAACCGTGCATCATTTAGAGTTATGTAAAGAAAGTTATGGTCATTTTAGTAACAGCTGCACAAGCTGTGCGAACACTGAAGACTCTTTGAAGGCTTGCGCACCCACTTGTCATGTTTTACTGTGCATATCCTATATGGATGGAAAGATAATCAAGTCTATTTTCACCTCCAATAAACAGTTCGTCTTTTGGACTTCCGAAGAGAGAGTTATTGCTGTTTTACTAAAGACTGCGCAGAAGTTGAGCAAACGCGCGAGAATTTGAGAAGACTCCTTGAATGCTTCAACCAGTTGGCCTTCCACCTTCCACGTGGTGACTTATGTTCATACCCAGCTAGGAGGGTTGTTCCTAGTATATATACCCCTCTACTCCTATCCATAGGGACACCTTTTGATATTTCAACAAACCGATATATGAAATTGCAGCAAGACTGCTGAGTGCCTTGCTCCTTTGCTCTTGTGAGTTCTCTTGGATTTGCAAGAAGATTCCTCTAGGATCCCCTAATTCGTGCTCTACGCTTCCGGGCGTTTTGTGTGGGTTAGTTCCGGATTGTGGTTCTGCGATTGTTCGGATAGCAGGTCGGAGTCCAGAAGGCTTCGGATCGTCTCTCCCCAACGCTTGGTCGCATCCAACCTTGGCAGATTAAAGCTAGTTACCTTTTTCAGCTACTCACAACTAGTTATCCCCGCTATCCACAGCAAGATTCGCTTGTTCTTCAACCTACACCGTGAAGATCGGGCCACCCCTAGCGTGTACGCATCAATTGGTATCAGAGCTTTCGTTGACACGGTAGGATTCGCCATCCACATATTAACCCTGCATTCCAGTGTGTGTTCTTGTTGTTTTGTTCCCTTCCTAGAGTACACAAATCACCCACACAAAAAAACCAAGCCTTTGTTTAGCACTGCTAATCTTGTGCCGTTCGTGCTCATCTTGTTTCTAGTCACCATTGATATCTAGCACCGTGTTTGTTGTTTAGTTATTGAGCTTGCTGTTTAGTGTTAAAAAAAAGAAAAAAACAAGAGAGAAAAACAAAAGAAAGAGAGAGAGAGAGAGAGAAAGAAAAAAATAGAAGAAGAAAACAAAGGGTTGTGTTGCGGTTGTCAAATTGCAAGTTTCAGATTCATGCTCTGAATTATTTTTTTGGTGTTTTGACCGGTGACTTTCATGTAACCATTGCGTGATTTACGACACTTGATTCCAGTACTACAATCCACCTTGTTTAGCCCACCAAGCCCCACTAAAACCCGAAGCCGGTTCTTTCGATTCGTGTCCTATCAATCGCTTGACCACATCCAAGGTACTGCCACTCTTGCACTCTTACTGTCCATTGAGAACACATAAGAACATTGGTGAGTAAGAGGTGAGGTTGTGTGATTCCATAAATATTATCTCTTCCACTTTCTCTTTGCTAACATGGCAGGTTCCAACTCAAGTGTACATGGGGAAAATCATGAAGGAGATGAACAACCAATCACACGAGCCGAGATGCAACAATTATGTGAACTGGTTCAGGCCATGGGACAGATGCTCAATGAACGCCTTCCCGTCGCTGGTGGTGGGGGTCTACATAAACCTAACCCTGCTGCTGATCATGGTGAAGCCGCGGATGAGAACTCAGTGGGAGCTGCTGCTAATGACGACTTCCATGGCCAGCAAGATCTTGGTCGGGGTGATGGACGAGGGGGCGGTGCCCATCGTGGCCAAGGCGCAGCTGCACATATTCTGCAGCATGGGGGAGGTGCTCACGGTCAGGCTTTTGGCCGCCGTGTGCGCTTTGATGATGAAGAAGACCATAATGATAATGATCTTGATGAGGAATTTGATGATAGTGAGAATCCATTTGCTGATGATGGACGATATGAACATCGCGCTCATCGTCGACGTGCTATCCATAGAGATAGAAGACAACCTCATGGTCGCCGTAATAGGGATGACCCGGATAACATTTCTCGGGTCAAGCTGAGTGTCCCTAATAAAAAATGGCAAGATTTTTGCGTGGTCTCAATGAAGAAATTTCAAGTTTTGTTGAGATGTTTCCATATCATAATCTGCAAGATCTTGTGGATCAAGCAATGCGTACGGAGAAGAAGATTCAACGAGAGGGACATAGACGTTCTTCTGGGAGCCGTTTCACTTCAGCTCCATGGCGTCGGCAGCAGCCCAGTACTTCTATTGTTGGTGATCGATCTCAAGGCATTGCCGCCAGGTCTTCACCATCTACTGCTGCTGCAAAGTCTACACTCTCTTCGGCCTCTTCACCTACAGCGCAACAAAAAAATCAACACCCTGCTGCTCGTACAGCAGCACCCTCTGTCGCTTTGGCTGCAGCATCATCTTCACATAGCCGAGAGATTGTATGTCACAAATGCAAGGGCCGAGGACATGTCGCTGCTGAATGTCCTAGTAGAAGAACCATGTTTGTGAATGAGCTAGGCGAGTGGGAATCTGGGAGTGATCTGGAAGAGGATGCTTCACATGAGGACACTAATAAATGAGGAGAACGAGATTAAACCTGATGAGGATGACTACAATTGCTTCATCTCTCGTCGAGTGCTTAGTGTGAATGCTGCGAAGGAGGAAAATGGACAGCGGCACAATCTTTTTCACACCCGAGGCATGATCAAAGACAAGCTATGTAGGATTATTGTTGATAATGGTAGCTGCAATAACATTGCAAGTTTTGAATTGGTAAAGAAAATGGGGTTCAAACAGCGGCGCCATCCTGATCCATACAAGATGCAATGGCTTAATGAGTGTGGTACGCTGCGAGTAAACACCATTGTGACCGTACCATTTTCTATCGGTAGGTACCATGATCAGGTGGAGTGTGATGTGGTGCCAATGCAAGCATGTCAGTTGCTGCTGGGAAGACCATGGCTATATGACCGTGACGTTCAGATTTGCGGTCGAGCCAACAAGCTTAATCTCATGTACAAAGGAGAGAAAATCATTTTGCTTCCTCTGACACCGGAGGAAATTTTGAAGGATGATCTGAAAAGAAAACAGCGAGAGAGCGAGAAACACTTGAGTGAGACCCACAAACATAGTGAGAAAGAGATTCCAAAGCCAAATACAACTCCACAGCCACAAAAAACCAAACCACAGGGAAAAGAGGGATTAGTAATGATGGCTAGGAAGGGAGATTTAAAACAATTGAGTGAACCCGATGCCATGTTCTTTGTACTCTTGTACAAGGATAACTTTCTTTCGACTAACGACTTATACTCCACTTTGCCAAGTGCTATTTTTGATGTGTTGCAGGAGTTTGAGGATGTGTTTTCCGATGAAGTCCCACCAGGGCTGCCACCAAAGAGGGGCATTGAGCATCAAATCGACCTTGTCCCTAGTGCCCCACTTCCAAACCGAGCCCCGTATCGCACCAACCCGGAGGAAACAAAGGAAATTCAGCACCAAGTTCAAGAGCTGATCGAGAAAGGGTATGTAAAAGAAAGTCTTTCACCATGTGTTGTCCCTGTTCTTTTAGTTCCAAAGAAAGATGGATCATGGAGAATGTGTGTAGATTGCCGAGCCATTAATAACATAATAGTAAGGTATAGGCATCCAATACCTAGACTTGATGACATGCTTGATGAGCTTAGTGGTTCAACCATCTTTTCTAAGATTGATTTGCAAAGCGGCTACCACCAAATTCGAATGAGAGTGGGTGATGAGTGGAAAATTGCATTCAAAACAAAATTTGGGTTGTATGAATGGTTGGTCATGCCGTTTGGATTGACAAATGCACCAAGTACTTTCATGAGATTGATGAATCATGTGCTTAGAGCTTTTATTGGCAAATTTGTTGTTGTTTACTTCGATGATATCTTAATTTACAGCAAGTCTCTTGAAGAACTTATTAAACATCTAGAAAGTGTGCTATGTGTCTTGAGAAAGGAAAAGTAGTACGCTCACCTTGCCAAGTGCACCTTTTGCACCGACAAGGTAGTTTTTCTTGGCTTTGTTGTTTCAGGTCAAGGAGTGGAGGTGGATGAGGAGAAGATAAAGGTTGTTCGTGAGTGGTTACCTCCACAAAATGTAAGCCAAGTGAGGAGCTTCCTTGGCCTTGCTGGTTTTTATCGTAGGTTTGTCAAGGATTTTAGTACCATTGCTGCCCCATTAAACGAATTGACAAAGAAAGCAATACCTTTTCAATGGGGTGAGACACAAGAGAAGGCATTTGAAGAGCTGAAAGCTAAGTTGACATCAGCCCCACTCCTTGCACTCCCGAATTTTAGTAAGACGTTTGAAATTGAATGTGATGCAAGTGGTATAGGGATTGGAGGAGTACTTATGCAGGAAGGTAGGCCAATCGCTTATTTTAGTGAAAAGTTAAGTGGTCCAACTCTCAATTACTCTGTTTATGATAAAGAATTGTATGCCCTCATAAGAGCTTTGGAAACTTGGCAACACTACTTGTGGCCTAAGGAATTTGTGATACACTTAGACCATGAATCTTTGAAACATCTTAAGGGTCAACTAAAACTGAATCGATGACATGCAAAATGGAGTGAATTCATTGAATCTTTTCCCTACATTGTTAAGTACAAGAAAGGGAAGGATAATGTTGTAGCTGATGCCTTGTCTAGACGTCATGCTTTACTTTCTCAACTTGATGCTAAAGTTCTTGGGTTGGAAAGTATCAAAGAATTGTATGTTCATGACTCATATTTTTCTGAACCATTTTCCAAATGTGGTAATGGAAAGGGCTGGGACAAGTTTCATTTGCATGATGGTTTTTTATTTTGCGCTAATAAGCTATGCATTCCAGATTGCTCTGTTTGCCTATTACTTTTACAGGAAGCTCATTCTGGCGGACTTATGGGCCATTTTGGTGCCAAGAAAACTGAAAGTGTGTTGGTTGACCATTTCTTTTGGCCAAAGTTGAGGCGCGATGTTGAAAGATATATATTGCGATGTGAGACATGCCATAAAGCTAAGTCCCGTTTGAACCCTCATGGCTTGTACATTCCTTTACCTATTCCTAATGTTCCATGGGAGGATATTTCAATGGATTTTGTTCTTAGTTTACCTCGGACAAAGAGGGGAGGGATTCAATTTTTGTTGTGGTTGATAGGTTTAGCAAGATGGCTCACTTTATTCCATGTCATAAGAGCGATGATGCTTCACATATTGCTGAACTGTTTTTCAGGGAGATTGTACGCTTACATGGTGTGCCACACACCATTGTATCAGACCGAGACACTAAGGTTTCGAGCTATTTTTGGAAAACCTTGTCGGGAAAGCTTGGGACCAAGCTGTTGTTCTCTACTACATGCCATCCTCAAACGGATGGACAAACTGAAGTCGTGAACCGAACTTTGTCCATGTTGCTTTGAGCTATTCTGAAGAAAAATTTGAAGATGTGGGAAGAGTGTCTACCTCATGTGGAATTTGCATACAACAGGGCAGTACATTCGACCACTAAAGTTTGTCCGTTTGAACTTGCATATGGTTTCAAACTCACTGCTGCCATAGATCTTTTGCCTTTACCTTTGCAGGAGCGCGACAATTTGGATGCAAGCGAACGTGCTACACATGTCAAGAAGATTCACCAAAAGGCGAGAGAGAATATTGCGAAGATGACCCAGCTATATGAGAGGCGTGCAAACAAGGGAAGAAAGAAGATGTTGTTTGAACCAGGTGACTTGGTATGGGTCCATTTCAGAAAAGATCGTTTCTCTGACCAGCGTAAGAACAAGCTACAACCACGAGCAGATGGCCCTTTCAAAGTGGTTCAAAAGATCAATGACAATGCCTACAAGATTGATCTCCCCAGTAAGTATGGTGTTAATGAGACCTTCAATGTCTCTAACCTCTCTCCATACTATGGACCAAACGAGTCGAGGACAAATCCTTTTCAAGAGGGGGAGGATGATGAGGACATCCCAACCTTCAATAACCACACTGAAGATGATCATCTCCGCGACCAAGATATTCTCAAGGACCAACAATATCAAGGACCAATCACGAGAAGACGTGCTAAGAAAATACATGATCCGGTGAATGCTAACCTAAGCTACATTTCAGATTCTTGTGACTTGGTCGTGCCCCCACCTCTTCTTCTTTGATTTAACTTAGGTGCATTGGAGAGGAACAGGGAGGTCCAAAAAACCAACGCGTTTTGCAATCATTATCTGCATGAATTATAATGTTTCCAACCAGCATACACCAGACCAATGGATGGCTTGTCCAGTCTATTTTCCTACGTTTCAAACCGTGCATCATTTGGAGTTATGTAAAGAAAGTTATGGTCATTTTAGTAACAGCTGCACATGCTGATAAATGCTGTGCGAAAACTGAAGACTCTTTGAAGGCTTGTGTACCCACCTGTCACGTTTTACTGTGCATATCCTATATGGATGGAAAGATAATCAAGTCTATTTTCACCTCCAACAAACGGTTCATCTTTTGGACTTCCGAGGAGAGAGTTATTGCTGTTTTACTAAAGACTGCGCAGAAGTTGAGCAAACATGTGAGAATTTGAGAAGACTCCTTGAATGTTTCAACCAGTTGGCCTTCCACCTTCCAACGTGGTGACTTATGTTCATACCCAGCTAGGAGGGTTGTTCCTAGTATATATACCCCTCTACTCCTATCCATAGGGACACCTTTTGATATTTCAACAAACTGATATATGAAATTGCAGCAAGACTGCTGAGTGCCTTGCTCCTTTGCTCTTGTGAGTTCTCTTGGATTTGCAAGAAGATTCCTCTGGGATCCCCTAATTCGTGCTCTACGCTTCCGGGCATTTTGTGTGGGTTAGTTCCGGATTGTGGTTCTGCGATTGTTCGGATAGCAGGTCGGAGTCCAGAAGGCTTCGAATCGTCTCTCCCCAACGCTTGGTCGCATCCAACCTTGGCAAGTTAAAGCTAGTTACCTTTTTCAGCTACTCACAACTAGTTATCCCCGCTATCCACAGCAAGATTCGCTTGTTCTTCAACCTACACCGTGAAGATCGGGCCACCCCTAGCGTGTACGCATCAATTGGTATCAGAGCTTTCGTTGACACGGAAGATTTCGCCATCCACATATTAACCCTGCATTCCAGTGTGTGTTCTTGTTGTTTTGTTCCCTTCCTAGAGTACACAAATCACCCACACAAAAAATCAAGCCTTTGTTTAGCACTGCTAATCTTGTGTTGTTCGTGCTCATCTTGTTTCTAGTCACCATCGATATCTAGCACCGTGTTTGTTGTTTAGTTATTGAGCTTGCTGTTTAGTGTTAAAAAAAAAGAAAAAAACAAGAGAGAAAAACAAAAGAGAGAGAGAGAGAGAGAGAGAAAGAAAAAATAGAAGAAGAAAACAAAGGGTTGTGTTGCGGTTGTCAAATTGCAAGTTTCAGATTCATGCTCTGAATTATTTTTTTTGGTGTTTTGACCGGTGAGTTTCATGTAACCATTGCGTGATTTACGGCACTTGATTCCAGTACTACAATCCACCTTGTTTAGCCCACCAAGCCCCACTAAAACCCGAAGCCGGTTCTTTCGATTCGTGTCCTATCAATCGCTTGACCAAATCCAAGGTACTGCCACTCTTGCACTCTTACTGTCCATTGAGAACGCATAAGAACATTGGTGAGTAAGAGGTGAGGTTGTGTGATTCCACAAATATTATCTCTTGGGAAAATTGCTCTCATGCCACAAACTTAAGTACCATCCTCTCATTTGCCACATACTTAAGTGTTTTGTCCTTTGTTTTGTCATTTTCTCCCTTTAATTTCTATTTTAATTTTATTTTGCATTTTCAGGGACTTAAACTGACCCTTTTTTATCTTTTCTTGCATCTTTTTTGTATTTTGAGGACCAATCCTAACATGGGTACAAAAAAGATGCAAGAGACCGATGCAAAAAAGATAAAAAAAAGGGTTAGTTCAAGTCCCTGAAAATGCAAAATGAAATTAAAATAGACATTAAAGGGAGAAAATGGCAAAACAAAGGACAAAACACTCAAGTTTGTGGCATAATAACAAAGGCACTTAAGTATGTGGCAAATGAGAGGATGGCACTTAAGTTTGTGGCATGAGAGCAATTTTCCCTTATCTCTTCCACTTTCTCTTTGCCAACATGGCAGGTTCCAACTCAAGTGTACATGGGGAAAATCATGAAGGAGATGAACAACCAGTCACACGAGCCGAGATGCAACAATTACGTGAACTGGTTCAGGCCATGGGATAGATGCTCAATGAACGCCTTCCCGTCGCTGGTGGTGGGGGTCTACATCAACCTAACCCTGCTACTGATCATGGTGAAACTCAGTGGGAGCTGCTGCTAATGACGACTTCCACAGCCAGCAAGATCTTGGTCGGGGTGATGGACGAGGGGGCGGTGCCCATCGTGGCCAAGGCGCAGCTGCACATATTCTGCAGCATAGGGGAGGTGCTCACGGTCAGGCTTTTGGCCGCCGTGTGCGCTTTGATGATGAAGAAGACCATAATGATAATGATCTTGATGAGGAATTTGATGATAGTGAGAATCCATTTGCTGATGATGGACGATATGAACATCGCGCTCATCGTCGACGTGCTGTCCATAGAGATAGAAGACAACCTCATGGTCGCCGTAATAGGGATGACCCGGATAACATTTCTCGGGTCAAGCTGAGTGTCCCTAAGTTTACGGGAAGAGAAGAACCTGATGCATATCTTGAGTGGGAGGAGCAATGTGATCAGATTTTCAGGGTGCTTAATCTGTCCGACCAGAGGTGTGTAAACCTTGCTTCAGTTGAGTTCTCTGGTTATGCCCTCACTTGGTGGAATCAAATACAAGAGAATCAGCTTGTGTTGGGACGTGAGCATATTGATACATGGGCTGAAATGAAGCGTGCCATGAGAAGGCAGCAGGACCGGCCGCACGTGTTGTAGTAGCACCTGTAAGAGGAAAATGGCCAACAGGCATCTGGACAGAATCCATGTCAGCTAGAAAATCAAGGGAGGCGGGATCAACAGGGGCATGTGCAGTGGCGAAAGGGAATGTCGTCTCATCAAAAGTGATGTGGCGAGATATGATGATGCGATTTGTGGATAAATCAAGGCACCAGTAGCCCTTATGTTCTGATGGATAGCCAAGAAATACACAAAGTGCGGAACGGGGAGAGAGCTTATTAGCCGTCGTAGAGGATAGGTTTGGATAGCACCGACACCCGAAGACACGTAAGTGCGAATAGGAGGGAGGGACGCCATAGAGAGCGAAGTGCGGAGTAAGAAACTGAAGTGTCTTCATGGGGTGGAGGTTAAGGAGGTATGTGGCGGTATGAAGAGCCTCGGCCCAATAGGGTGGTGGAAGGTTGGCTTGGAACATAAGGGAGCGCATGATATTATTGGTGGAGTGAATGATTCGTTCGGCCTTGCCGTTTTGCTGGGAAGTATGTGGACATGAGATGCGCAGTGCAACACCATGTGTGAGAAAGAAATGACGTGCAGATGAGTTATCGAACTCACGTCCGTTGTCACATTGAACACTCTTGATTGTGATGCCAAACTGCGTGCGGACATAGGCAAAAAAGTGAGATAGGGTGGAAAAAGTGTTCGACTTGAGTCGCAAAGGGAAGGTCCATGAGTAATGGGAACAATCGTCCAAAATGATAAGACAATATTTGTAGCCAGAAATGCTAGCCACTGGAGATGTCCATAAATCACAATGAATTAAATCAAAGTTTGCATTGCACGGGAGCTAGAGCTAGTAAAAGGTAAGCGAATGTGGCGGCCGAGTTGGCAAGCATGACAAATGTGCTCAGTGGCATTATTACATGAAATAAGAGAAGCACTAGCTAACTTGGAGAGAGCTTCGACACCAATGTGACCAAGGCGACGATGCCAAAGTGTGGATGATGAGGTGGCAGCAAGAGGTTATGGCTGGGGTGGAGGAGGCAACAATGGGTAGAGATGACCGGAGCTATTGCACCTGGTGATCACGTTCCGAGTGCGAAGATCCTTCACAGAAAGGTAATAGGGGTCAAATTCAACGGAAAAATTATTATCGATGGTAAATTGGCGAACATAAATCAAAAATTTGATTATGTGAGGTGTGACAAGAATGTTCCGTAATGAAAAATGACCATGAGGAGTGGGAAGGGTAGCGGAGCAAACAAATGTAACAGGAATGGTAGAGCTATTGCCCACTATGATAGAAGAATGAGAGGGGGAGGGTGGTGGGAAACGGTGATATTACCGGCGTCTGAAGCCATGTGGGAAGTAGCGCCGGAGTCCATGTACCATTCACCGGATGATGGGGGATTGAGCGACATTGTGTTGAAAGAGTTTAACAAGGCCGCTTGATCCCAGTGCCCTGTGGAAGACATGGGCATCCAGGAGGCAGAAGGCGCTTCAGTGGTCTGCTGGAAACTAGCAGCAGATAATCCTCCATTTGGCGCTGGGAGATGGGCCGCGTACAGCCCACCGGGCGCTGCTGCCGCATACAGCCCGCCAGGAGGTGAAGGAGCGAGTTGGGCCGGCACTTGAGGAACACGGTTTTGCTGAGGCGTGAAGTTCTGCCGCGGGCCCAGGATGGATGCGGCGCCTGTGTGAGGCCAGACCTGGACTATGCCGGACCAGGGGTTCCAGAACGACGGCAAACCGGTTCGTGGGGATTGGCCGGCGCTGGATGCCTGGGCGCCGCCGTGCTCTGCGTGTGCTGGCCGGCGTTCGTTGAAGAATTGGAGCCGCCGGTGCCGCCTCCGCTCGTGTTGCGACGACGGTTGTTGCGGTTTTTGGAGCCGCCGCCGCCGGCATGAGAGTTTCCACCGGAGATGCTGCCCTCGTTGTGCTGGCCGGCAGCAAGGAGAGGCGTGGAGGAGGAGCCGGGCCTGGTTCGCATGGTGAGCTCCTCGAGCATCAGGTCCGCGCGCACATCCACAAAGGAAGGGAGTGGTTTGGAGCCAGTGGCGGACCCAGGATTTTACCAAAGGGTATGCCGCACCAAAATTTTCATATGCAATTCACTAAAACCATTTGCCAATTCGGTAAAAAATTGTAAAATTTGCACCATAATTCGGTATACAGGTACTAAATAATATGATAAGTCTTAAATTTAAGGATTCTAAGGCACTAAAATTTGCAGAAAATCTGAACATGTTTTCATAAATTGAATTCTAAGGTGGACATGGTAGCCTGGCACATCCATCTCAAAACTTCTATCGGAACTAAACATAGGTACCGGTATGTCTTGAACTTAGAAGTAAAAAAAATAGGAATTGTTTTGCTCTTCCACAAAGTCAGAAAGATTATTTGTGTCCGATTTCAAAGATCAAGGAGCAAAATTTCTCTACCCCTTGACAGAGTAATCAAGATGTTGCAGTAGAAGTTGACCATATGAAATGAGTAAAGCTAATGCAGAGTAAACACATGAAGGAAAGTAGGGAGACTTGCCAAAGTCCAGTAAGGTCCATGAATTCGGTTTCATATCACCAGATGCAACTTTGCTAAACTGATTCTCGCCAATGTCTCTCATCTTGGAACTGCAATGTAAGGATACAATCCCACATATCATATGCTGAGTTACACAACAGTCATAGACTCATAATTAAACTCGTAATATGACATCAAGTAGCTAGTGCATATTCAAGTCACTCTACGATTGAAATTATGTGGGGAACTTCTTGTGCTAAGTCCTAGTTCAACAATAGAAAGTCGATGCAAAGTAGGAGTACCTGATGGCATCAATCTGCGCATACGAGAAAGCGGTGAGAATGATGAAGAACCTAGTCCAGTAGACAAGCGGCTTCACAAAAAGTACACGAATATCGGCAGCCTTTACCTCGTTTGCAACTTTAGCCAGAGAGACAGCAACTGAAAAATAAGGTAAACAATGATCGGATTTAAGACCCATAACAGCAGATGGACTTCTATGGAAAAGAAAACTTCAGCAGCATGCATTCTTGAATTATGCTATGCTAATGTTACTTTTTTCTGAACATTTTTGTTCAGCTTAGAGCGGTTTCTTGGTTTAACTTTGCAGATGGTCGATAAGCATTAGCAGAGACGAGCAAGAGAAAGGAGTGGAGAGGCACGTACAGGACAAGCACTCGGCGTCGTCGTCGGCCTCAATGGCCGGAGTCCCACCTCCACCGGCGCTGTACACCACCTCGCCATGCTTGTTAAGCAAATCCTCAAGCAACTTGTCCGCGTCGTCCCCTCTTCCAGAGTCCTGCCCGAGCAAGAGAAACACAGAGAAAATTTCAGAACAGGAGCAGAAGATGGACACAATAGCCAAACTTGTTCAAGAGATAATCACATTAGACGAAGAGGAGGACGGATCGACGGAGAGCGAGCTCGGCAGAGGACGGCGGGGGGCGGTAGGTCGCTCCTCAGGTGGGGGCTCCAGTGGTGGAGGACGCCGCCGGCGCGCCGCGGCAGCGGGTTCAGCAGGACGGCGGCTGGGGGCGCGCAGGTGAGGCCGCGGCTCGGGATGGCGGCGCCTCTCATGCTAGCTGCAGCTACGAAATTTTCCACGGGATCGAGGCGGCGCATGCGGCAGGCAAACCGTCGCCGGTATTGAGTTCGGCGGCTGGGCCCAGGGTATGCCGTGGCCCACCCGGCATACCCTGTGGGTCCGCCCCTGTTTGGAGCGCCGGATCAGGGCCGCCAGATGGGACAACTTGTCGTTGAGGCCGCGCAGCATGGCAAGGACAAGAGTACGGTCGAGAACTGGCTCACCCAGATCGCCGAGGGCATCAGCCATAGACTTGAGCTTGCGGCAGTAATCAGAGATTGAAAGATCTCCTTGGGTGAAGTTGCGGAACTCAGCATCGAGGTACAGTGCGCGGGTCTCCTTGTGCCCGACGAATTGTTCTTCCAGGCCGAGCTAGACGTGGCGTGCGGTCGCGGTGGGCGACATGACGATTTCAACAAGGCTAGAGGAGATGGTTCCGTAGAGCCAGCCAACAACCGTGCACTCCATACGATTCCAGGCCGGATCGGTGGGGTAGACGACGTCAGAGAGGACGTGGTCGGAGAGTGTGTATTTGCCGACGACGAGAAGAAAAAGACCGCGCCACTTGGTGTAATGTTGAGGATGGCCACCGCCTGGGCATGGAGCGCAGCGATGGTGGTTGCCTCGAGCGCATTCTGCTGGTCATGAAAAGCACGCTCGTCCTCCTCAAGACGCCGACGTTCGGCGTCGAGGCGTGCCCGTTCGGCGTCAAGGCACGCACGCTCGGCGTCGTGAGCGAGTTGCTGTCGTTCAGCCTCCGTCATGACGTCGCCCATGGGAAGTCGCCGGAGGCAAAGAAGAAGGAAGTGGTAGAACGCGCGGCGGCGAGAGATAGCCAGTGGCGCGAGGAGGAATAGCGGCGGGCGACGAGACGCCGGCGGCTAGGGTGCGGAAGCGAGGGTTGCAGGATGCGAGTCACTCATGATACCATGAAAGCGTGAGGTAAGGAGATTAAACACGCAATGCTTTATTCCATGGAAGCGTTGAGTACATATAGCCAGCCTAAGGTGTAAAGAAGGCAATCAATCTAGGATTACATGCAACAACAGAAAGAGTCCTAGATTGTTGCCGTGAGTAACCGAAGCCGACTTGAATAAAAGATATGTTGGGCTGTAGCGTGTCTGGTATGGAGACCGTGTACAATAGCAATCTGTCTAACAGACAACTATGACTACATATTTTAGCCTCCCTGTACAGATGCCTGCATTTTTCGATTGCTTACTCAAGCTAACGACGCAGATAATTGTATGATGCCAAAGTGTTAACGTCCTTGCTCCAGCCTGTCCAACCATATTTCGCTCACCAATACAGATTACTGGACCAACTTCTGCCCCTGACTGCATGGCTCAGCCTGCGCAATAAGGCCCACGCGCTCCACAAACAATTGAATCATGCTGCATAAACACATGGACCACCGTTTCCCCACATAGACACTGCCATGCACGAATACATGCACTGAACATATCCAACAAGACGTACTCTTGCTATACCCGATTCTGGCCGCAACGATGCAGCGTCGCGCGCGGCCATGTCTAGTACCTTGCATTCCTGTGTACCTTGCAGAATGCCGAGCTCTTTTGGCCTTTAGAAGAAAAAATTGATCATATACCCTCCATTTAGATGGAAGCTGAGGATTTACCCTCCTGGCTCACGTGTCAGTGATTTATGATGACTCTACGTGTCATTGAGATATGGAGGGTAAATCCTCAATTTCCCAACTAAAGAGAAGGTATATGATCCAATCTCCCCCTTTAGAATTGTTCAGCGTTCATCGCTTTCTTTGGTCAGTCATGACCGACCATGCAAAAAGAAGAATATTTGAGCATTCATACATACAAAGCTCCAATGTGCCCCCAAAATATCTATCTAGCTGTCTCAAATATTTCGGCCTGATTTTTTGGCTGCGGTTTATAATTTTTTGTTGTAATTTAATAATCTGAATTTTTGGCTGCGTTTTATAAATTTGTATTGTCTGAGAAATAATAATTAGTGAGAGAAATAATAATTTTGGAAGCCATTGAAAAGCAAAAAGGAGGGCATTTTCTCCGATGCAATGGGCTAATGGCAATCCTACATCCGCTATCTACTCGCCTTCACGACGCGCTCGCTCACAACGCGCTCGGCCTCCACACCCAGCCAGACCCACTCCGGCCAAATCGCGAATGCTCACCTCCTCGCTCCCGCCGCCCACCATCCCGGGCTCCAAGCCCGCCGCGAAGCCCAAGCCCACGGCTGCCACCTCCATCTCCACCGCGGCCATGTCCTCCGGCGGGAGCGGCCGCCTCTCCGCGCTCATCCGCTCCCTCTGCGCCGCCGGCCGCACCGCCGACGCGGCGCGCGCCCTGGCCGCCGCGGGCGACGCTGCCGGCATCGTTGCCTACAACGCCATGGTCTCCGGATACTGCCGCGCCGGTCAGCTCGACGCGGCGCGCCGCCTCGCGGCCGCCGTCCCGGTCCCGCCCAACGCCTATACCTACTTCCCCGTAGTCCGCGGCCTCTGCGCTCGGGGCCGGATCGCCGACGCGCTCACGGTGCTCGACGAAATGTCCCTCAGGGGCTGCGCGCCCATCCCGCCCATGTACCACGTCATCCTCGAGGCCGCGTGCAGGAGCGGTGGGTTCCGTAGCTCCATGAGGGTTCTTGAGGCGCTGCACGCCAAGGGCTGCACCCTGGACACCGGCAACTGTAACCTGGTCCTGAACGCCATCTGTGAGCAAGGGTGCGTGGATGAGGGAGTGGAGCTGTTGAGGAAATTGCCATCCTTCGGGTGCGAGGCAGACATCGTTAGCTACAATGCGGTGTTGAAGGGCTTGTGTATGGCCAAGCGGTGGGGGGATGTGGAGGAGCTCATGGACGAGATGGTTAGGGTGGATTGCCCCAGGAATATCGTCACGTTCAATACCCTGATTGGTTATTTGTGCCGGAACGGGCTGTTTGAGCGGGTGCATGAGGTGCTTGCACAGATGTCGGAGCATGGGTGCACACTGGACATCAGGATGTATGCGACTATCATCGATGGGATTTGCAAGGAGGGGCATCTCGAGGTTGCAAATGAGATTTTGAGTAGGATGCCTTCTTATGGGCTTAAGCCCAATGTTGTTTGCTACAACACTGTGTTGAAGGGCCTGTGCAGTGCTGATCGGTGGGAGGAAGCTGAGGAGTTACTCACTGAGATGTTTCAAAAGGATTGCCCCCTGGATGACGTGACATTCAATATACTTGTCGATTTCTTTTGCCAAAATGGGTTGGTTGACAGGGTGATTGAACTTCTTGAGCAAATGTTGGAGCATGGATGCATGCCGGATGTCATCACATACACTACTGTAATCAATGGCTTTTGCAAAGAAGGGCTTATTGACGAAGCTGTCATGTTATTAAAAAATATGTCATCCTGTGGATGCAAGCCAAATACCGTAAGCTATACTATTGTATTGAAGGGTTTGTGCAGTGCCGAACGATGGGTGGATGCTGAGGAGCTGATGTCTCAAATGATTCAACAAGGTTGTCTTCCAAATCCTGTTACATTCAATACGCTCATCAATTTCTTATGCAAAAAGGGATTGGTTGAGCAGGCTATTGAACTTCTTAAGCAGATGTTAGTGAATGGATGCAGTCCTGACCTGATTAGTTACAGTACGGTCATTGATGGGCTTGGCAAGGCTGGCAAGACGGAAGAAGCGTTGGAGCTGTTAAATGTGATGGTCAATAAAGGGATCAGCCCAAATACGATCATTTATTCATCAATAGCTTGTGCTCTCTCTAGAGAAGGTAGAATCAACAAGGTTATTCAGATGTTTGACAACATCCAAGATGCCACAATAACGTCTGATGCAGTGCTCTACAATGCTGTCATTTCTTCGCTTTGCAAAAGATGGGAAACAGATCGTGCTATTGATTTTTTGGCATATATGGTGTCCAATGGATGCGTGCCCAACGAATCAACCTACACTATACTTATTAAAGGTTTAGCAAGTGAGGGATTGGTAAAGGAAGCACAAGATTTGCTGAGTGAATTGTGCTCCAGGGGAGCTCTAAGAAAGCACTTGATGAGGCATTTTGGTATTGTATGAACAAGTAGTTCTTACTGCGAGATACTGGTGAACTGAAGCCGAGGGGATTATTGTTCTGGCATGGGCCGCATGGACTTATCTACTTGAAGCATCAGCGGCTCATGATGGTTTGGTAGGTGAAAGCCTGTAGGTTGCTTCTGTTTTGTACACATTTTCAAATGTAGTTTCTATTTTCTGAGAACACTTCAAATGTAGATTCTGATAGGTGGATACATAAGTTAAGGATGCAGCATTGCCTTAAATAAATGACTTCTTGTTCTGAGTCGTAGGCTCGTAGCAGCATGTTTCTTATGGGTGTTGTTGAAGATAGCAAGAATCCAAAGTAGTGCTCTGAGGTTAACGACACCTTGTTCATAGCTTGTTATAAGTGTTAACCTGATGCACCAGAAGCGATCGGCTTAGTTGTTTCAGTTATTTTAATAAATGTTGAGCAGAGTGGCAGTTACCTGTTCCAACTAGTTCTTTCTTTAATGGGAACAGTGGGAGAAAAATGTACTTAGATATGTTAAATAATTATGAAAAAATATTCACATAGAAAAGAAGGAAATAAAAGAAAATAAGAAGAGAGACCCTAACTAATGCGTTATAAATCATATTCACATACTTCTCAACTTTTTGTGTGATTGTACATTCGGTATTGCCGTCAGTATCTGTAATGCTGTGGACCAGACATGGTAAAAGGAAACTTAGATTTGCTGTTTACATCATTTAAAATTTCAGTTTACACCATACTTTTTGTTAGCACTGTTCTCCGCTACTACTGTTCATTTATGTCATCTATTATTCGCAGTTTGCTCTAACTTTGTCGACCAGTGTTCAGCTGTACCATTAGGGTGTGTTTGGTTGAGCTGTAGCTTTTGAAAAAGCTGCTGTGAGCTGTGGGCTGTGGAAAAGCTGCTGTAGGTTGTGGGCTGTGGAAAAGCTGTAAGCTGTTTGATTCAAACAAGTATAAAACTTACCTCCTATCTCTATTTTCCTTGAAACAACTGTGAAACAGCTATCTATTTTCACTATTTCAAAAAGCAAAAAGCCAAAAGCCAAAAGTAGGGTCCAAGGTGCTTTCAAAACTGTACTACCCAAAAGTAGCTGCTTCTGAAGAAGCAGCTTCTGATTTCCACTCCTTTGGTTGGCTTTTGGCTTTTTGGAAGCAAAAGCAGCTCCCAAAAGCTCAACCAAAGGCACCCTTAATCTGCACTCACAAGACTTCAAGCAATTGCAGGGGAATCAATCATTCCCACCGACAAATATGCTTGGAGATGAACTGGGCAAGCTTTCAGCCTATTGCAACTCTTTTAACTCCGATGACAGTAGAGAAGAACTATGGCGTGGTATACCTCTGTTGCGTCTCCCCTCCCTCTCTTCTCTCTTCTTTCGAAGCGCTACCGCTTCCCTCCCCCCCCCCTCTCTTCTTCTGCTCCGAAGTAGCTCTGTACAGCTCTGTACATCTCCGCTGTCGCCCCTCGCCCTCTACTATTCTACCCTATCCATTGGCCTCCTGCCGAGTCACCACCTTCCTCCGATCTCCTTCTATGATCGAAGAGAAGGGTGAATCCGTAACGAAGAAGCCAGATCCGGCAACGAGGAGAGAGGGAGTAGTGAGCCGAATCCGATGACGAGAGAGGAAGTGATGAACAAGAGCGAGAGGGAAAGGGAGGGAGCAGCGGCGCTTCTATAGAGGAGCACGAGAGGGGGAAGTATACCGTTCCATTCGCTAGTTTTTCTTACTACAATATGACTGCGGGGCTGATTAGCGTTAAGAGTTGCCAATCGTTTTCTTGGACCAAATTTCACCACGAAGCGCAGCATGATTTGGCTGCCTTTTCTTTTGGGCAAAAATAATGTCATGTTTTCATCCCTGCAGCTTCATGTCGCCAAAATTGTGAGCATCTTTGTGAAGAATTTTCTCGTCATAAAGAGAGAATTCGCTTCTTGATATCTAAACTATGTGATGATACGACCCAGCACCTCCTCAAAAACCATGTGAGTAGTTAGTGGTAAAACAGCCATACAAGAAATGAAATGGAGACAAAACAGGCAGAGGGCACCACAACCCACAATGACGAGTGACGGCATTTACTTTCTTTTGCTTGTTTGATGAAAATCAGCTCGCAGTGATGTGCATAATTGCAAGTTGCAACACAATCGCTCGCAAGCATCATAGCATGATACATCTAGCATCAAAACAACTATCAACAGTGCAATACACACAGTAACACAACGGCACCATCCCAGACATAACTAAAGATGCAAACAGAGAAGGCTTTAGAGAGATTAAAGTGCACGTCAAAGAGTAAACCGAGATCTAATAGCAAAATGTTCATTCCAATTCAGCGCCCCCCCCCCCCCCCCCCCCCCCCCTTTCCTGAAATGTCACTCTAGGCGTAAGTAAAATCTTAAGTCACAGCACAGGCTGCGTGTACAAGTCTAGAAGGTGTTGAAACTAGATAACACAAGCAACAATTTCAAAAATTTTCTTGCCAATGCACCAAAGTTGCTGTCCAACTAATTTACCACCAGTTTGTGACCGATCACTTGAACCAGTGCTCTTACTGCACAAGAAAAAACACAGACTCCAGTCAGTTTAGCTGTGCAAGACTAATCAACATAGAATAATATTTATTAAACAACCATTTTCTCAGCTATATTTTGAAAATTAACCCCCTCTAACTTATTAACAGGTCATTTTTTGGAAATAAGTTTCTTGCCTGTGGCATGGCAAGATCCATTTTGCCACGCCATCCTTCTTAAGAATAAGTCAGGATGGGGGTTATTTTTAAAATATTATTAATAAAGTAATAAAAAAATTCATCAATATAAGTTCTCTTATAATGAAATTATTAATAGCATCCCTGAGAAGCATGTAAGCGTGCCTTAACCTGTTGTGGAGGTTGCTGTGGTGGTTGCTGTTGGTAATTTCCATAACCAGGATATGCTGTATAAGCGTACATGGCATCTTGAGGAGGACGAGCATAGCCATACGGATCATATCCTTGGGGATATCCATAGTAGCCACCATTCCATTGATTCTGGTCCTGCTGAGGCTGGAACAATAATTCAGCCAAAAAAAACTCAGAATTTTTTTGGGAGAGTCTGATAAAACAAGTGGTGGGCACACTAATTAGATAGAAAAGCTACCTGTTTGTTTGCAGGGCTACGACCCCATGAAAGCCTTATGCTCTGACCTCCTAATTGGCTTCCATTTAGCATCCTTATGGCCTCCTCAGCTGACGCTCTGAAGATATAAAAACACATAACTCATAAAATTCAAGGGGAGTGACAAGTTCATTATATATATATATATATATATATATATATATATATATATATATATATATATATATATATATATATATATATATATATATATATATATAGGAAAAATCCCTTTTACTCCCGGGTGTAATTACACCCACCTCTAATATACCACCAAAATAAACTTAAATTTTGCAATTCCCTGTGTGGTTTAAATTTTACACCAAAACCCCTATGTTCTCAATATTTAGTGTAAGATATCCACTTGGATGCCTTCTGCTGCTCTTCATACAAAAAGTGTTGGCATAAAACCGGAACCCAAGGAGGCATTACTAACAAGTGTTGCCGTCTATTAGTTGGTCTGCATCCTGCCGCGATCCACCCAACCAAAATAATGACTATTATAGAATAATAACACAAAATAGTCAAGAAACTCGGATACCTGCTGGAATATTGGACAAACCCGCAGCGCTTTCCTACAGGTATCTTGACATAGACAAGCTCTCCGTATGGGTTGAAGGTTTGCTTCAGAAGGTCATCAGTCACACTTGGATCAAGACCACCAACAAATACCTGCAAGTAATGAAGGAATTCTAGAATTAAACATTCCATTTGTGGTTTGGCTTAGAAATGAAAAACTATGTACCCACGGTAGTATTGTTTGGAACGCTATCAGAATCAGTTCCTTCTGTATTCTGGTATGTAACTGCAGAAAACGGAAAGAATAGTAAGACCACACATGCCAGCTATAGTTAAATATCAGCCAGCCAGAACATCATCAATAGGCTACTTGTTATCTTGTGGTCCATCAAAATTTGAGATCTCAACAAACAATAATGGATTGTAACAATCCAAGTATGCCACACATCAAGTTGAGCAAACCATAAAATAAAGAGAAAATTTCAGAAACCACCAGGTTTTAGGCCACAGGTAAAAAAACACCAGATATTCTAATTTTTTGCTTTGAGGACCAAGTTTTAGGCCATAGGTAACATAAAACACCAGATATTCTAATTTTTTTGCTTTGAGGACCAGGTTTTAAGGTAGTCGTTTCACAATACACCAGTTTGGTCGAACCAACGTGGTCGAACCTGCGTAGTCGATCTTCGACCACATAGGTCGTCCACGTCAATCTTCGACCACATAGGTTTCCAACCACCACATTAATTTTCGACCACGTTGGTTTCGACTACACAGGTTTCCGACTACGTTGGTTCGACCATATAGGTCTCCGACCACATTGATTCGATCAAACTAGTGTATTGTGAAACTACTACCTTAAAACATGGTCCTCAAAGCAAAAAAATTACAATACCTAGTGTTCTTTGTTATCTATGGCTTAAAACCTGGTGGTTTCTGAAATTTACTCTAAAATAAAATACAATAAACTCAACTAAATAGTCCATTTGCAAGATGCAAAATACTGTATGAGTAGTATCAAAATAAATCTGGCAATATTTTCAAGGTGCGAAACATGCTTTTGCAATGGGGAAAAATAACAGCAACACAATAGCCCTTGCAAATTTCTTGTAGGTTAAACAAGATCTAGACTATTACACCCATCATAGAGGTTACCCTACAATTGAAAGAACGGGACACTACAAAAGTGCAGCGTGTGCTAGAGGACACTGGAAAATCCATAATTCACCGATGGACACTAACAGGTGCATCATATGAAAAGTATTACTTTGGGGCAAAAAAGTAAACTAGCACTGATATTTGGCAGTGCCAATCATAGGGGAGAGTTGGAAGTATTGTTTCTGTTGTAGGGGTGGCTCCCACCTAAGCCCAGTAGGCCTGTTAGAAGGATGTAAGGTCCGAAATGGGACATATGTAATGACAGGAGTGCCCCTGAGGGGAATACTCACGTGTAAGGGTATAACTGTACAAGCGCTCATCGTTTGGATATATATGTATGGCATAGGCCATGGGAGGAACCCGAAGCCATTCATTTACTCAACTCTCCACTACCATACTCTCTCTCTGTTTGGTCTGTAGCCACAACAGTTGGCGCCGTCCGTGGGGGAGGACAAGAGCAAGCCTCCAGATCTGAAAGAGGATGGCACCAAGGAAAGCTTCAACATCGGTGGCAAGGGAAAAGAAGGTGGATGCGGCGAAATCTCGCGTCAATACCAAGGCTTCGGCTTTAGTAGCTGCAGGTGCGGATGGCGGCGCGGATGTGACGACCATGAGCACCGGCATCCACGACGCGACGCCCGACCCCGCCACCACTACCCCGACCACCAACTCCAGCGGTGACAACGCAGGCACGTCCACTTCTTTACTCGGCGCGGGAGCGGTGGGCGGTCCCGGCGACGACGCGAGCTTCGTCTCCAGCTCCGGGGTCCTCCGCGCCAGCGCTGCGGGCAGATCGGGCGCACAGACCGTGGTCGCCGCCGTCCCGGTCACGTCGCCGAGCGTGCCGGCAGCCCCAACCACGCCCACGGTGGAAACAGCCCTGCTGGCGGCCCTCAGTGCATGCCAACGAGAGCTGTCGAACCTCCGCGGAGCCGTGCGAGACATACAAGAGGCTCGGAGCCGATGCGCAACACCGGTGGCGGCGTCTCAGCTCACCTCGGAGAGGGCGAATAGCCGCGACGCTAGTACGCCCAGTCGCGTTCCCCTACGGCGCATAGACCTGGAGTCCCCGCTCTCCGTGGACCTGCAGCAAGCGACGTGGCCCGAAGACTTCAAGTTCCCAAGCGTCATCGAAGCGTACAAGGGTGATTCCGACCCACGCGAGTTCGTATGCGTGTACGAGACCGCCATCGAAGCCGTTGGCGGAGACGACTCTACGAAGGCAAAGGGACTCCCCCTCGCGTTACAAGGAGCGGCGCTGTCCTGGTTCTTCACCATCGAACCACAGTCCATCTACGCGTGGGAATAGATCCGAGATCGGCTCTACAACAACTTCCAGGGAAGTTACGTCGAGCGTATCGATGCGGACCAGCTCTTCGCAGTTAAACATAAACCCGAGGAGGGGCTCCGGACTTACTTTAAATGCTACGCCAAGGTACGTTGCCAAGTCAGGGATGTTAGCGAGGCAACCGTTATCAACGCAGCGATACAAGGTCTCCGCCCGGGACCGCTCACTGAGTATAGCGCGCGGAAGCCACTCAAGTCGGAGGCAGAGCTCTTCGACAAAATGGAAGCGTACGCCCGAGCCGAGAAGGACGCGCGGGGGCGCAGCGGCACTGACTCCGACGCCGAGCAAACGGAGGACTTGTCGCAAAGGAGCAGGACAAGAGACAACCTAAGGACGAAGCACAGGAAAGTGTCCGTGGGGCGACACTTGTGAGCCCGTCGACGACGGGGTACACCAAACTTCACCAGGCGACAGGCGTCAGCCCCGGCGTAAGCGACGAAGACCCCACAAGGCCCGCCACGTCCTCGCTGCGCAAGGCGTCCCCCGGGAAGCCGCGCTAATCTCGCGCGTCGGGGGGAGGGGGGGACACGAAGGAGGCCGCGATGAGAAGCTGCGTGCGGAGCAGGAACTCCTAGAATACGGCAGATGGTGCGAGGTGCACGGTTACGGGGGCCACTTCACGCGGACATGCACCAAGGTTGCGGCGTTACGGCAAATGGTGGCCCCTGTACGGGCCTCGGAGACACGGACCCCCGTAATAGCCCACGTACAGCGTACGCAAGACAGTCCCTTGCGTGCTGGGTCCCCCGGAGAGACCCAGTGCCGTGGTATTAATGTCATCGCTGGAGGCTCTTCGTCGAGCACTTCCCCGACGCAACTACCTCTGCGGGCGTCCCATTGCAGCATCACCTTCACGTCAGCCGATGCCCAGTGCGTGGAATTCCCCCACCAAGATCCTTTGGTCATCCAGGCCGACATTGCAGGTTGCGACGTCAGGTGTATCCTCATTGACGGAGGGAGCTCCGCAAACATCTTGTTCGCGGAGGCTCTTGATCGTATGCGAATACCTCGGAGCCTGTTAAAAGCTTTGGAAGCCCCCCTCCAGGGCCTCGGAGGGCAGCCTCTGAAGGCTCTGGGTCAGATTCGCCTCCAAGTCTCCTTGTGCCAGGCCGACAACGCCAGGACTGAAGATGTTGTCTTTGGCGCAAAGCCTGCTTGCTACTATCAGAGCGAGGGGCGACATCAAGCCTGGATACCCGTGCTTTACGTGACCCCCCCAGTTCACAGTATATTACATAACAAAAAGAGCACGGGAGAGTTGTCGCTTAGCCCGACTAAGACAGTTGCATTACAGAAGCAGACATACGCACGACGCGGAACGCGCCAAAACCTGGAATTATTCCTATGAGTCCGCGCCATCTTCGCCGCGACGAGTGCCCGCACCGCCTTCGCTGCGCCGAGGGACCTCTTCGAGCCAGCGAAGCACGTCCCCCTCGTTCCGTAGCGTCCGCCGTAAAGCAACCATGGCGGAGCCCTCCCCAATGTAGTTCCAAATCAGGTTATGGAAGTTTCGGGTGGCGGGCTGGGCGGCGCGAATGGCATCAGATATCACCCCGGGCTGGGTAGGCAAGTCAAGCTGAGGGTTTGCCAGCTCATTGACATGCTCACACCCACCGGCGTGCAGCAAGGCGAGGGCAAGGCCAGCACTCATGTAGCCGCAGTGGATGCCGAAAGCCTTGGCGCCGGGAAGGCCGACGCTCGAGCCTTCTCGATTTGCCCAAGCGTCTCCATCAGGTCTTGGTGGCTATGAGTGGCGTCCTCCACGTGCACGGAAAGCCCTCGGAGGGCCCGCTCCAAAGATTCCATCGCACTCCACGTGGAGGCACACGCGTTGTCCCAGGATAACGCCTTCTCAACAACGGAGGCAATAAGCTGTTCCTTCTCCACCTCTAGCGCGGAGATTCGCTGAAGAAGGGCGGTCTGCTCCTCCGTCGCAACGCGCTGAGCCTCCTCCATCGCGCGTTGTGCGGCCAGTGCCGCGTTCTTCGCGTTCGTGCCCACCAACTGCGCGTCGGCGTTGGCCAGTGCCGCCATCAGCACCCGAATGTGCTCGTCCTTGGCGGCGTTGGCGTCGTCCGCGACGCGCAGCTGGTCCTCCAGTGCCCTCCGCTCGCGCGCGCGTCTCCTCGAGGGCTTTGCTAATTGCAAGCGTCTACACGAACGTAACAACAAAGGTTATCCATCAGATAAGCAAAGGATATGCAGCGAGAACAGAGACCGTTACCCTCATTTCCGAGGCACCCAGCGCGAGCGCCAAAAGGTCGCCCCCGCAGGACTGCAGCGCCTGTCGATCTAGGTGGCTGCCAGCATACTCTGCCACCTCGCTCTAGGCGCACAGCGTCTCCCACCGAGGGACGAAGTCGGAGACGCCAAGCCCTACAGCCTCCGCCTCAGCGCCTTCGGCAGCAGTTGGGGCGCACACAGTCCCCTGCTCAACCAGGCCGGTGACATCCTGGGCACCCCCATTGCTCCATTCTTGTCCTCGTTTGGGAGACCTTGTCTCGCCTGATGTCGACGGAATAAGCGAGCAAATCGGGGAGAGTTTCGCGAAGTCGCGGGAGGAAAACGAACTACACCTACCTCCAGTACCCTCTACCGCGGCCTCAGGACCTCAGTCACTGGGCCTGCCACGCTGAACCGGCCCCTCGAAGATGGCGGCGACTGCACCTGAGGCCGTTTCGCCTTCGAAGTCGCAGGTGAAGCCTCCGTGGTTACCTTGGCAGCCACGGAAGCCGTCGTCAGAGACAACGCTGTGGTTGCCGCTGGAGGTGACGAGGCGTCATCTTCAAGAACGAGGCGTGCGCCCGTCGCCTCGCCACCATATAAGGCCTCGTCGGGAGCGACGTGCCTCCCCGAACCGGTCGATCCAAGCTCAGCGCCCGTCTCACCCCTCATCCTCACGCTCTCGATCGGCGGCACGACCGGCAAGCTGAGGGCAATGGTCTCCGATTGGACCTCGCATCGAGAGGATGGCGCCACCGCCGTCGCGTCGCTCGGCGATTCCGCAGGCACCGGGCGCTCCGGAACGGGAATCTCCAAAACCTCGCATACCCGATTAATCCGCCCTTGCTTTGCCAAGGAAGTTGCGGATTCACGGGCCTTGTGCTCCTTCGCCGTGTATGGCCCAAGAACCGCAACCACTGTGTGCTCCGCATCTTCTAACCGGCATACTGCACGCGCAAGCGGAATATCATACCTAAGGGTTTGCAACCACACAGGTGGTACTTGGCCTATGGCAAGAATACTTACAGGGCGCGGAGGGCCTATGGAGCGAAGACACCCCCGGGTGGATGCCGTCCTTCCGGTCGGGCCCCCGCCGCTCGTACTTCCAGTTACAAGAAAGTGGGGATATCCCGTACATGAACTCCTCGGCGAGGTCACGCATGTTGAACTGGAGTGCGATCCCAGCGAGTCTCCGCGCCTGTTGCTCGTCGCTGGGCCGAGGCGTCACATCCGGACAGCGGTCGAATGATATCGGCTCTCCCCGGCTTCGGAGGCCGCTCGTGCTCGTCACGAGGTAGTAGAACCACCGCCGTGTCCAACCGGACTCCCACTTTTCCCGCGTAGCCAACGCGGGAAACAAGTGCGAGCACTCTGGCCTCAGCACGAAGTCCAGCTGCCGAAGTTCGAGTAAGCCCCCCTTCCACTTTCTTCGGCTGGCATCGTGCGTCATGTAGGATGGCGAACAACTCGGCGCTGGGACGGGTACCCTCCGTCCGCATCGCCCAAGTAAAGATGGCCAACCGAACGATCGCGGCCGGAGTCAGCTGCGCCAGCTCCAACCCATACACTTGCAGCACTTCGCGAACAAAGTATGTCGCTGGGATTCGGAGCCCAGCGTCGAAAAACGCCACGAAGACGATCGCCTCCGACTCTCCCGGGGTCGGCTCTGTTTCGTCAGGCCCGGGCAAACGAGCCCCGGCACGTTCCTCCAGCTTCTTCTCCCGAAGAAGGGTTTGGAGGGTCTCCTCCGTGACGCGGCTCCGCCCCAGCACATGGGAGCAGCGACCCTTTGACCTCTTCATGGCATCCCAGCGATGGTTGGTTTGCTTCCTGTCGCGCGGAACCAGGCGGTACTCCGCCGGTGGTGGCGTCAGGCAGTGATGGCTCGACGAGGCGCTCTCGCTAAGGCGACGCACAGGATCGTCAAGGGCGGCACCCTTGTTAACTGGGAGGTCGTCGCGCGCAGCCATTCCTACTGTGGCAACGAGCAGGCACGAATGCGAGAGTTGCAGCAGGATGCACAGGGAAAACGGGAAGGAACGCACAAGCAAGCAAGCGGCCAAGGGGAACGATTGCATGCCCACAGTGGCGACTTATAAAGCTCCCGTCTCCCCCGCAGGCAGAAGATCGAGCGACAGAGTTACAGCGGTTCGGCTACCCACGGTCGGGCAGTGCAACCGCTGGCAACCGCGGCAGGCGGCGGTAGGTGGGCGATCAGCGCGTAATGCGCCGATGCATTCCTGCCGCGTGGCCACTTTCCCTGGGGAAGAGGCGAACGGCGGTGGTCGTGGGAACGCTGACATCCCACGACGCTCCAATTACAGCCGGACACGTGCCCCCACCCAGTGCAGGGCAGACGGAGCAGCCGCGACAGCCTGCCCCTGACAGGGGCCGGCGCGATTCCAGGCGTCATTAAAGCGCACTCCCAGGCCACGTAACCGTCTCCCCGCGCTGGCGCTGCATCATGCGGAGCATTCCCCGAGACTCGGCTGCCCGGGGCAGCCGGCCAAGTTCGCCTCGCGCCCACAAATATCCGGAGCGCGAAGTAGGGCATGCCTGGACCTCGGCCCCAAGGCCGCGCAAGCTCCGGGAGCGGAAGACGGCCCTCGCACAAGCACGAACGGAAGTGCGAACGCAAATGTATTTAGGTCATCAAGGATCATAGGCCGATGGGACGGAGGGGGCCAAAGGGCTCAGCGGCATGGCTTCGGCCCGTGAAGCCCTTCACCATGAGAGGCTCCTGTTGTAGGGGTGGCCCCCACCTAAGCCTAGTAGGCCTGTTAGAAGGATGTAAGGTCCGAAATGGGACATGTAATGACATGAGTGCCCCTGAGGGGAATACTCACGTGTAAGGGTATAACTGTACAAGCGTTCATCGTTTGGATATATATGTATGGCATAGGCCATGGGAGGAACCCGAAGCCATTCATTTACTCAACTCTCCACTACCACACTCTCTCTCTGTTTGGTCTGTAGCCACAACAGTTTCCTTATCAGTTGATCATTTACATTTAATCTGAGTCCAAAACTGAACATGCCAAATAAGTTACGTTTAATAGGATATTTTCTTTATTAGATTTTTTATTATTAGTACAAATCTGAAAAAAACCTATAAATACATGGCCATGGTCCAGTTGTTGGAAAAGTGTCAGGCGTGAACCAAGCTCTGTCATCAATCAGGGACAGGGAGAAGATTGAGCAGGGGCAGCAGAGGATTTGAATGCATAGAGTAAGCTGCAGGTGTGGCACCAGCTAGGCAATAGGGACTGCAAATGGCATCAAGAGTGCGAAGAGAATGATGGGTGGGGTCGTGTGAGTCCATCTGTAGGGGTAATCTATAAACCGCATAACCCACTATGTGACAAGAAACAACAAGCAGCATAAATATGCTTTAACTATCACAAGCTATGTAGCACGGACACGGATACGTCAACACGACACGACACGACACCGACACGGGAATTCGCCGTTTTCCCAAAAAGACCGATACGGCGACACGGCTATATATATTTAAATAATAAATAAATTATATATATATATGTATTATTTTCTATGTTTCCACATGCTTATTAAACTGCAATAACGAATCCGGCGGCGCGCGGGGACGAATCCGACGGCGCGCGGGGAAGAAGCTGACGGCACTTGGGGAGGAAGCCGACGGGCGGCGCTTGGGGAAGAAGCCGGCGGCGCTTGGCGAGGAAGCCGGCGGCGCGCGGGGACGAATCCGGCGGCGAGTGGGGAAGAAGCCGGCGGCGCTTGGGAGGAAGCCGACGGGCGGCGGCGAGATGCGGGAGCAGGCGGCGGCGCGAGCGGGTGGCGGCACGAGCAGCCGATGCGGACGATGCGGTCAAGCGGAGCAGCGTGAGGCCGATGGGAATAACGCGCTCGGCCGCTCGTGCGTTAGGGTTAGGGCACGCCGTGCGTGCGTTATGGGCCGGCCTGGGCCGACCGTGTCTTGGGCCAGCTGTGTCCAGGCTGTGTCCGACTCATATATTTAGTGTGTCCGACACGTGTCGAGAATTTCACTAATTAAAATTAATTCTAAAATCGGCCGATACGTCTCCGACGCGTGTCGAAGACGTGTCTGTGTCGTATCCGTGTCCGACACGGTGTCGGACACGGATACAGCTGTTTTGCCACGTGTCCGTGCTACATAGATCACAAGTTATCTCACAAAATTGTTTCTAGACAAAATTATTTCTATGTAAATATTTATATTTCTAAGAAATTCAAAACTCAGTGCTAGCTAGAGAAGTAAGCTTGCATACCACTTGGTTGTTGTTGTACACCAGTATTCTTCTTGTTGGATGCTGGTCCAATACGCATGGGCCTGCTAGAACAGTACATTCCATTCATTTCAGTCATTGCACGTGTCTGTTCATCCAAATCTCCAAACTTAACAAATCCGTAGCCTTTTGAGCGACCAGTAGTTCTGTCAAAGACAACTTTCGCACCCTTAACTGATGGATAATGGCTCTTGAATGTATCTTGTAGAATGAAATCTGTAACATCTGAAGCCAGGTCCCCAACAAATATAGTATAATCCGAACCATCATCTCCACGTTTCTCACCAGCCCCGCTTGTAGCCCAATTCAATTTGAAAGCTTGATTACCATTAGGCATCATTTGACCATTATAACCCTGGAGAACTTGTTCAGCTAAAGCATGGCTACCAAATTCAATGAAACCATAACCCTCAGGTTGCCCAGTCTGCTTGTTCCGAATTATCTTTACTGAAATAACCTGACCATTTAACATGTCAACTAAATTAAGCAACTAAATCACATATAAAAAGAATATAAAATTCATGACATTACAAATTTAAACTGTGAATTTGCTCAGGTGCATTTCTTGTGTGGATATTGTTTAACAGCAAAAATATATTTTATGTTATATAGAATTCCTAATTGAAGTGCTACCATTCTTGTGTTTTTATTTTGCTTTTATTGTTATTACTGAATAGAGACAAAGCATTTAATTACCGTATTTTACAGAGGAATTTCTATCAATTGGATGTCCACCTTGTCATTTTATTATATGCCCATTGAATATCCTAACCTGTACCATATGAAAATATTGCATGTCCGTATGTGGATCAGATCGTAACAGCAACCTATATAGGAAATTTGTGAATATAGCACCAGATCGGGTAGATATTATCCGCACTGTTTTCATCTCTATGAAAGATCAGATAAAGTGATAAACTTTACATAAATAAAGAATCTACAGGTTCACTTGCCAATTTTGGCAAAAGATTCCTATCACTGCTGACTACTGTCAGCTGTTTGATGTTGTCCAAAGAGCCATATTTGGACATAGCAAAAAGGAAAATACTTTACTTGAACAGAAGAACTGACTCTTCTATGCGGATAAGTTGGGGAAAATATCAAAAATCGCAACACCTCCCAGTTAACTACCAAAATTGGTGGAATTGGGCGCTGTTAGCATCGCATGACACCATTAGTGCTGTCGTGTAAAGTTCCAAACAATTACAGCTAACCTAGCTATGGGCCAAAAAGGAAAAGTTTGCTTAAGGCTACAGCTAGCATAGGAAAAAGAAATCCAAACATCGTAAAGGATTCAGCTCAGCTCCTCTATAAACTGGAAGCTATTGCACAAGCTACAGTGGCATCTGAGCCTGCTGCAGAAAAGAAATGACACTCAGGGTCGACTCTAACACAAGAAACAACATGCCATGCTAGACGATTTCTTGAGCGTGTTCAGAGCGCTCAATCTGGGCCATGTCTGTTGCACGGCCGGATGGCCATGCCATTTCCACATACAGTAGCTTTTCTACTGCTGCGTATCTGCCTCCCCTAATATAAACAAACATCCAACCAAATCCATCAGGCACACCCATTTCCACCAGACTCGCCTAAGAATAGAAACTGACCAAGCAAAATACTACAATAATTAAATTCCGGTTATTTTTTTCTTTTTTTATTGAGATGAAAAATCTGGTTTTTAACCACGCATCTAAACGGTGAATTAGCTTACGTGTTCCGATGCGAACTCTAGCCAAACTCCAAGCAAAATACTACAATAATTAAACACTAACAACCCAGCACCACAACCAATCAAGCAACAGAAATCTACACGGATTAGCGCAGGACAAGGTGGCGCATCACCTCGCCGGCCTGGGAGAAGCAGCTGTAGAGGTAGTTCTCGTCCATCCAGTACTGCAGGTCCCCGATCCACAGGGTCCTCACCTCGTCCCCCACTCCGCCGCCAGCCGGTGCTGGCGCCTGCGGCGGCGGCTGTCCCCACATAGCGGCGGGTGGCAGCCCCACCTGGTACGGCTGCGGCGGCGGCGGTGGAGGCCCCGCCTGGTAGTACTGCGGCCGAGGCGGCGGCGCCATTGCCCACTGCTGCGGTGGCGGCGGCTGCATCATAGGGGCGTGGGACGAAGCGGTTTAGGAGTCAAAACCCTAACGCGAGATGCAAAGCGAAGAGAGGGGGCGCACGAGGGCTAAACAGATGGACAGAAAGTGGAAAGCGAAGCGATGCGAAGATTGTCTTAGCCGTACAATCTGGAGTAGATGGGTCGGATAGGGCCAAGTATATCCCGTGTAGGGCTAGGAAAAAAGCTTGACCGTGACCAGCCGCTCGACCTCTAGCTCCATTACCTTATCAACGTTCGATTCAAACTTAAATATTAATATATGTTAATTTTTATCAAGATTATTTGAGTTGAGTTTAAATTTAAACTTTTTTATTATTAAAAATTAGTGTATATTAAATTATTGATTGTTACTAAACTTACATGAGCCGAGTTTAAGTCTATTCGAGTTTATACCGATCTGAGCTCGAGCTTAAGTTTAAACTCGAACTCTAACTCAAGTTCGCTCGAGCTCAACTCAAGGTTCTAGCGAGCTCGAACTTAGGAGGGTATGCTTGCTTGAGCTTGGCTCATTTGTAGCTCTAATCTTGTGAAGTGGATTAGGCAGCTCAGATGACCTTCTACGTTGGACAGCTCGGATGGCAAAAGACCAAAAGGCTTGTTTGGTCCAACGGAATTCAGGGAGGGAATAGGAATTTAAGGGGCAAAGTTTGTAAAGGCTCTATTTTTTAGTTGTGGTTTATAGATTTTGGTCTTGTTTTTTTGAGCTGTGGTTGATGCGTTTTGTCTACGTTTTTCAAGACGGCAATGGAAGGCGCATATAGTTTTAAACTCAAAAAACCATTTAAATAATTCATTTTAAGAAGTCGTTCTCCTTGTTTTGACTTTTGGAGGAACCAAAAGTAAAAAAAATAGACCTAAAGTCACTTGTTTAGTTGGAAGACATGGGATTTAGATGGGACGGGGGAAGACCCTAATAATTTGTGGGATCGGTAGCCCCCAAAAAATCCTATTGATCTCTTCCCGGGAGGACCCTAATAATTTGTGGGATCTACTGGGAGTTTGGTGTCAAATGTCCAAAATACCCCTACGATTTTCCCTCATCAGATATCACGTCCCGCAGCTGTCACAGTCATAGCTATATGTAAAAACGGATCGAATACGAATTGAATAGTCCATTTATCACATTCTTATTCATATTTTGTAAATAAATACAAATACAAATTGAATATTGTAACGAATACGAATCAAATATCTACTCAATTCGGTCAAATTAAAATATCCACATAACTTGTGTAGCATGAAGATATTAATGACATTTTATCCCCGCATAGCCACGCTTGATCATTCTACTCCTTTTGTCCCTCAATATAAGTTCTCATTCTTGGGAAGTGTCATCTTGCAATATAAGTCCATTGTAAAGACCAAATGTATAGTTATTACAATATTTTCACCATATACCCCTACTTTAATACTAAAAAATGAGTATGTAGTTAAGTATGCCATTTAATAAGGTAATGTATGGTCTAAAAGTATTAACTTTTTTTAAAATTTAATGTCTCCTTGGTCTAGAAGGATGCCTATTTTCGAGTTTCAGAAAAAACTTGTCTTCGTCCTGGCACCGGGCGCTGTGGTCCGCCGGCCGCGCTGTGCTGCTAGGATGATCGTGCCCTCGTAGATAGGTCTTCCTCAGTCCATGCGCACTCTTTGATGTCAAAGGATAGCGACGAACTGATGGAGGCCTATTTATGAGAGTTCGGTCAGAGCCTACTGACGGTGGCCAGTCTCGCTTCTCGAGTGAGTGCGCGGTTCATTTGGGCCTTCGGCTTCCGGGGGCTTAGTTTACTTGGCGGGGCCGCTAGTTGCCCTGGCCACCCTCCACCGATCATGAGGGGGCGGGGGTCGGCCCTTTGCTGGCGGAGGCCGAAGGGTTGCGCGGACCTCGGAATCGCAGTGACTTCCGACTTCTTTGTGGCGTCCCAGTGAGATGTCCCTTCGCGGGGACGGAGCCGAAGTCGAATTCAAGGCCTCGCTGCTGGGACGAAGACGTCGCCGAAGTTGTTGCGGTTGATTGGTCTCGAAAACCGCGCCGACACGTGCCGGGGGCTGCGTTGCGTCATATGACCTGCATTTACTCCCGGCGGGAACCGGCACGCGACGGGGCGCTGTTGGCGCGTTGTGCGCATACAGATCGTTGTACGACCGTTGTTATGACCGACACGCGTGGGCAGTCGCGACGCTTCGGCTTCGGTCGTGGGGAGGCGAGCGGTTTGTCGTCCGCTAGTTACGCTCACCTGCGGCACGGGAGACGAGGGGTCTTTAAATACCCCCGTGGCACTGCATCTGCGCCTCCTCCACGCGCTTTCTGATCACCCGTCTCGTTTCCCATTTCTTTGGTTTCCTTGCCATCGCATTTCCTTTCCGTCATCGTTTAGCTCCCGGATAGCGATGGCGCCTGGCGATGAGCATGCTCAAACGGTCGGGAAGTGCGCCATCCGCCGGCGGTCCTCGCCGCTTGAGGTGGAGTACGCGCTCGAGGGGCGCGACGCGGCGGTGGCAGACAAATGGTGGGTGGCGACGGAGAGGAAGGAGGGCCCTTACTCCAGCGCCTTGGGCCCGACGCTCGTAACGGAGGAGACGATCCGCACCCTGCTGCGTGAAGGGAAGCTGTCGGGTCGCCAGGCGGTGCGGCTGCCCGCCGTGGATGAGACGGAGCCGCATCCAGAGGAGTCGGAGGCGATTGTTTTCGTCGCCTACTTCGAAGCTGGGCTTTGCATCCCAACGGCGATGGTCGTTGGCGATGTGCTGCGAACTTTCAGGCTGGAGCTGGCGCAACTGACCCCGAACGCGCTGGCTCGCCTTGCCGTGTACACTGGGCCTTGCGCTCAGAGGCGTGCTGGTCCAGCGCCTCGATGTTCGCCTATCTGCACGATGCACGGTGCCAGCCGAAGGAGCGGAAGGACGGGACGCTGTCGAACTTTGGCAGCGTCAACTTCATACTGCGGTCATCGTGCGGGAAGCTCTTCCCCGCGAACTCCACTCGAGCGAAGTGGGAGCCTAACTGGACAAGACGGTGGTTCTACCACCGTGTGGAGAGCGGTAGCGGCCTCGAGTGTACGGGCCAGCCGATGGCGTTCAACACCATGCCAGTATAACGCTCAACCTCGAGGACAAGCAAAGGGCGCGAAGACTCGCGGGGATCACCGCTCGCTTCAACATGTGCGACCTCGCCGAAGAGTACATCATGTATGGCGTGGCGCCGCTCGCTCATGAGTGGCGCCTCCCCGCCGGGAAACTCCGGGACGACAACATTCACCCATCCGTTTGCTCGCTACCGGTGCCCCCGGACTTCGTAAGCTTTGGCCATGTCCTCCTTTACATTCGTGCTCGCTGCATCGCATTTGACCATGCTTGTCTCGCCTAGGAATGCACTTGGGTGACGCGGAACACACGGTGAACATGTTCCTCGGGCCGTGTACAGCCAGGGAGCATGAGCAACGCACGGCTGCGACCGCGGAGGCGGGGCTAGGGCGGATAAACCGCGTGTGCGAGGCCCTGGGCGTTCGCGTGCCGGAGCGCGCCCCTCCGGCCCTGAGCCAGCCGCGACAGCCAGATAACGGCGCCCAAGGAAAGAAGGCACCGCCCCGCGGGAGGACTCGGGCTACGATAGCCGCGCCCAGCACGGCGGCCGCTGTTGCCCCCACCGCTGCAGCCAGTGCTGAGTCTGATTCGGTGAAGTACGCCGATTTAGACCTAGAGACGGGCGCAGATGATGGGGGCGAAAGGTCTCCGGGTGGTGGCGGGGGTCGAGATTGCGCCATGGGCGTGCAGGAGGGGGAGGCCTCGTCGCCCGTGACAGCTGAGGTGGTGGGGCCCCCGTCTGCTGGCGGCGCCGGGGTGAAGTCGCCGCCTGCGACGACGATAGTGTCGGAGCTGCCCCTCACGGAGGCTGGTGGAGCGAGGTCTCCACCAACCGTGGCGGCCAAGACGGAGGTGCCTCCCGCGAAGGTTCTTAGGGTGGGGCCCCCGCCCGCAAGTGTTGCTACCGTAGAGCCTTCTGCGGCGGCTACCGAGGCGGGGCCCTCACCTTCTCTTCCCAGGGCGAAGCGGCCACGCCTGCAGTCGCCCACTTATCGGACTTCGAGAGGGTTTGTTGTGGCGAGTCGTGTTGGGAGCTTGTGGGATTCCGACTCCGACGCCAAAGCTCCCGCACGTGGCATCCGTTCGGCCCCCTCGCAGGCCGCTGCAGCCAGGGGGCGGAGGTTGCCGGCGCTAGGCCCCGATATGGAGACTCCCCGGCCCCCAGGGCCAACTCCGCCTGTCGGGGCTGGCGCCCCTGTTAACCCACTCATGGCTGGGGGGACGTCCCGGCGAAGTCCGCCGTTAGCCACCGAAGGTATGTTACCCTGCCGCACCTTGGTGTAGCTTTGCGGTGTCCTCGTAGGACTGACTAGCATATCTTCGTGCAGCGGAGCTCATCCCTGAGGACGGGCGATCCCCAGGGCGCGGGGGTGTTCCTTTGAGAGGGGTATCCGGCACACCTGATTCTGCCGACGTGAACTCCGCACCCCCGAGCCTAGCGGACTTCGTTCCTCCCCCGGAAGCGTTGAGGGCGTGGCGCGGGATTGTAGACAACGCGGCCGCCAGCGTTGACCGGCAGGCGCTGTCAACCTACAGGACGAGGCGCCTTGGTGACGCGCTGGAGGTATCGGGAGTGCGAGTAAGTATCTCATCTTGTGGCGATACGCGGTTGTGTAGCAGCTCGCTGACTCCTTTGTCGCACAGACCCTCGTCTTGGGCCAAGCGTTGCAAGCTGCTCACGCCCGCGAGAAGGGGGCGCTAGAAGACCGATTGCGGGCCGCCGAAGAGGCCCTGCACATAGCCAGGGGGACGCACTCCGCCAAGGACGATCGCATCCACGACTTGGAGGCAGAGTGCGCGAAGACGAAATCGTACGCCGAGGCGCTCGTGGCGGTAGCGCGGTCCTCAGCCACAGAGGTGGCGCGACGAGAGGTCGCAGAGGAGCGAGATGGCCTACTCCAGCAAATCTCTGCGCTAGAGAAGGAGAGGGGTGACCTTGTGAAATCTCTAGCGGAGCAGAACTGGACCCTGGGCGACGCTTCGGTGGCTGCGTGGGATGCCATGCTGGCCCGGGAGGTTACCCTTGAGGTCTCATCGCCGAGGTACCGCCCCGCTCCTTCGGGCCCGAGGATCTGTCGCGGACGCTTCGGCGGATCGGGGATGTGGCCAACATTGCCCGCAGCTCCGCGACAACCTTCGATGACCACTGCTCCTACGTGACCTCATGCCTGGTATGCGCGCTCCTGCGACACCGGGGTTGCCAGCACATCAGCGAGCTGGCTGATCCTCGTTTGGAGTTGCCGACCGGGGCCGGGGTGATGTCCGATGCCGTGCACATCGGGGATTTGGGAGTACATCGGGGAGGCTGCGGCGAGGGTGGAGTTGTGGAACAGCCTGTACAACGAGGGGAACCTTGGCGTGTGGCTGGATGAAGTCCCACGCCGCGACGAGGGCGGCCCCGCGAATTCGGGGGGCAACGCAAACCCTCAGGTGTGACGCCATGGTCTCTGCGCGTTGGTGTGCGTTGTAAAACAAGCCCTTGGTCTTATGAATAAAGTGCTAGTTGCCTCACCAGTGCTGACTTGTGTGCCCGCATGTCTCGAGCAGCTACCCGATCCAGGCCGGCTACTAGTTTCTGACCGTGTGATCCGACGACGTCTTCGGCGGTGGCGGAGGGCCGAGGAGTCGCTGGACTTCTGGGCAAGCCGAGCTTCTTCGTGTGAAGCTTTAACGCGGACGCACGTTAAGGAGGAGCCGACCGAGTAGCGAGTTCGAGCCCCCGAGGCTATTTGTACATTTGTATTCCCTGCCTTTGTAAACATCTTCCGATGAATGTAACAGGGGAAGGGGTTTAGCTGAAAAAATCTCGCCCGTCTCCATCCTTGTTTGTGACGTCGAGGTGTACGCGTGAGCGCTCCGTCCCCTACCCCTCAAGGTGGTGGCAGAGTAGCTGACGCCTTAGTCGAGGTAGACACGCGAGCGCTCCGTCCCCTACCCTTCGAGGTGGTGGCAGCGGAGCTGGCGCCTTAGTCGAGGTAGATGCGCGAGCGCTCCGTTTCCTACCCTTCGAGGTGGTGGCAGCGGAGCTGGCGCCTTAGTCGAGGTAGACGCGCGAGCACTCCGTCCCCTACCCTTCGAGGTGGTGGCAGCGGAGCTGGCGCCTTAGTCGAGGTAGACGCGCGAGCGCTCCATCCCCTACCCTTCGAGGTGGTGGTAGCGGAGCTGGTGCCTTAGTCGAGGTAGACGCGTGAGCGCTCCGTCCCCTACCCTTCGAGGTGGTAGCAGCGGAGCTGGCGCCTTAGTCGAGGTAGACGCGTGAGCGCTCCTTGGTTAGCCTCTGTTACGGCTTGTTGGTGCTCCGCGTGATGCCCGCGGTTGCAAGCTGCTGCCACGTCCCATGCCAACTCTACAGGGCGCGTGCGGAGGCGAGCCTTGACTGCCTTTTGCTCGATCGCTGCGAAGTGCCCGCGGAGGTCAGCCTCTAGTGAGTCTTATCAACTCATGGCGTAGGAATCGTAGACCGCACGCTGTTTATACTCCGGGGGGTATGCATAGAATATCTATGTGTGCACGGGAGTATCCGCGTCTTGTTTATACTCCGTAGAGTGCGTGGGACAGCCAACCACGCTTTGTTTATACTCCGCAGAGTACGCATAGGAATAATACCCAGGCGTGCGCGGGAGCCTCCGCGTCTTGTTTATACTCCGTAGAGTGCGTGGGACAATCAACCACGCTTTGATTATACTCCGTAGAGTACGCATAGGGATAATGCCCAGGCGTGCGCGGGAGCCTCCGCGTCTTGTTTATACTCCGTAGAGTGCGTGGGACAATCAACCACGCTTTGATTATACTCCGTAGAGTACGCATAGGGATAATACCCATGCGTGCGCGGGAGCATCCGCGTCTTGTTTATACTCAGTAGAGTACGCAGGGACAACATCCGCGTCTTATTTTATACTCCGTAGAGTGCGTGCGGAGGTGGACCTCGGCGCTACGTCTTCTTTAGAGTCCGTGGACTGCGCGCGGAGGAAAGCCTCCGCGCGTTGCGGGCGGTGAAGTTGCGTGCGGAGGCGGACCTTGACGCTACGTCTTATTTAGAGTCCGTGGACTGCGTGCGGAGGCAAGCCTCCGCGCGTTGCGGGCGGTGAAGTTGCGTGCGGAGGCGGACCTCGACGCTACGTCTTATTTATACTCCGTAGAGTGCATGCGGAGGCGGACCTCGATGCTACGTCTTATTTATACTTTGTAGAGTGCGCGCGGAGGCGTCCCCCACGTGTCTTTGTTTATACTCATACCCGTGTTTTTCACGGAGAGTGCACGCGCGAACACGTGTCTTTGTTTATACTCATGCCCGTGTTTTTCACAGAGAGTGCGCGCGTGAACGCGTGTCTTTGTTTATACTCATGCTCGTATTTTGACAGAGAGTGCGTGCGCGAACGCGTGTCTTTGTTTATACTCATGCCCGTGTTTTTCATGGAAAGTGCGCGCGCGAACGCGTGTCTTTGTTTATACTCATGCCCGTATTTTTGACAGAGAGTGCGTGCGTGAACGCGTGTCTTTGTGCAGGGAACAAGGAAATTTGTGCAAACGGTGAACTTTATTAAATTCCCGTTTGCGCGGGTGAGCAATTACAAAAGGTGTGATATTAACCAATGACCGCTTTAAGGACGGGAACAGCCGTAGCTGTCGTTGCTTGGTGATGAGGCGGGGCACGGTGTGAGCCTCTGCTGCTGGGGTAATCCGCACGGGGGGGGGGGGGGGGGGCGGTGGAGTGCTTTTTGGAGCCGTCAAGGATCTTCGTGCTTGCACACCCGACCTAGGCGCTTCGCCGAGCCTCGTAATGCGAGCACCTGGTGCCGAGCTCTATACGCCGAGCCATATCCTGGTCGCCGTGGACGGTGATGATGGCCTCCGGTTCGGGGAGTTTCATACATAGGAAGCCGTGGTGCGGGACTGCCCCGAGAGAGTTTAAGGTTAGCCGCCCCAATATGGCGTTGTAGGGGTACGAGATGTCGATGACGTCGAAGGTGGCGTCCTCGCTCCTCACATTGTCGTCTCGGCCGAAAGAGACTTGGAGGCATATCTGACCCAATGCCCGCAGGGGTTGCCCTCCGAAGCCCTGCAACGGGATGCCCGAAGGGCCCAAACGACTTCGGGGGATCCCCATCTGGTCGAAGGCCGCTACAACAAGATGTTCGCGGAACTTCCTCCGTCGACCAGGACGTGCCTGACCTCGCATCCTGCGATGAGGACCTGGACGACCAGGGGATCTTGGTGGGGGAACTCCACGCCTTCAGCGTCAGCGGGCGTGAAGGTGATCTCGTGATGTGCCCACTCCGGCGATGCCTGCGCTGGGTATGCCGCAACGTGGTGCAACCTCCTCGCGTAGACCTTCCGCTACCGCACCGAGGCGAACCCTAACGAGGAGCCCCCGAAAATGACGTTTATGACCCTGCGCTGGGCTCCTTCCGGGGCTTGCAACTGCAGGAGGCCCTCCCGAGGTTGCTGCACGTGGGCCTGAATCCGCAGGGGGCCTTCCTGAGGTTGTATTCCTTGGTCCTGGGGGTGTTGGACGTGAGCCACGACAGGCGCGCATGCCTCAGGGTTTTTGTCTCTGGCAACGCTCTGTCGGAGTGCTGCGATAGTGGCGCACGCACGCGTGTCGTGGTTGCCCCGACCGTGGACTTCACACCACAGCCCGTGGTGCTGGTCGTTGTACTCTTCGCGGGCTCTATCGTCGCGACCCCGTCCCCGGCCACGGCGCCCTCTGCTGCCACGACCAGCAGGGGCGTTATCTTCGGAGCCACCCTCGATGTCAAAGACGTAGCGAGGTTTCCGAGATTTGCGTTGGTCACGTTTGGGCCTGTCGGCTGGCGAGTCCTTGTGCTGGGGATCCTTGCGCTCGGAGGCGTCCTTCGACTGTTCCTGCTTGCGCTTGCCTTTCGAGGAGCCCTCCTTCGGTGAGCCATCGTTTTTTGCCGACCCTTCCGCCTGATTGGTGACGGAGTTGTCGCCGTGTCACCGCCGCGCGTCCTCCTCCGCCATGGCGTACTCTTCCATCTTGTCGAAGAGCTTCGCCACCGTCTTGATTGGTTTGCGCGCGTTGTATTCGGTCAGCGGTCCCGGGCGGAGGCCTTGTATCGCTGCGTTGATGACGGTTGTTTCATTGACATCCTTGACCTGACAGCTTACCTTCGCGAAGCTCTTAAAGTAATCCCGGAGCCTCTCCGCAGGTTTTTGCTTGACTGCGAATAGCTGGTCCGCGTCGACGCGCTCGATGTAGTTTCCCTGGAAGTTGTTGTAGAGTCGGTCGCGGATCTGCTCCCACGGTAGATGGAGTGCGGCTCGATGGTGAAGAACCAAGAGAGCGCCACCCCTTGCAATGCGAGGGGGAGTCCCTTTGCCTTCGTGGTGTCGTCTCCGCCAGCGGCTTCGATGGTGATCTCGTGCACGCGCACGAACTCTCGTGGGTCCGTGTCACCTTTGTACGCCTCGATGACACTCGGGAAGTTGAAGTCCTCAGGCCATGCCGCCTGCTGCAAGCCCGATGAGAGCGGGGACTCCCGGTCCACGCGTCGCAGTGGGACGCGGCTGGACGTGAGGGCATCGCGGCTATCCGCTCTCTCCGGAGTGGACTCCGAGCCTCTTGTATGTCTCGCATGGCCCCGCGGAGATCCGTTAGCTCCCGCTGAAACACGGTGAGGGCCGCCAGCAGGGCGTTCTCCACCGTGGACGTGGTTGGGGCCGTTGGTGCGCCCGGCGGCGCGACCGGAGCAGCGGCGACCACGACCTGCGCTCCCGGGCTGCCCGCAGCGCTGTCGTGAAGAACCCTGGGGCCGGCGACGAAGCCCGCATTGCCATCGGAACCGCTCACTGTTCCTGCGCTGGGCGGGAGAGCAGACGCACCCGCGTTGCCACCTCCGACGACCCAGGCGGCGCTACTGGCGATTGTCGCGGTACCTGTTGTGGGGTTACCTGCTACGCGTGGGGCGGTTTCGACTGCCGTAGCGATGGTGGCGGGATCGGTCGTCGTGGCAGCGGTGGCAGGGTCGAGCGTCGTGGCGATGGTGGCGGGGTCGAGCATCGTGGCAATGGTGGCGGGGTTGGTCGTCGTGGCGGGGTCGAGCATCGTGGCGATGGTGGCGGGGTTGGTCATCGCGGCGGTGGTGGCGGGATCGGGTGTCGCATCGTGAACGTCGGCGTTTACGACCGTCACGCCCGCATCGCCACCTGCACCTGGTGTTGACGCGAGATTCCGCCGCCCCCACCTTCTTCTTCCTCGCCGCCGATGATGAAGCTTTCTTTGGTGCCATCCCCCTTCAAATTTAGAGGCTTGCTCTTGTCCTCCCCACGGACGGCACCAACTGTTGTGGTTACAGACCAAACAGAGAGAGAGAGAGAGAGAGAGTATGGTAGTGGAGAGTTAGGTGAGCAATGGCTTAGGGTTTTTCCCCATGGCCTGTGTTGTATATATATATCCATATGAGGAGTGCTTTTACAATTATACCCTTACATCTGAGTATTCCCCTCAGGGGCACTTATGCCATTACACATGTCCCATTCTGGGCCTTACAATCCTCTAACAGGCCTGCTGGGCTTAGGTGGGGGCCACCCCTACAGCACCCCCTTTTCCGAAGAATCATCGAGGGAGATTGTCTCGTGGCCTGGAGTAAACCCTACCAGGTAGGGGAAGCCTGGTCTGTTCCCTGCGAGAATGCAAATGAACATGGAGTGTGCCCGCCCATTGCCTTTGCCGGGTCATATGAAGAGTCACCACTAGGAATTGGCGATGTGCTCCCTGATCAGCAGAGTCTAGGGCTCTCTGAAACTGTATGGTTCGACACAGTTGGGCTTGAACACTTGGAAATGGACCCATCATCACGTTGTGAGTCCTCATCATGGTCGGATTGACCCTTGCCACTTGGGGAGATGAGTCCTCCATTGGGTGTACTACTGTGGGGGACTTTGATCTCTCATTAACCTTTCCGGCGGCGTCATCTCCAGGATCACCAAAGGAATCTCCAAGGAGACATTAACCGTCAGAAGCAAGCATGGTCTACTCGTAGTCGTAGCAGGCCTCCATGTCAATACTTGCGTATCAGCCAAGTCGAACCAGTTTTCCTCGTTCCATTCATCTGCCATGAGGACATCTGGAGGAAAAAGAGAAACTTGTCGACAAGGAAATTACCAGATTCTTGGAAGAAAAATTCCCATGGACGGCACTAACTGTCGATGTTTTAATATCGATCTTACATATGATTTATTTAGATTTGGGGAAACTCTTAGAAGGCCCAGTGTATGCACATGTAGAGTAGAGATGTGGGAATTTTTATATAGGTTCGAGCCTTCTCCTAAAAGAATAATAACCGTACGTCCTGTGTAATTACTAATTACAAGAAAAAGGAATTACAACAGATAATTATGCGAATGGCTCGCATCGCACTATCTCCTCCTTCGATCTGGATGTGTCCCATTCTCTCTTTGACGTTAACCTTTATTGTAACAGCCCAGGATGTGTCCCGTGCGCTCCCCCGCTGCCTTCACCAGAGCACCCGAGCCGCCGCCGCTCAACGCTCGCTGCCAGCCCGACTCCGGCCGCATCCGGTAAACCTCGCGCCTCCCCCCAGCTCCCCGCCTCCTCCTCTCTCTACTCTGCCCCTTGCCGCCAGCCACCGGAGCTCCGGCGGGCGTGCCGTCCCCGAGTGCCCCGTGCCTGTGTGGCGGCTGACGTGGCGCCACGCCAGTGCCACCTCGACGCCTCCTTGCCCGGTCAGAGCTACCTGCCACCTCAGCCTTCTCCTGAGCCCGTGGACCCGGTCCATAGACCTGGCCCCACTTGTCAGTGCCATGCCACCCAGTGCTGACGCCAGCATGGCGCAATAAAACCCTTTTCCCATTGAAAAATAAATCAGCTGAAAAGAAATTCCTCGCTGACGTCATAATTCCCAATTTCCTTTAGAAAAATAATTCCAGAAAACCCCTTTTTCCATTTTCTCTGATTTTAAACTTCCCGGAGCCCGTTCTTCTTCGTCCTAACTCCGATTTAGTCCATTCAAATTTCTAAATTCATAAAAACTTCCCCTCTATCCATTTCTGGCCTCAATTTAAATATTTAAAGTCAATTTGAATTTATTTGAATTTGATGGGTTATTTTCATGTGTAGACTTCGACAATTCGGGAGATTTCTTCGACCAAGATTTGCACAAATTTGAAGAGCAAGGCAAATCACACTCCTTGATCATGTTAATCCCAGTTTTCAAAATAAAATTAGGTTGATTTAAATTATATTGCATGCATATTTTTATTCAACGTATTTCAATTCAGTTTTAAATTTAGTTATTGCCTACTTGTTATTTCCTCCATTGATATTGAATTTCTCGATACCTTGTCACCCTAGATCAAACTCTAGCTAGTGCATTATGTTGGCTAGAGGAATTTTGAATCAAATGCTTAGCCCTGCTTAGTCATAATATTTGTTTTGGGATATCTTTCACATAAAATGATGAGCTTTTCACATGAAATGATGATTCCTCTAAATGTACTCTTGACTATGGTGAGTCAAGGAGTGTTATGAAATATTTTAAAGACAAAATATAAAACCTAGTTTAGACTTAGGCAATTGGTTAGATTGGTGGGTGCAGACATGCCCTGTTGGTTGGAGCCGCAGTGGTTGATTGTCGTGCACAGGGGTATGTGGTTGGGCCTAAGTCAAATTAAGGACCGGTCTGTGAGCTACTGTTGCAAAGCCCTATCGTACTACCACATGGCTGGTATGGGACAGCCCTGGCTAAATAATTTGCGAAGTCCCAATCTGAGTCAAGTCGTAGGTTGAAGGTGGGCGTGGTTGGTGCCATGTGAAGTACCACTTGGGTGAGCGTGGTTGTAGCCATGAGAAGTCTCACTCAGGCTCAAGAGGGGTTCTCGGTCTGGTGGATTCCTTATTGGGGTGAAACCTTAGAGTTGGCTTGGTCAGGTTGAAGACTTTGCATTGTAAAGGTCTTGTCACGACTCCTTGCCGTACACCTAAGGAAGTGTGTAACTCGCGTGGCACAAAAGGATGATCGTGTCTTGTGGGTAAAGCTATACAACCTCTGCAGAGTGTATAATCTATCCTGGATAGCCATGCCCACGGTCAAGGGCATGCTGAGTAAAAGTTTTTCATGGATTAGACTTTATTTTTCAAAATGATTTTTGAAAACCTTGTGGGTGGATGAAACCCATGAGAGAGATTGGAAGCTTGTGGATGGATAGAATCCACGAGTGTTGGGAAACGTGTGGATGGATGGAATCCATACGTGAGCTTTTGGAAAAGATGGTCCGGGTGGGATGCCCGTGGATAGGTTGGTGTTTGGTCGAAGCCTGCACTGACGGTATTATTTTCAATTACAAGTATTGTTTTTACTTACTGTATTAAATTCAATAATTTCAATCTATCTATCATATTTTATTAAATGTTGTTTTATGCAAACTAACCCTATAAGCCTTCCATTGAAGCCTTTATCATTATGTTGCATTTCTCCATGTGATTTGCGGAGTACAAGTTTGTACTCACCTTGCACCCTCCCTACAGAGAAGGATGATGGCGACTACGGTGAAGATCTGAACGAGTAGGCCGCGTCTTACTGTCGTTTGCCTGTGGGAAGGCTTGGGCTTCACTATTTATCAGTTTGCTTCCGCAGTTCTTTGCGTTATTTATTTTGCCAATGGGCGTTGATGTAAGATTTGGCCATAAGGCCATACTCTTTATTTAATATATTAAGTCATTTGTGCTTGGTAATTATCTTTGTTGTTACTATGTGCACTAGCTGATCCTGGACTAGTGCGATTTACACAGAGGATCCAGGAGTCATTACTCCGGGTTCCGACATTTATATAGCTAGCGAAGCAATGACAATTGTCCCACACCAAAAGACGCCTTAATGCTTCGGATGATAACTGCCTGACGGAAGTTACTGACAGAGAGACATATAAGGCATTCTCCGTGTAGCGGTTGTTATCAAAGAGACATTGTGTGTAGTTAGTAGGTAAATGCATGTTCTAACTGCCTTATCAGACCAACCCACAATGCAGTTGTTTGTTGTAGACAAGTTAGTCGGAGATAGGTTGGTCGCAGGAAGGTCCACGACCATAAGGTGGTCACAAGCCAACTTATGAGTATGTGGTCGTAGAAGGACTTATGACCAGGTAGTAGTCACAGTAAAACTTATGATTATATGGTCGTAGAAGGACTTATTTCCAGGGAGTAGTCGCAGCAAGACTTATGACTACATGATCATAGAAAGACTTACGATCAAGGAGTAGTCATAGTAAGACTTACGACTATGTGGTCGTAGAAGGGCTTACGACCAGGGAGTAGTCACACTAAACCTTACGACTACGTGGTCGTAGAAGGACTTATGACTAAGAGGGTAATCGCAGTAAGACTTATGACTATTTGGTCATAGAAGGACTTATAACCAAGGGACAGTTGTAGTAAATCTTACGACTATATGGTCATAGAAGGACTTATGACCAAAGGATAGTCGCAGTAAGTCTTATGACTATATGGTCTAGAAGAGCTTACAACCATATGGTCGTAGAAGAGCTTACGACCATCCTGCCACATTTACCTCATATCGATAAGGGGTATATTCGAGGAATATAATGCTGTAATAATTTGCGGATTATTCTATCCTCATTAGGGGTATACATTCGAAATTACATTCTTATATATTAATGCATTCCTTGGATCCAAAATATAGTTTGAACTCCACAAATAGTCCAAAATGAATATGTGTATATGTCTTCATTACACATACTTGATGCACACATTTAGGAGGAGTTGCTCTATGTTTTGAGGTTTCATAAATATAGATCCAAGTTTTCTTTAATACGCATATTAAGGATCTTTACTTTCAAACACATCCTTTGAGTGTATATAACTTGTGTAGTTCATATATACTCATTTGCAATTGGATTGTCATCTAACTTCTCTATTATGTGTTAATGGTTGGATAATTAATGACAACCGGATAAGTAAGCTTTGCTTTGAAAGCTTTTCTTAGAGTATACAAGTCTTGTGTACATGTTGTATACTTGCAAATACAATCTTTATCTCATTATTTATTGAGATTGTCATGAATTACTAAAAAGAGAAGATTATAGATTCTAGTCTCTCTATTATGTGATAATGGTTGGTAATTCATGGTACTTAGTTTGTGAACTAATATTTTCCATGAGTTGGATGAATAAGTTATATTCCACAAATGAGTATGACTAGAGATGACTTCATGTGTTGAAGATCATCAAGTCAAGATGTGTGAAGGAAGATGGCTTCATACATTGAAGACCATCAAGAAAAAGATGCATCATGAGTTGATCATCAAGTCAAGTGAAGACCCATCACGTGTTGATGAAGCTCAAGTGAATAATGCTTCATGGGTTGATGCATGTTAAGACAATGACTTGGACTTGAAGTAATGATATATGTCATCAAGCTTCAAGAGGATGCTCAAGGAAAAGGTGTGACTAGCTAGGGTAAGGTTGTGTTCCTAATCTTTCACCGGTCTTGGTGTTTGGTTGGAAGACCGGGTTGCTAGTATAGGTTGCAGTACTATTAAGAGGGGTCATGTCTAGTAGCTTGAGTCTCATTATGTGTTGATAACTTAACCTCATTTGCTCTAGTTTTGTTTAGCATGATGCTTGTATTTGCGAATGCGTTTTGCAAATAGTTGTGGCTCATGTGTTGAACCCTTGTAACATGGACTATACATTGAGATTGTGTTTTGCATGTGTTTGAAGTCCATGTTTCCATGCTTTGTAGTATGAGGCTTTTATTTGCAAATGTGTTTTACAAATGGTTAAAGCTCATATATATAATCCTTGTATTATGATTCCAAAAGTGTGCAATGTGTTTTGCAATATGTTGGGAATCATGTTTGTTCCTTGTGTGCAAGATATTGTTATTTGCAAATGTATTTTGCAAAATCTGTTGAAGTATCTACACTTCTCAGGGAAATTGGAACTACCGCAGTGTAGTCCACAGTACTACTACTGACCGGAACTACCGGCGTTGTAATCACAGAACTGCCACGTGCGTTGGTGATCGAAACTAATATGGTCGAATGGGCGTAATTAAGACAATGTGGTCAATGATCGTCATAGTGGTTGGAGATATTTGTGATCGGAGATCAATGTGGTCAAATATTGACATGGTCAACGTAGTCGAGACCTGAGTAGACGAAACCAATGTGGTCAGAGACCAGCATGGTTGGAGGCCTGTGTGACCGATCCGGACAACATGGTCAGAGACCAGCGTGGTCGTAGACCAGCGAAGTCGGAGATTTGTGTGGTCAATTCGGATAACGTGGTCAGAGACTAGCGTGGTTAGACACTAGTATAGTTGACGATCAGAACTTTCGACAAGCTCTGTGTGAGCGGTCCGATCGGTTTTGTGTGAGTGGTCCGATCAGCGAGCGGAACTACCGGCTCTGTGTGAGCAATATTTCTGATTTGCGGAACGTTCGTCTTTTGTAGTGGTATGTTTACTCCGGAGAGATACCCATGCGGAGTCTTCTCATCCCCGAGGAAATCAGCAGTTTCGCAGGAGTGCTGTGGTACTTCGAATGATCAGTAGTACCGGACTTTGCACGTCGGAACAACTGGATTGCCTGCAATGGCTAGTTTTTCAATAGTTGTTGAGGGGACGAAAGTACTGGTCTTTTGCCTATGATACTTTTAGAAATTCGGCTTTTCTATCCCAACAGCTAGTTTCGAGGTGTGAGGTATATATACCCCCTTGTTGTCGATTCGAGAGGGCAGAGCTGCGAACCATTTTATTCCCTTGAGCTAGTGTGAGGTCCTTCTCTCAATTGTGCGTGTGTTGCACCTTGTGAGCAAGGAGAGGGATCTAGATTATATGTGTTGCATCTAGAGTTGTACTTGGTATCTATTTGAGCTTGTGCATTTGTTGCACATGGTGAGAGTCAAGCGAGGGGCTTGACTTATTACTCTTGGAGTTTCCCGACTCTTAGATGGCGTTGGAGGCGTCGTGAGCGGTGAGCTCCTCAAAGAAGATTGTGAGAAGTCTCGATGAATTGTGAGTGGTATGGTGCTCGCCATCTTCGGAGTGGAGGAAGAGCAACCTTAGTGAATTGAGGTGTTTTGGCTTAATTCATAGAGCCGATCCACTTCTTTTGGGCTAACCTCAACGTGAACTAGGGGAGACCGGCAAGTCTTCAAACACCACTGTAAAAAGAAACTGTGTCAATTGCAGTTTGTTTTCTTGTGCTCAATCTACATTCAAGCAATTTGCATCAAAGAATTAAATTGATTGCTTGTCTTTCTAGTATTACAAACCTTTGACATAGACTTAAGTTATTGGTACACTTAGGTGAACCTAGTTAATTTAGGCTTTATTTGTGCTAAACCAAATTGATTTAAGATTCTGCATTATATACTTGGTTTTAGCCAAATAGCTTAAATAGAATTTAATTGAATTTTTTAGAAACGACTATTCACCCACTCTAGTTGGCTTCCTCGATCTTATAAGTGTGCCACTTGGGTGGCAATGAGCTGGAGAGGAGGGCGCCACGAGTGAGGACCGGTGGGGAGTGTGTCGGGCGGTGGGGGTGAGGTCTGACGGTGCAGGGAAGCGACGAAGAAGAGGGGCAGAGGGGAGGAAAGGCGCTATAGAACTGGAAGCTGTGGTCAAAGCCATAATCGGAGCGTCGTGGTCAAAGCCGTGGTCGAAGCTGTAATCAAAGTGTCGTGGTCAAAAGCTGTGGTTGAAGCGTCATGGTCAAAGGGCCGTGGTCGAGGCTATTGTCAAAGCGCTGTGGTTGAGGCACCGTGGCACCATGGTCGAGGCTGCATGGTCAGAGCCGTGGTTGAGGCTCTGTGGTCAGCAACGTGGTTGAAAGCAAGAGAAATGGAATCGCGGACGGAGAGGAACCCATGACAGAACAAATGAACCGAGGCCATTGTCGAGGCGCCGTGGTCAGCTTCATGGTCGAAAGCAGGAGAAAATGGATTCGTGGACAGAAAGGAACCCACGATCGAACAAATGGACTGAGAACACAATGAAGAACCCAACCAAAAAAAGCAAGAACCTAAGAATCCCACCAACAAAGCAAGAACCCAAATCGTAAAGAGAGGAATCTTTCTCCGAAAGAACAGCACAAGAACCAAAAGCAGGTTAAATTACTGAAAGAACAGCGTAAGAACCGTAAGCAGGTTAAATCAAATCGATGATAGAGAGGAACCGACAGTCGAATAAATAGGCTAAGAACACAAATAGAGAACCCAACTAATAAAGCAAGCACCCAAGAACCCAAGCAGGCGACCAGTGTAGAAGGTGGGAAGGAGGGAATGGCAGTGACAAGTATGACTAGTGTAGAGTGAGCGCGACCTGTGAGAGGACAGGAGGGAGAGGAGGAGACGTACGACGATGGGGTCGGCGCAGCTAAAGAGGAGGAGGGCGGCGCGAGCAAAAGGGAGAAAGGGGCAGCGGGTGCGATGTAGGCAAAGGGGAGGATGGGGCAGCCAGCATTGAAGGTGGGGAGGAGGGAGAGGTGGCGGTAGCTATGGAGCGAGGGCAAGGGCGGGGAGCCAAGGAGGAGGTTGGGGATGGCAGGCGAGGGCAACAGAGCGGAGGACGCAGGTGCAGCTATGGAAAAGCTACTTGCAGCACACCACGGCAAAAGCGACTCGAAGATTCATGAAAACACACGTGGCGCAATGAAAGTGATGCAAAGATTCATGAGAACACATGACAACAGGGGAGGAAGCGAGCACGACCCGTGAGAGGACAGGAGAGAGAGGAGGAGGCGTACGGCAGAGGGAAGTCGGGAATCCCCCCAAGTTTAATATAGGGAGTATTGCGGAATATAATGAGACAACGTAGAGTGAAAATATTGATAACATTAAATTTGCTGGAGCATATCTTTATGATATTAATTAGGAGGCGTCAATGTAGGATTGTTTGAGTTAGGGAGCCTTCTTGGTATGACCCAATTTCTCGTTCACAAACTTTGAATAAACATGGTAGGTGTAAACGATTTAGAATGCATCAACCAACTACGGATGGATAGGCGTTGTTTTAGAGTATTGTGTTCTTTGGTGAGAGATATTGGTGGGTTAAGAGATACTAGGAATATGAAATTGGAAGAAATGGTTGCTATGTTTCTGCACATACTTGGACACGCTGAGAAAAACAGGGCAATACAACTTGGTTTCCAGTGTTCACCTAAGACAATAAGTTGGAATTTCCATAGAGTTCGGTTCTATTCGTATTGGCTTCTAAAAAATATTTTTCTATAGTAAATGTCTTTTCTATAGCAACTAGCTTTCAAACAGAGTATCTTTTTAATGTGCGGTCTACTAGTTGACTGTAGTACATAATGTAGCGACTTCTTTATATCAATCAAAATCGTACACGAGTATCTCTCTTTCTATAAGCTTCTCTACAAGTTATTACAATTCGTAGGCCAAAGTCAAAAACCAAAGCCAAAAACTAATATGAACGGACCCTAATTTCAATTTTAAAGCAATGGAGAGTGTTGCTTAAGAAGCCTCAACCAATTCCTTCCAACTTTACGGATGAAAGGTGGAAATGGTTTAAGGTATCAAATCAATATTTTAACATTAGGAAAACTTTTAAGAGCTAGAACTGTTTACTGTAGAATTGTCTAGGTCCCTTGGATGGGACATATATAGAAGTTCATGTGCCTACCATTGATAAACCAAGATATCGTTCAAGAAAGAGTAATGTTGCAACAAATGCTCTTGGTGTACGCACACCAAACATGCAATTCATATATGTATTGCCAGGCTGGAAGGATCTGCAGCTGATGGAAGGATCCTTAGTAGGACCAAAGGCAGAGATTAAAGTGGAGGAGGGGTGGGCTGCGAATGATCTTTGTCTCTTTTCAACTTAAATAAAATCAACCCTTTGAATACAAAGGCATCTTCACTTCAATAGCTAGAGAGCTAAAAAGATTAGATACACAATAGAAGCAACTCCCAAACAGAAGACAAATAGTCAAGGGAACAACTGAAGTACAAGATGATTCAAGTCCTCACTAGGTCGGTCTAATCGCAAGCTTAAGACTGGTTGACTAGGCCTGGGTGGTTGGACCGCTGCAACAATGCCGTTCTGACCATAGGTTCAGTGCTAGTCTGACCAGAGTCCTATTTCCAGACTTAAAGACCTCTCGGATCAAAAATCAAATATCAAGAACTTGCTCAAATCTCATACAAACATTCCTAATTTTTGTACAAGACTTATTCAAGGTATTAGGAATCTAAACCTATCAAGAATCATAAGATTCTTGGGCTCAGGCTTACTAATTTGAAGTAAATCAAATCTAAGTCTCCAGAACACCAAAAACCATAAAATCTAAATTAGTTCTTACTCGGAGAGTTTCAAATCAAGAGGATGATCCAGATATACTCCTACATGTCCTAGGAGACTAATCTAGCATGGATTTAGGATAAAACTATCTTGATCATAAAAACCCAATTTTTTTAAAACCAAGAACAAGCTAAACCGGGCTTGATTTTGAATCTTTGCTATGGAGGTGATCTAGATGGGTAACGATTGATCAACGAGGATCTTCTAGTACCTCTTAGTCATCATGGATTACAATAAGATCAAGAGGGGAGAAAAAACATAAAAAAACCTAGCCAAATCAAGATATCAACAATTGAGCAAAGAGGAGAAATATTTGGATGAATTTAATATCCATTGATACTTGGAGATAAATGTTTCCAGCTACTCCTTAGCCAACTATAAAGCCTAAGGATGATAAAAAGATCAAGACAAAGAGCCACAACCCATCCCCTAAAAGTTCTCTCCAAGAACCCTAACTACTTGACTTCCTAAAGAGCTAGCCCTAACTATCTCGAACTCATCTCCTTATATAGTGGATGCTTACAAGAAACCCTAACCAACCCTCTAGTTAGGATTTATCCACTTACATGGGCTAACCCATTAATCCAATACTATACCGGGTTTTACACTCACACACGCATGCTTCTCAAAGCGCACGCACCCATTAACTCAATAGTGAATCAACACTTGATCTACTTAACATTTTCAGCACATCTTTGACCTACACCACCTCTCTTGTGCCTCCTCGCACCGTGGTTTGATAAAGCCTCAACTTTTTGGTTTTAGACAAAAAGACTGTTTTGTGACCTAACCACCTTCAACGAAGCTTCCTTTGCCATGAAGCAATCCCGTGCTTCATTTTCAACTCCATGTGGCCCCAATGACTTCCGGCCAAGCCTCTCAAGCGTCTTGATCCCACCAAACTGTTCTTGCTTGCAAATGGGCCAAAGTCACTTTACGCACTACATAACTCTCTATGCACCATGACAGCACCCAACTTCCCTGATTGTTCTGGACCTCAGCTCCTCATCGAGCTTAGCCCTGATCCACCTTGCCATTACCCATTATGTCTACCACCTGTAGCTCCCGCTTAGGTTCCTTGTCTTGTTGGCTTGTAACTACTCCGCTAACCTTAGTCATCTTTCGGTGGCACTTCGATCGCTCTGGACCTCAGCTCCCTTAGCTTAGTCCTGATCCCTTCTACCTCACCATGACCTAGCTCTAGAGTCCTACAAGTAACACTGACAAACAAACCGTCACGTAGCAACGTATGACACAAAATTATCAATTGACACAATTGATGAACCAAGAAGCCTTACCTTCAGCTCAAAGCATCTCCGCATGCTTTGACACGTAGCCTGGCCCAATAACTAGCTATTACGTATTCACGTATTTGGTCTTCCCTGAATCGTCTCGACGTGCATTGGCCTTGTCATTTGACACACTATATGCACCAACTCGCCTATTCATGAACCTTGTCTTCTCTATACTTTTTGCTTGAGCCACGTAGCCTCACTTGGACTTACATGACTGCTCTGGACCTAAGCTCCCCCGTCTAGTCCTGGTCCATCACCATTGACCGCTATATCCTTCAAGCCACATGTATATCCAAAGACCAGGCAACCATATTGAGCACAAGTTCCATGCACTCGAATCATATTAGTTAGAGCAATACATCATGCAACACACCACTCAAAACACTAGCACCCATGCCGTGCACACACTCAACCATGCTCATACATTGATGCTAACCCTAGGACTAAACCTCAAAACCAAAATGCATATTTCAGCACCCATTCACCAAAAGTCGATCTGACCACCATGGTTTGGCCAGTCTGACTATTTAAGAGCACTAGAAAATACCTTTTCTCGAATTTCGATTAAACTCTATCTAGTTTCAGCTCAGAACTTCAAATTGAGTGACACCTAGTGCAAAGACATTGTTGGATCGAGATTGGCGACAGAGGGGGGGGGGGGTGAATGTCGCTTATTTAAAAATTATCCCCCAAAGTATCCACTCAATTTCTCCATTCTCCGACAGCTATGTAAGCTACGAGAATGAAAGCTTACCGAAGAAAAGAAAAAAAACTTCAGCAAGCAACCAACATCCAAGGCTATTAATCTTAACTAATCAGAGAGCAACTCATTTCTCAAGACTAAAAGACAGGAGACAAAACACATAAAAATTGTACAAAGAAGAGCAGTTGAATTGCCTCCACGAAATCGGCCTAACCGAGAGCCAAAAAGAAAAAGAAAAGGAGGACACAGACTGCTGAAATCAAATGACGCTGACTAACAAAAATCTGCAGCTCAAAGGGAAATCAACTCAGAAATGGACAGCGCAAAAATAAAGAAACAAAAATAAGTAGGGATAAACTTGAAACCATAGCATCTCAAACAAGGATTTCACAAATTGAGACAAAGAGAGATGAATGATTAAACGAGATAGAGTTTACATCCCCTCAATCAACCATACATCCCCATACGCCCGGAGAGCATAAAGAGAACCTCTCACCTTCTCTCTTTCTCTCTTTCTCAACAAACAAAGATTAGAAGCAAAACCCTAATCCATCTCTCATTTCTCATACATGGAGAGAACCAAATAAAAACCCTAACTCTTACACACATTCTCTCAATTTCAGCACTAGAGAGCACCTCTCTATTTATAGCCTCCATAATGGGTTCACACCATGCTTTACCCATTAAGCCTCCACCAACTCATGGCGCTTTATCCACAATCCACTTCCTTTAGTGCAGCTTTGCGTATTCACCAAAACGCCCCTTGCGCACCTTCCAGGAAGCTTCCTCATTCCTTACCCTCCAAGCCATGTAGCTACTTCGAGTCCTCGCCGTCTTCGGCACACCTCGACCGTTCTGACCTCGGCACCGCCCGTGCCTAGTCCGGTCATCCCGTGCCTCGCCACGACTCCACATCGATGTCCTGCAGCCATCACAGATAAGAAACAAATCACATAGCACCGCTCGAAATATCGTAACCATACAATAATATCAGCATAATTACTCAAAAGCCTAAACCGATCGAAACGAATAAACGACTTAAGCACGTTCGACCTAGTTTGACCAAGTCCGACCGAAGCCGATTGCACCGCGCAACGACATGTCCCGAACCACAAAACCAAACTCGACTTTCCTAAACCGATGTCAATTACTCATCATACACATGGGATGACTTCCACATGGTCTCTCAGACATCCTCAAACATACCTACATAAGTGTTTGGCGTCTATTTTCTAAAAGGCATATGTCGGGTCTGATCGCTCTATAGTCGCTGGTCAGATTGCCGTAGCCAGGCCAGTCAGACCACCGCTGCCAGGCTAGTCAGACTGGTTAAAACCTAATTGCAACTTTGAAAATTGCAAGCCCTTAAAACCAAACTCAAACTTCGACAATGAAGCACAACAAAGTTAAATACTCATCACACAACATGGGGTAACTTCCATATGGTCTCTTTCTCTCTCACACACATATTATGTCTTTTTACTATGTAGGTTGTTATTGCCTCTTTGATGCTTGACACAAGAATTGTGAAGGATTTCCCTCTACGTATAGAGGGCCACATTACCACCTACAAGACTAGAAGAATTCACTAGAGAAAATAGAGGAACTATTTAATGTGAAGCATTCATCAGCAAGAAATGTGATTGAAAGAACTTTTGGATTGTTAAAGATACATTGGGATATAATTAGGAACCCCTCTTGTTATCCTATAGAAACATAGGTTGATATAGTTTTAGCAGGTTGCTATCTCCATAACTTCATATGACAACGAATGGGTTCTGATCATGATCCACTTGAACAAGAACTAGATGTGTTCATACAATGTTAGCAAGTAAATAAAGATGTTGTTCAGTCTACTGAAACATCATCACAATTGACTGAGAAAGAGACAAGCTAGCTCAAGAAATGTGGAAAATCTGGAGAGCGAAATGTCAGAACCTGCATTTCCTTAATCCATTTAATTAACAATTTAATACTAAAGGAAATTAATTAAGCACTAGATTAAGCAATTGCGCATGAATTTTTTATGCAAGAATGGATCAAATAAATAGTTTCCATAAAACAAGTCCGATTGAAAATTTACGAGCTACCTCAAATTCCGAACTCTCAAATATGAATTCATCTCAACATGACTCTACTCAATGCAGGTCAAGCAAAATACTTGCTATGCATTTACAGCTGTTAATTCCGTCGGTCAAGCAATAATTAAAATCATCTCCCGAATCAAATAAAAAAATTAACAGTCCATATTACATCAAATATGATAGTCCAAAGCACATCATTTTACATTCCAAATTACATCCATTTACAATCCTTGATCTTCATCTTCATCAGTTGCAATTCAAATTACACTAAATTACAATCCTTATTCTCCATCGGTATAATTTCAATTACATAAATTAAAATCCTAATTGCATCAAATTACGATATCAATCTCAACCAAGTCGATCTTCTCCAAAATAAAAATAAATACATTACCATTTCAATTACATCAATATCACTAAATTAGACTAATTGACATCATTTTATTTGTGAAGAAAACAAATAATATAACACCAAAAAATACTGAACAAAATAAATAAATAAAAGTCATGTTGCCATCAGAATCAGTCCGGATTTTAGAATACCGAACCTCATTGCTTACTAAGATATCAGGATCGTTTGGGGCTGACCAACACCTCACTTAACTGGGTCTCCCATTCGGCAAAACATCAATCCAACACCACTGTAGTTTTTACCAACTTACCTCATGCAGTAGAAAACTAAGTCACAGTGCTATTTTTACCCCATATCTTTTTAGCCCATGAGGTAAAACCTCATTTTTTATCAAGCCATAGGTAAGTGAGAGGGAGCAAGAGATAAAAACAAACCCATTGCACCGCCGGCCAAGAGGGCGTAGAGGACAAGACCAAGGCCAACCAAAGCATGCACAACAATGCAAGAGGGGAGTGAAGATAAGACCAAGCCACCAGTGCAAAGCAAGAGAGCACCGGGCACTCCTTCCCTCTTCATAAGAAAGTCACACAAACGTCCTCTTCTCATTCCCCAACTCATTTTCCTTCCTCAACTAAGAGCCAAAGCAAGACCAAGCAAAGAGCCATTCACCATTGCCTTGCTCAGCCAAGGATAGAAACCAGCCGACACCATCACCCAAAGTTCCAAGGTAACCACACCAAAAGAGTGAGGAAAAGATAGCCTAGAGGAGAGGAGCATGAGGTGTAGGGGAAGAGACGAAGGAGAGGACTGAGGACTGCGGACGACCACATTCGGCCAGCACAAGGGAAGCTCAAGGCAAGCCAACAGGGAGTCATGCCCTAGGAGGAGACGATCGCAAATCTCCCTAAGCAACAACATGTGTAGCCGACAAAGAAAACAACCGTCGAAGAAATCTCGTCAACCTATTCCCAAATCAAACCAACAAACAACCGATAGAGGTAGCTCATAAGCTCATTTTTAGCATTTATATCACTCATGGGACCACACAGCGAGCACATATACCCCTTTAACCACACTACTAAGCAACACATAACCATTATTAGAGCACCTCTCAAGCATCCACTAGTAGCATCATCATCCATCATAAACGATGCCACGTGCAACAATTTCGAGCCCTATCGTAGCAGCCTTAGTAGCACCACCCTCACATCCTCAACTCAAAAGCACTCAAATCATAAGTTAACTCAAACAAAATGAGAAATAAAGCAAAGTAATAGAGATAGACAGAGAAGTAGAGGAAGAGTTAGAGGGGGTAGGTACTAGAGAGGAGGTGCACTAGGAGGTCAGCTATCGGAACCAAGGGGAGATGGCCATGGCCGAAGCCATGGAGGGCCAAGCCAAGGTGGCAACCGAGGCCATGGAGGTGACGCAGTGGCATGGCAGCAAAAGGCCGAGTGAGTTGGCGTAGAGGTGAGGCAACCAAGGCCATGGAGTCGGGCGGCGGGTGCGGCAGACAAAGGTCGAGCTAAGGGCTAAGGTGGAATACATAGATGAGGTGTAGGAGGGGAAGCCAGGCAGTGGACAAAGGCTGAGCCACGATGCAGGGGAGGCATGGGAGCTAGAGGAGTTTTAACGGGCATAAGCGTGGTGGCCGCAAGTGCAGGTGATAGCATAGGTGCTCCAGGGAGTGGAGCAAAGATGAAGTCAGCTCATGGAGTAAGGAAATCGGAAAAGCAAGAATAGGGAAAGCCAGAGGGAGGAAGAAGAGATAAGGAAAAGGAAAAAGGGAGAAAATATAGAGAAAGGAATTTTTTAGATAATCCTTTTTTTATTTAGAAATACAAAATTATACCTTTGTTTTTATTTTTTACAAAAGAAACCCCCTGTCGCCCAACGGCCGAGCACCATGCAGGCAATCACCCAACTGTTAAGCCACATAAATGCAGTCGCCCAACAGTTGGATGATAGGCGATGTCACCCAACTGTTCAATGACTGGATGGACCTTATAACTCATGTGTGCAGCTGAGCACCTAAGCGAGTGCCGACGCCGGGCGAAAGAAGAGTAGGGAGAGAAAAGAAAGAGAGGAGAGGAGAGGAAAGAAAGAAAAAAAGAGGAGAGGTATCAGGACCCAGATTTTACAATCCGGAATCCTCTATGATTCCACCGCACTATTCCCTGGATCAGTAGATAGTGTTCACAGATACTGAAATGAATATCAAAATACATACCATGTGGAAGCATAAATATAATAAAAGACTTACACCTGGGCCGATTAGGCCGACATCAATAAAATGCAGCAGCGGAAGAACGAAGCACACAAGTGGGACCTTCAGGACATGCCCACAGGCAGCCAACTGGAGGTGTGCGACCTAGCCCTTGACGTCCTCATCATCTTTGCCACCATGACCAATAGTGTTGTTGAAGCGTAGTGATCTGATTCCTGCTTCTAGATTTGTTATGAGAGCGAGTGTGAGCACACTAACCACCGTGCTCCGCGAGCCAATACACAGGATGCAGATAAATAGTATGCATGGCTTATCAAAGGAGAGGCTCGGGTTATTTTATTTGCCAAAAATTGCTTTTAGCAGCATTATTATTATTAAATCATAGTGTTATTAATTCTACCTAAACTCCACACGGTGATTGCCATAATTGACTTAAACCACCAAAAACACACTTTCCTTACTGATTGCTATCTAAGACTCCAAACATTGAGTGTCATCATTACTTAATCCACTGAATATACTCTTTCCAAATTGATTGTTGTCTAAGACTCCATCAGCTAGTGACATCATATATCTAATATCATTTAATTAATCCACCGAACACACACTTTCTATATTGAGTGCTATCTAAAACTCCAAACAACTAATATCATCAATTATATAATCCACCAATATATTTTGTATTCCAAATTCCTAACAATCCAATCCTACTAATCCCATTTTGTTGTTGATCCACAACCATAGTTTGCTCTTTCAATAATCAACCTTATTTTCCCATCATCTATCCCTAACTAACTCATTAGTATACCTCCACCAAAAATTATCATTGATCAAGTCTACGATTCACTAGTATTCATCCACCAAAAATATCATTAATCAGGTTTACGATTCACTAGTATTCATTCACCAAGAATATCATTGATCAAGTTTATACTCCAATAATTGTTATCATACCTCCAAATTCCCAAAAATTCAATTCGTCCATCCAATAATTGATCAGAGCCTATTAATCTCATTATCGCCAACAACTCCCAAGAATTAATCCAACAATTACCTTTGCACTCCCTAAATCTCCAAAAATTATTTAAATCATTTATCTAGTCTATATAGTCATTTAGGCTCCACCGATTTATTTCTCCCAGAATCCACACTATCGTTTCCTATTTATTATTGACATGAATCCACTAATATCTTTATGTGTTTACTACAAACATCCATTTCTTTTACTCACGACTCTATTTATTCCTACCATATTTTATTTTGTAAGAATAGATGTGTCATTATTTGAAATACAATACATAAAAATTTCCTGAGACCTAGCGGTTTTGAACAAAAACATAATGTGTAAGAAAATGCAATAATAATAGCGATCCAGATTCCATCCACCGTTACATGGCATCCGCACCATATTCTAATATTTCAGCGTTATAACCGCTTACATTACCACTGGGACGACACCCAGGACAACACAAATCAGGGCTTTCCACTACCCTTCCACTTTTCCATTCCCACCCACAAAGTTTTTGAAATAGAACTATATCTGGTTAAGTTCCCATGTCCGCCCTTGACCGTGGGCACGACTATTCGAATAGTTTTGACTCTGCAGAGTTTGTACACTTTCACCACAAGAGACAATCAACTCGTTGCCCCACACGATTCCTTAGTCTTGTGGTTGAGCAGACCATCACAGTGACTTTTCAAAGTATCTAGTCCCTTTTGTCATCTCACTTTATGGGAAACTGCCCACTTGTGGTGGGTCCCATCTATGCACGGGATGTTCCCCACAGTTACTAACGCAGCCGAGCTCCACTTCCCGCAATGTTAGAACAGCTGGAAAACTTCTCCCTCCACTTGGTGTCCCTTTAGGCCTCCCCTTGCCCTTGCGTATCCACTTCCATCCACTACCGGTGAGATGAGTCCGGGGGTTTCGATAAATTTACTTAGCCAAGTTGTACTTTACAGACTTGTGGTTGTACTGTTTTACACAGGAGGTCATGACAAGGTTCAGTCCTTAGGGTATCTGGGCGGTTCTACCACTACCCACTTTGTGCTTCCACTGCACCACATACACACACACACACCATCGAAACATCCGCCCAAATATTTAAGCAAGTTGGGGTTTTTGGGATCATAAAATAATCATGTCCAAATATATACCAGTCATTCCCACCATGACTGTCCAAACCAGTGTCTCATGATTAAATATGACAATGATGTTTGGGGCATTTCAGCGCCCTCGAATACCTGTGCAGTACTAAGCATGGCGTATAATTAGGGACTTATTTTCGAAAGGTTACTATTATAATTTTGCTAGGGCGACAGGGTTCACACATTCAGATATTCCAAAGGAGGTGTAATATTATTTATGGCAAACAATGGGCATATAACTAGAATCTTTAATTAAACATGTATTTGCATATAAAATAACAGCATGCAATTTGATAATTTAAACCAAAGTAATTTGCAGAAAATGTAGGTTCAACATGATCAAAGTATTGACTCGCCTGGAGCGGTTTACCGCGGTCTTAAGCTCACACGATGCTTTCTCTTGAGTTTTTTTAGCATTTATCTTCACTTCGAGCTTGATCTCGCTTGATCCATTGAATCTTCACAACTTCCAATTTCTAATTACGCGGCAAACGACTGAATCCAAATAAAAGCAAATAACTCAAAAAGATCTAAATAAATCCGAATAAACTCAATTTAGTTTTATTATGAGTTAATGTGTGATTTGGGTTATTTGAGGTAAGGGCGATGGTAGAGTACAATGACTGGATCTTTTTATTAACAATTTCTTTTATTATTTTGGTATTTATCAAGGAAGTTCCATGAGCTAGGTTAAACCTATGAATTGGTGTATTTTTGTCGAGTGCTAATGTCGAGTGTTATTTGAGGTAATGTTTGCAAATTTTAGCTTACCAAGTTAGCCTTATAGTCTAGGGTATGGCATTTTGTGGTACAACATTTTATGTACCATCATTTATCGTCCGACTAAGTTTGATTTGAATTGGGGTCTATTCATACGGGTCCCATCTTGCTATATATACAATTATGCTCAACACTATTATGTACTAACGCTAGTGTAAGATTTAATTAACGACACTATTATTATCTTGCTTATGCTCTCTCTACCACTAGGCTTAGTTTTATTTCTAATCTTAGTTTAAACTTAGCTATCTGAGCAAAGCTTGGTATGTATCATTTTATGTGATCCTATTCACTCATGTTAATGGTAACAGGTTCAATTTAGAGTATGTATATGTCTGTGAGATTATTTCGAATCTTGATGACCTAGGGCTTTTATATTAAAATATGTCACTGGAGTTGGTTTAATGGTGGCATGGTAAATATTGGGGGGATTTGCTCATGTGCCCCAAAGTTTAATGGCGTTTGCTCATTTGCCCCATGATGTCTCACTGACATGTGGGCCCTGGACCCGCATGTCAGTGAGACATCATGGGGCAAATGAGCAAACGCCATTAAACTTTGGGGCAAGGGAGCAATTTTTCCTAAATATTGGGCATATATGTTTACATGCTAATTAAGGGCCATCTTTATTAAATATAGACATTTATCCAAGCCTCTTCTCCTCACTAATGCCTTTAACAAATAATTAGATTTACACTTTAAATGTTAAAATCACACTAATTATTTATCATGACAACTAATCCGAATTTAAATCCTACTTAAACTCTCTAAAGCCTTATTTGAATTTTATTAGCTTCCACATATTATCCCTAATTTTTCCTATGTCTTTCCTTTAATTTGGGACTAAATTTACTATAAATGCTAAAGGCATACTAATCATGATAATAGCTAATCCCCGATTAGACATGTATTAAGCTCATGTATATCCTAATAAAGTTTATACCTTCTATGGATGTATTTTTAATTAGAATTTTTATTAATTTTGGACTGTACACTAAACCACATTTTATTAATGCCTTTAATTGGTAACTAGACCTCATCTAAATATCTAAACTATATTAGTTGTTCATATAGTAAATAATCACATATTAAAATGTTAAGTAACCTTAGTTTACATACTAATTAAATTTTATTAGCTTCTCTAAACTATTACCTAATTTTTCATGTTTTTTATTAATTAAAAAAGAGGCACCACAGTAGAGCAAAAATTATGGGAAGAAAGTTGCAGTTAGCTAGAATCGAACCCAACACCTCTCTCCACTGTGTAAATCTTAACCGAGCGCTGCTAGCCAAATGGGCCTTCGGCCTGGGCTGAAAGAGAGACGGGAATAAAACTAATGTACCGAGTTACACCCGAGGTCAAAACAGAGGAGCCACGTCGGCGCTCGGTATTGGCGTCGCCGGCGGCGGACGGTGGCCAGAGAGGTTGCTGAGATCGGCAAAATGGGTCGCAACGATGATGGCGAGGCCGCGGGCGGCGGCGCGCTGGCCGGAGCGACAGCGAGGAAGGAGGGCGGCAGACCGAGGCGGACGGCGGCGAGGTAGGAATGGGGCGCCGGCGGCCGGGGAAATGGGAAGGGGGAATGGGCTCCGCTGTAGCAAGAGTAGGGGAGGAGGATGCTCACCACGGGTTGGCCGGGCGGGGAGGATGGCCGTGGCGGGCGGGCGGCAATGGCCATGGGCGGCGCGAGGAGGCTCATGCCGCCGGCGGGGTTCCGGCTTGGGGAGGCCCGGGCGACGGTGGGGAAGAGCTGTAGGGGCCACGGTGGAGCTTCAGGACGGTGGAATCGGCCGGAGTCGGCTTCAATCGACGGGATTAGCTCGGCCGACTTTGGGGAAGAATATGCGGTCTATGACACTAGAATCTCCAGAACGTCAATTGATGAGGGTGGAGGGTGGAGTAAAGCATGGTGGTGCTGCTAGGAGCCTCGGACGGAGCTTTATAGCAAGGGAAAAGGAATGACAACGTGCGGGGGTTTGGCGCAAGGGCGATGGGACATGGCTCCGGGGAAACGGCGTGGGGCTCGGCGCGAGGAGGCGTGCAGGGCGCTGGGCTCGGGGATGCGACAGAGGCGAGGTGACCCAACGCTGGCGGGGTGGCGCAAGGACAGAGGGAGCCGACACACATTGCGGAGGACGACGTGGGCTCACGGCAGCCACGCATGGAAGAAGAAGAAAAGAGCAGGCTGCGGAGGAAGAAAGAAAGGGGAGGAGGCGGTCCCGCGTGGCAGAGAAAAGATGGAGGGGTGCGGGCGGGGGCTCGGGCCCGCATGGTAGGGGAGAAGGCGAAAGGGGGAGGTGGAGCTGGGCCGGGCCGTTTCGGCTGGCCTGGCTTCATCTCCTGTTTTTTGTTTGTGTTTATATTTATGTTTTATTCTTTTCCCTACTACTCACTTAATTTATATTTATCTATTCTTGACATTAAACTTGTGGGTGAAAAATGTTGGTATATATATATATATCCATGTGTGTTGGCATTTCCTTTTGCTTGCTTCTATTGCTATTTAGGCCACTATTTTCAAAATGACATTTTATGGTTTAAGTTAAACTCCTCCCTTCATTTTTTGGATCATCTTTTCATATTCAAATTTTTAAATTTTAATTCTTTACTATTTACATATTTCCTTTTAGGGCATTATCAATACCTGTCTTCCTCTTTTATAAATTCTTCCATTTTTGGAACCTCAACCAAAATTTAAGGAGCACCATAAAAATCCAAACTCAAATAAAATAAAATATGTTGTGAAAATAATTGAAAAGCTTCATATTTTCAAATTTAAATTTTTAGGATGTTACAAGGGGAGAAGAGGAGAGGGAGAAGGAGAGGACGAGGTTTAGCTACTTTACGAGGAGAGATTCATCCAAGTTAAAATCTTTTTATATTTTAGTCTATGTTTTTGTAGTAAGTAAATAGTTTGTTTAGTGTAAAAAATAGTATAGCTAGCATCCGTAGAAAATTATAGGTAGAGAAAAAAATTGTATAACTTCGATTAGATGGCGGGAAAGAAAAGGAAGAAGAGAGGAGAAAGAAAACAAGGAGGAGAAGCGCATATATAATAATTTTTTTCGTTGCGAATATTTAACTGTGAAGATCCCGTGGCATGTTAAAGTGCTATGAAAATTTTTGGTAGTCATGTTAAAATGCAAAACATTAGTAGACAACATTTATGATTAATTAGGAATGTCGTAAGTACATTGAAAATTCACATGTACCATTAAAACTGTATATTGCCATTTAAATCACTTTGTCAATCTCCAAACCCATTAGGAATTATTTAGAGTAGGAGGGAGTTCGAGCAGAGAGAGAGAAGAGCGATGTCGGTTTGCGTAGGAGCAGATAGGGAGTTGATGCATATTGGGGTAGAGGAATGGGAGTTGTGTCAGTGCGAATGAGGGGGGTTGAGATAGATAAAGGGAAGAGAGAGAGAGAGAGAGTAGGCCAATTGTTGGCCAAGACTAGTGGTCGACCGAGGGACAAAATCAATATGTTATTTATTCGTAAATATATGCACACATACATGAAAGTATATGGGGATATATGTAAATATATTGACATAAATACATGTATGTAGATGCATGCATAAATAATACCTAGCCAAGAACAACAAAATGTCTAATACACTCAATTGATAAGCCCACATATTGTAACATCAGTAAAATAATAACAAACGATGGGTACAGTAGAAAATGCATATTTAAATCCAGTAACTAGCTTTAAACAATGGGAGGTTTGTCAGTAAGGCACCCTAGCGTAGCATATTACATGTCTCCGTAAATTAAAATAGAATCTCTTAATTTGAAGAAATGAAAGAAAAAAATGCAAGGATGTTTCCATAGGCAATGAAATGGCTATGCTATGAGGGAAAAGTAACTTATATGAAGAGGCCTGCACATTCATTGTGGACTCTGCCTTAGGGAATGAATGATGCCTTAACCATGTGGTAGTGTAGTTGGTCACAATAGGCGAATGGCTGTAGAAATCTAAATTACAGTACATCAATACTTCCATAACGTGTGATGTGATTTGGCTAGTTGCAATATTGGAAATATTTGCAAGCAAACATCGGCCATGCCGACACCCACTAGATTGAAAGTGCATTACAATGTTGACACTGTTCGTGAAGATCCGTACGGTATTGACTTGAGCAGTTTTTCGTAGGCCACACTGGTACACCTGGATGATGAGAATGCATGAATTGTAGATGTGATATACTGGCTCACCCGTAGCTTCTCTCTGCAGCATTGTCATACAAGGGCTTTGGAGTTGGTCTCCCACACAAGTTAGATCGGAGTTGAGAAGACTAATGTGCACAGTTGTGTGGAAGGGCTTTCTAGAAGGCTGCCGACGCCGTGGATATGAGTGTGTTCTACTTGTGCAACCATACCCAAAAGAAGCTGTATAAGGCCCTACCAATGGATATCATCCGATTGGTGGGAGCAGCTCGAGCGCCCGGCATGTCAGTGAAGAAGAGGACCATGATGTTGGTGTTATAGAGGGTGCAGAGGATGTTGCTCATGACAAGACTGACGTGGTAGATGCAGGAGAGGAAGATCGGTCACCGCATGCTGAGCCTATAGGATAGGTTAATAAAGGGGAGCATATGTAGTACATATTGTGTCAAATGGAGAGTGATGACCGAATGGCTTGGGATAAAGAAGAAGCTGTACAGGAGGATGACGAAGACAGTTCCGATGAGGACGACACATACCCTGTGCACTTCGCGGTATGTTACATCATATTTTGAAAACTTTGCTTCTGGCAACCCCATTTATAGGTTTCACCCTGTCATGTTTTCCTTGTAGGTGGATCTCAGTGCTGTGATTGGGAGAGGGTTCCGCTCCATGCTATAGAGGATCACTGATGGTGCGGAGGTCACACGTGAGGAGGTGGTCCAAGCTTTCCGTCGTGTGCAAGTTCAAGCCACACGTGTCGTCAGCCTATTGTCGTGCATGAGGCTCTTGGAGGTTGTCACAATAATGCCTAGTTAACACTCGGTATATCTACCAGCGCGGTCCCATTTGGCAGCACACCAGGTAGGAGGGTCAGCGTGGCCATGTCCGGCATGCCTTGACGATGCCCGAGGGTTAGCTAGGGCACATCCAACACTGCTGCAGCCTGACGAGGCTCGATGGTCAGCCTGACGAGGCTCTAGGGTTAGCCTGGGCATGGCCCTGTACATTGCCAGTGCCATAGTACATGGGTCCTTTGCACTCCTCCGACTTCCCTACGCTGGGTGCATACGACGTGTCGTACTTTGCTCTGGACAGCTTTGCATGTGCCATGGTGCTAGTCGAGGGTACGACATGTCTCCATTTGTTTCCTCGCAATGCTTTACATGATGACATAATGATATTTGCACTGCAGGTCTTGTACCCTCTGAGCGATTTGGGGCCTCTCCAGGTGACATGGACACGGACAACTACTTTATGGACATGGACTTGATGTCTCAGGCCACAACCCTGATGTTCTCTTCGGATCATAGCTCAGTGGTGCACCAGTACCCACACAGCCACCAGTGTTGTCCACCCCTCTGGCTTTGGGAGCTTGTCAGACCAGGGCTCCCGATCGTCTTTCCCTATCGGGGCCAAGGCTCTGACACCCAGCGCTGAGGAGGAGGCCCAACCGGGGCCATACGGGAGGACATGGAGCTGGAGTGGGCCGTGGTGACGAGGGAGGGGGTGCTATTGGGGGCTTAGCACGGGCCATCCACCTACGTTAGTTGTACTTTTTTTGTTTCTATAATACTTAAATTTTGTCTTTACTATGTGATGTCTATAATACTATTGCATTGTTAGTTGCACTACTTTGTATGATGTACGTTTGTTCAATGCATATCAACGCCTCTAGCTTAATGCACGCAGCATAACGCTACAAATGTCTACTCGATAAATGGCAACCACAACGATGCATCCACCATTTACTTACATGCTTTAGGAGATTGAACATAACCGTATACAACAAGGGAAAGTACCGTGGTACAAGCTTCTCCGAGCGTGGCTACTAGTAGAAGGTGCTTGGTGTTTCCCACATGGAGTATTGTAGGGGGGCGCTTTGGACATGGCTGGTCATCGTTGTAGTAGCACGCACATATGCAACAAGGGTTCGTGCAGCAGCATGTGGGATCATAGATACTTCCTATGTTGATGACATCCTCGTTGCCCCTCTTGCACTGCATCTGTTGAGGAAGGTCCTTGTTCTGCTCATTGAGATTGTCAATCCGCACCTCCAACTCTAAGATTCGGTTCCATAATGTATCAAAGTCCGTCACAACATGGCGTTCATGGTGAGGATTGATCCAACGAACAAAGTTGCATTTCACTATCTGCTAGAAAGGATGGTTAACATGGAAGCTTTATCAGCAATAATAGAAAATAAACTATTGGCTAATTGTAACCCAAAGTGTGGGTGTCAGAAGAAACATCATCCACCTTCGAACTAGCCATCTAAGACCTGCACGACCATGTCCTCCCTGTGTCTACATTGCGGCCATACCGGTTGAGCACGTATGTTTGGCATCAAGCGGTAGTTAAGGCCAAAGTCCTACCTCATTTCAAGGGAAAGGTCTTGCTTCGATGAGCCAGTTAGACTGGCCCCTCGTTGTCCACCATGGTATGTTACTATAGGACAGAGAATGTTCTTCCTACAGTTGGTAGGGTTGAGTGCTCCTACTTTCAAGGGGTAGAACGTGCATTTTATAGCCCGCAAGGGGAGGCAGTGTGCTTTCTCACATAGCGGGCCATGTGTTAGCTTGCAGAGCGATGACATCGCCTCCATCAGCAGAGTGGGATGTGGCCTCCCTCTCCAAACAAGGTAGCTTTGCATACTGACATGACCTAACGAGGCAGCTTTTTGCAGTGACATGACCCAACAAGCCAGATTTGCACATGACATGACCCATTTAGCCAGTTTATCACAAGGACATGATGTTACTAAATGAGCCATGTTTGCGCAAGACATGACTCAACAAGCCAGCTTTGCGCAAGATGTGACCCACCAAGTAGTTTTGTGCTGCAACATGACCCAACGAGCCAACTTTGCGCAGGACGTGACCGAATGACCTAATAGATTAGTAGTACTACTCCAGAAGTACATACTTTCTAGATTACCATAATAACCAAGTGCTCAATAATATACTATCCAGAATAAGCAATAGCTTAGTCATTATATCCAAGTACAACTTCGAGAATAACCAATAAACCAGTAATTTATGGAGCTTGTAGGGAAGGCACTAGAAGATATTGCAAAAGCTCGTCATAAGACTACTGATTACCTAGAAGGTTAGTTCAAAATATCACGAATACACCACGTGTAGTACTTCTTGAACGAAGAGAGATAGTGTAAGTATGCATCTGTAAAGCATGATGTGACCCAACGAGGCAGTTTTGCATTACGACGTGACCTAATGACATAGCTTTACACAACGACACGACGCAAGGCTGCAGTGTGGTTCCTCATTGGGCCCGGTGCACCACAGATGACAAATTTGCTTCAACCAAATTACAGAGCAACCGCATCCGTTGATCTGCATCACTACTTAAGTACTACCCTAACGAGGTACTCCTGTATCACGATTACAAAAATACCTTGCTCAAATGGAGAACCAGTGGAATGAGATCTACAAGCTCGCAAGGGCTGCTGCAGCCCATGACGAACAAAGGGAGCATGCTAGAAGGACACCTCCCTACAACAACGCCCCCCCAAGTAGCAGCAACCCTACCTCAATATTCCAACCAAGCAGTCGCCACAAGAACTGCCCAAGGGGGAGGTGCGCTCTCTGTTGGTGTAGAGTTAGATGCAAGTTCTTCAAGTCAAGGCAGCGGCTCAGCATCGGCATGCACTACTGAGGTTGTGCAAACTACACATGGGAGTATCCCGATCGTCATTGGGACACGAGCTGCTGCCGGCAGTTGGTAAGGACCTGCTACAACTGAATCCCATAACATTTCTCACCGCAACCGCACACTAACATCCTCTCCCTCACCCGTAGTCTCCGGATTCGCTATGTGCCTACTCAATTGGATCGATCGAGAGATCCACCTGCATGACTAGTGGCATCTTGACTGCGAGGAGTAGGATGCCTAGACCCACTGCAAGAGAATGGAGGAGCGCCGCCGTGATGAAGAGTGTAGCGACCATATCCGGCGGGAGATGCGGGCTCATCTCGAGGCATGTAGGTATAGGGAGCACGAGGCTCACGAGGAGGAGCGTGAGAGAAAGTACAAACTGGTAGCCAAGGCGAGGGTGGTGGGTGACAAGTACAACGCCGAGCTCACAAAGAAGGGTAAATGACCGCGATCCACGCAGTAGTACGAGCCATTCTGTAGCAACCCCCTATCGGCTATATTGTTCCTATATGCGCATAGATGTATTCTGGCATTAGTCGGATGCTTCCGTCATAGTGTACCGTAGTAGTTTTGATGTTTACTTAAGCAATTACTGAAAACACTATGCCATATAACCATAGCATATGCATGTCGATTTAGGGACTCCAATATATTACATGTTCCTTGTCTCCCAACTTATCTTTGGTCGGATCATTTCATCACTCTTCTATCTTCGAGTGTATTTGCACTATACAACAGGATTTGTATTCACTATTTTTTCATCCAAGAATTTTTATCCGTGACAACAAAATTGTTACTCAAGCTCTACTATATTTATTTACAAATTAAGACCTTAAATGCTAACTTCTTTGCCACATGACATACAACTTACTACCTAAAATATTCTGCACTACTTATAGTCTAACAACACCATCAACAGACATTGTTCAATCTCATATCTGAATAAAAAATAGATTCTAAGCTCCAGTTGTAACATCCTAAATTTTTAAAGTAGAAAATATGAATCCTTGAGTTATTTTGTCAAAGATTATATTTGAGTTTGGATTTTCATGGTGTTCTTAAATTTTGATTGAGCTCCCAAAAGTTAAAGAAATTCAAGAAAGACCAAAAACAAAATCAATATTAGTAATGCTATACATGGGAATATGTAAATAAAGGAAACTCAAAACTTTAAATGCGAATATGAAAAGATGATCCAGTATAAGGGGAGAGTTTTAGTTAAGCATAAAATCCTATCCATGAAAATAATGGTATGAATAGCAAAGGGGCAAACAAAATTAAAAAGGTCAACATTTATATATATATAGATATGTATACACACACACACAGATATATATATATATATATATATATATATATATATATATATATATATATATATATATATAGATCCATGTAAAATAGGAATAAGGCATCTAGGGGAATAACCAGTAAATGGGAAATAGAAATATATAGGTACAAATGGAGGTAATAGCAAAAGAAATTGGTAATAAAAGCAAAAACAAATAAACAAAAAAAAGGGAAAGACAACCAGACCGGCTGAAAACGGCCCGATCCCTCTCCCTCACTGCTGTCGCTGGCCAGCGGGGCCCTCCACCACCGCCCGCACTCCTCTCTCTCCCCGTGCTGGCTCCTCCTCTCTTTCTTCCCTTCTCACGTGCCTGCATCTTCTTCTTTTCCTCTCGCGCATGCTCTGCCTCCTCTGACATTGCCGCACGCTCAAGCCCGTGCTTGACTCGTCCCTTCGCCGCCTCCCTACTCTGCAGCCGTGTCCCCTCCGCCAGTGCCCGGTCGCATCCCCTGCTCTGCGCCCCCGTGCGTCGAGCCCCATGCCGGGTAAGGACCGGCGAACCTTTGCCCCGCTGCCCGGTCTCAGGCCGCCCACCAATCCTCCGACACCACGCTCCCCACCCATCCGCGGCTATAAGAAACTCCGCGCTCTCCCTTGCCTCCCCTGCGCCCTCTCCTTTCTTCCCCACTTCGCCTCGCCCGCATGTGCTCCCACGCTGCCGCCGCCATTTTTGGCCGCTCCGGTGAAGCTCCCCACAGTCCACCCGCGTCACGGCACGCCCTTCCCTTCTAGGAGCATCCACTGCTGGCCAATTTGATTCTCTCAAGGCGAAGCCGCTGCACGGCCGTTTCTCCCCCATCGCCGGCCGAAGTCGCCGCCGCCCGGGCCATTTCTTCCTCGACCCACCTTGCGTGAATTCCATGCGGTGAGAGCATCTCCACGACGCCCTCAACCTTCCCCAAATGTCGCCCGGCCTCCTCGACGCCCGAGCTCCCTCCTCCACGGGAGCCTCCTCGCCGCCGCCCCGGGCTCACGCCGCCAAGCCACCTCGGAGTCTCTCCACCCCTACCGGCCCTTGGGTGAGCTTCTCCCTACCCCCCCTCTAGCCATTGCGCTCGTCGGATTTCTTTTTCCCCCACGCCGGTGCCGCCGCCCCTTTCCACCCCCGCCGCCGGCCGCTTCGGGCTGCCTCCCGGCCACCTCGTCGCCGCCCCGACTATCGTGCCGCCTCTCAAGGCTTCCCCCCTCTGCCCCACAGCGCATTTTACTGGTTCGTGCCCCCTTCCCGGCCACCAGTCACCGCTGGCGAGTCCACCACCGAGGGCCGCCGGAGGTGCTTTGTTTTGCCCCAGCCATACGAAGCATATAGGTACTAGTTCCCTTATACGATCAGTAAAAGGGCAACGACCCAGTTGTTAACCGAGCCCAACATAGGTCGGCAGATCCTTGGGTTCGATACTCCTTTTGCACATTCGGTCCCTATTTTTGTTTTACCTGTTTCTACCAGACAATGACTAGAAAATGAATCAAGAAAACTAAGATAATTCGTCTAAGATCAAATAAAATTCATATATGCATCAGAATATGGAGTATGTATTCATAAAGGGGCAATTAAGTGAATAAGAGAAATAGATTAGGATTAGCCCACTAATACTTAGATGATTGAAATTTAAGTTAAAAATTTCCTAGCATAACAATTGAATAAACCTTGGAAATAACTATGTGAGATATAAGTAATTAATATAAATTTAAAATAAAGACAAGATTATAAATATAGAGATGGAATAAAACATTGCGCAAGGAGGATGATTAGTGGTTTAATGATGGATTAGCTAACCAATATGAGTAACCAAAATGGCTAGGTTATTCATTCAAAACCAAATTATTTAACAAAAGATGGCCTTTACCAGATTTGATAAAAGCCCCAACTAAAGCTAGCAAGGTGAATGACGAATCAACTCGCTCCATAGAGTTTGTTAAAAGGTGTGCCGTAACAGTTTAAAAACAAACTACATGGGTAAAGTAGGAAGCCATAATCTTGTTTAAGATATGCTCACATGAAATGACGACTTAACAAAAGAGAATGGTCTAAAGAAGTAAATCCTAAACCGTGGCATACTAGTAAAAATTATATATATATAACCATGGCATGGTTTAAAACATAACCGTCATCTCTATGCCCCAAACAATTAGGAGGACCCCTTTTGACCATCAAATGATTTGGGTATAAAGTCACTAATATTTGGACTAGTTATCACATATGACTAATTAATATGGTTTGCATAAATAAATTAAAAGACTAAATTGATAAGCTGAAGATTTTATATATCGCGCGTATAATATATGCCCTAAACATTAGCACTCGACAAAATACACCAATTCATAGGTTTAACCTAACTCATGGAACTTCCTTGATAAATAACAAAATAATAAAAAGAGATTATTAATAAAAAGATCAAGTTATTGTATGCTATTACCAACCTTGCCTCAAATCACCGAATCACCCATTAACTCATAATAAAACTAAATTGAGTTTATTCGGATTTATTTGGATCTTTTGAGTTATTTGTTTTTATTTGGATTCAGTCGTTTGTCGCGTAATTAGAAATTGGGAGTCGTGAGATTAAGCTTGAAGTGAAGATAGAGACCAGAAGCTCAAGAGCAAGCATTGTGTGGGCTCAAGACCGCGGTAAACCGCGCCAGGCGAGTCAATACTTTGATCATGTTGAACCTACGTTTTCTGCAAATTACTTTGAATTAAATTATTAAATTACATGCTGTTATTTTATATGCAAATACATGTTTAATTTAAGATTCTAGTTATATGCCCATTGCTTACCTTGAAATTTTATACCTCCTTTGGAATAATTGAATGTGTGAACCTTGTCGCCCTAGCAAAATTATAATAGTAACCTTGTGAAAATAAGTCCCTAATTATACGTCATGCTTAGTATTGCATAGATACTCGAGGGCATTGAAATGCCCCAAACATCATTGTCATTTTTGAACATGAGAAACTGGTTTGGACAGTCATGGTGGGAATTACTGGTATATATTTGGACATGATTATTTTATGTTCCCGAAAATCCCAACTTGCTTAAATATCTGGGCGGATGGTTTGAGTGTGTGTGTATGTGGTGTGGTGGAAGCACAAAGTGAGTAGTGGTAAATCCGCCCAGATACCCCTAAGGACTGAATCTTGTCATGACCTCCTGTGTAAAACAAGTACAACCACAAGTCTGTAAAGTACAACTTGGCTTAGTAAATTTACCGGACCCTGGAAGTCATCATCATGGCAGTAGTGCAAGGGGCGGCCTAGGTGGCAGGCTTGAATGGGACTCCCGCAAGTGGCGGCCTGGGTGGCAGGCTTGTGGGAGAAGTTCTCTTGCGACGCGCTAGCAGTGTGGGTAGCCAGCTGCTAGGTGTATAGGAAGGGAACATCCCACACAACGAATGGGTCCCACCGCAAATGGGAGCAACCCAGGGGGTGAGATGATGGAAGGGGCGAGGTACTTCGAACGGTTTTTTGTGATGGTTTGCTCAACCGCATGGCTAAGGAATCATGTGGGGCAACGAGTGATCCGTCTCTTATGGGTAAAGTGTGCAAACTCTGCAGAGTCAAAACTATTCGAATAGCCGTGCCCACGGTTAAGGGCGAACATGGGAACTTGACTAGATATAGTTCTATTTCAAAAACTTTGTGGGTGGTAATGGAAAAAGTGGAGGGCAGTGGAAAGCCCTGATTTGAATTGTCCTGGGTGTCGTCCCAGTGGTAAGTTAAGCGGCTATAACGCTGAAAGATGCTATATGGTGCGGATGCCATGTAACGGTGGATGGAATCTGGATCGCTATTATTATTGCATTTTCTTGAACATTATGTTTTTGTTCAAAACTGCTAGGTCGCAGGGAATTTTTATGTATCATAATTCAAAAATAAAATGTTTTCCCTTCTTACAAGATGAAATATATGGAGGAATATATAGAGTCATGAGTAGAGGAGATGTGTGTTTGTGGTAAATATATACAAAGGTATTGATGGATTCATGTCGATCATAAATAGGAGACAATAGTGTGGAATCTAGGAGAAATAAATTGGTGGAGCCCAAATGGATTTATAGACTAGATAGATGAATTATATGATTTTTGGAGTATTAGGAAATGCAAAGGTAATGGTTGGATTACAACACCGATATTTGTTATTAATTCTTGGGAGATGTTGACAATATTGGGATTGATAGGATTCAAACAATTTCTAGATGGATGAATTGAGAATTTCTGGAAAATTTGGAGATATGAAAATAACTATGGGAGATTAATCTTGATCAATGATATTCTTGGTGGATGTATACTAGTGAATTAATTAGAGACAGACAGTTGAAAATAAGATTGATTATTGGGAGAACAAATTATGGTTTTGGATCAATAACAAAAAGGATTGAATTATTAGGAAGTCCCGATGCGAATGATTGGTGGATTGCATAATTGATGATAATCGCTGTTTAAGAGTTATAGATAGCAATCAATATGGAAAGAGCATGATCGGTGGACTGATTAAATGATGTCATTCACTGTTTGGAGTCTTAGACAACAATCAATAAAGAAAGTGTATTTTGGTGGATTAAGTCGATTATGGTAGCACTAGGTGGTGTATAGGCAGTAACAATAGCACTATGATTAAATAATAAAAATGTTACTAAAAGCGATTTTTGGCAAATAAAATAACATGAGCCTCTCCTCTGTTAAGCCATGCATACTATTTATTTGCATTCTGTGTATTGGCTCGCGGAGCACGGGGTTGGAGTGCTCACACTCGCTTTTGCGATAAAATTCAGCATCAGGAATCAAATCACCTCGCCTCAGCAACAAGATTGGACAAGCTAGCAGAGAAGATGAAGATGTCAAGACCTAGGTCGCGCACCTCCAGTTGGCTGCCTGTGGGCATGTCCTGAAGGGATTGGACAAGCTGGCAGAGAAGATGAAGATGTCAAGGGCTAGGTCGCGCACCTCCAGTTGGCTGCCTGTGGGCATGTCCTGAAGGTCCCACCTGTGTGCTTCGTTCTTCCGCTGCTGCAATTTATTGATTTCGGTCTAATCGGCCCATGAGTAAGTCTATTACTATATTTACGCTTCCGCATGATATGTATTTTGATATTCGTTGCTGTAACTGTGAGCACTATCTACTGATCCAGGGAATAGTGCAGTAAAATCACAGTGGATTCCGGATGGTAAAATATGGGGTCTGACACAGTCGCCGAACGGTTGAGCAATAGGAGGTGCTGTCACCAAACAATTAGGCGATAGCACCTGCCGTCCGCCAAACGGTTGGGCTACAGGTGGTTACTTTTGTAAAAAAATAAAAATGTAGGTATAATTTTGTATTTTCAAAGTATTATTTAAAAAATTCGAAAGAAAAAGGAGTGGCCTGGGTGCTTCGATCGAACAACAGTAAGGATAGGGGAAGAGAGAGGAGAAGAAAGGGAAAAGCGCGTGAGTAATAAAATTTTCCTTCACAAATTTTTAATACTTCGTATTTCATTGTATGTTAAATTACTTGACAAAATTGTGCTAGTCATCCTAAATTACAAAAGACCACTAATTAATATTTATAGTTATTAAAAATAAATTAAGTGCCATTAGTAGATTAAAACTTGTACAAGTACAGATTAAATTTATATAGTGTCGTTTAGATCTCTCCATGGCATATTTAAATACCCAGATAATTTTGGTAGTTGTATTTAAATTGCAGAAACCCACTCATAATTACTTTGGATTATTAGAACAAATTAATTGCTGTTAGAGGATTTAAAACAGTACGTGCCAATTTAAAATAGTATGCGACAAGTTAACTTGTACGTGGTGATTTAAATTGCATTGGATTCGTAAAAATCTACATCTAACTGAAATAAAATTTAGCAAGGGAGTACCTTAGTATAATTTATTTAATTTTTTATTTTCATATTTAATTTCTTTTGTATCTATAAATTAAATCATTGCGCGCGTACTAATTACAGGAAATGAATCAGTACTAGGGGGATTTTATCCAAGCAACCCTCAAACCCATATTTAATTAAAGAGGTAGATAAATATGTACACACCTAAAAAAATTAAATAGGCATAATTGCATGCGTAAAATTTGATAGGAATATTTTTACAGCTAAATTCATGTGTATACCTGCTTAATTGCGTCTGAACGATAAATCACCTGAAATTAATAAAATACCAATTATACCTCTTAGATAAGACACACACACCCCTAATGCTACAACACAACGTCAAGTGGAAAGTGTAGGATAGAATTTAATTAAATTGTTGTAATCGATTTAATTGACCTCAGCATCACCCTAGGAGCATAAGCACATCAGCATGTTGCATTTTATTCTGTTTTTGTAAATTTAGTCGTAGCCTACATATTAAATGCAGGCGACGACCTTGTTAAGGGAAGGGCTTTAGCCGATCTTACCTAAGTGTGAATCTGTATTAAATCCCAGGCAAGCTTATCCTTTGACCACTTTAACTGGTTATTTTACTTGATACTTGATAAAAACTAAATTCCTACAACATATATTATTATGTGCATTAAAAATGTATTTCAAAATAAATCCAGATAAATGAGAACAAGGAAAGAGATAAGATGATGAGAGGAGAAAAGAGATGATACAAGAGATAAGAAAGAGTATATTAGGTGGGTAGAGCATGCTATGGTTAGGAAAGAGAGAAAAATGTTGGTGCCTCTACATATGGGTATGACACAAGGACCAAACAACTCTCACTCGAAAAAGGGGTCGTATTTAAGTGTCAGCCATATTCCCGTTTTTGACGGGTGGAAAATGCTACCTTGTTACATTACTATTTTGCTCCACAATGGGTAAGTAGATAATTTAGTGAAGGAACCCAGGACCAGTAGAGAGTCCAAAAGTGGAGGATCCAAGGCGCATATATTATCATTGGTGGAGTATTGGGTGAAAGAATAACTGGCCCAACCAACATCTATTTGAGGTCAGTGGGTACTAAGTGAGGGTAGGGATGGCAATCGGGCGCAATAGGAATGGGTAGTGCTCGCCCATACCCATGCCCACGACCACTATTTACCCCCACAGGCATACTCGCGAAGGACAATGGGCGAAGAACCTCACTCATGCCTGTCACTCATGGGCAGGTTTGTGTACCCGCGAACAATGCATCACATATTCACATTCACAGATAAACTGTCAACTAATGAAATGTAAATCGACAAAATTGTCAACTAAAATATGTCAACTCATGAAAGGAGAGGGCTACTCAACTAAAAGTATGTCAACTGAGTGACCTAGGGTTTTAGTAGTAGTGTTGACTATTGGCCTACCTGTTAGTGCATGTCGTAGGTAAATGGGCGGGATGGGTACAGGTGGAGCTTACCCATGCCCGTGCCCCTTTACCCAACAGGCAGAGGGTTTCCCCCATTTTCATACACATAGTCAAAGAAAACATCACATGCCCGGCTCTATTAGGGCATTTACCCATGGCCACGTGGGTAAATGAGCACAATTTCCATCCGAGGTAAGGGTGAGAAACTGCCTTGAGTCATCGATGAATAACAATTGGGTGGAGCATTAATAATGTAACATGAAAAAATGTTCTATACTTTGAACTTAGCACCACATCAAAGGAAATGCGGGATATCTAGTTTCAAGAGGGCTCAGAGTAGCTATGGGTACAGTGACACAAGCCTACAGAGTAAATAAAAATCATGAAGTCATGCCTCTCTCCTGGTTGGAAGCTACGAAGACCATTAGATGTTTTTCTTCTCACCGAGTAACTAGTAGTATCTTTAAAAATTAAAACTAAAAAATTCCACTTAATTTGATAATCTATTTTTTGAAGAAAGAGATGAAATATAAATTGTGATAATGAGGAAGAAATGAGTCATACAGTGTACATATTTGATATTAATGTTTACTGTGTACATTTGTACTCACTCATGCTAGTAAATTTCTTTATTAGATTCTGTCTAGCTGGGGATTACTTCAGGTTGGACGTGAGGTATTCAGACCTAGAGGATGCTACGTGGGACGAGGATGAGCATATCGAGGACCTTAGCGAGCTAGATGCCGTACTCAGAGATGAGAACGAGCGGGCTGCATTTAGTGTTTAGTCTTCAAGAGTTAGGGTATTTAAATAGTTGTATCGGATATTTATATAGTTAGAACCTATGAAAGAACTTCTATAAAATTCTGTAGGATTGTTGTAAATTAGGAAATTATGTATTTAAAGACTTTAACCCTACGTGGTAAAAATACTATAATAAAAAGCACTATTTCTATCTATTGTTCCACTGCAACACTCTGATGGGCTTATTATTTATTGGAGCAATTATCGGACCTAGATTTTTCAATCCAGAATCCCCTGTGAAATATCGTACTATTCCCTGGATCAGTAGATAGTACTCGCAGGTACATTGCTGCATCATCTCATACATCGCATGAAGCATAATAAACCATAATATTACATAATAGAGTTTGAAATACACTACATCGGGCAACAGTTTTACACAAGGGCCGACCAGGCCAAATATCTACATACAAAAGGCAACAGCGGAAATATAATCCAAAGTAAGACCATAATCCACAAGCAAGCGACTGAGAGGTAAATGTGTACAACATATATTATCTTAACTTAGGTAATATATGTGCACATTATCTCTATTAAGTCTACTTGTCTAGAACCCGAAATCATAGAAGGCGCCCTAATTTCCTTCGTTGGCTCCTCCATCCGTGACAAGGGTTTCCTCGTAGGCATAGTGATCTTCGGTTCCTGTTTTTGATTTTGCTAATGCGAGGGTGAGCACAAATCCACCGTGCTCTGTGAGCCAATACGCAGAATGCAATAAATAACATGCATGGCTTATCAAGGAAATGCTCGGGTTATTTTGTTTTGTCATCAATTGCTTTTAAAATATATACTTAGGAATTTCCTATGAGCTAGCAGTTTTTACTAAAACAGAATTTTTATCAATGCTTGAAAGAGTATAATAATAATAGTGATCCAGATACCATCCACCGTTACATAGTTTCTGCACCATATGCTAACCTTTTAGCATTATAATCGCTTACCATATCACTGGGATGACACCCAAGGCAACACAAATCAGGGCTTTCCATTGCCCTACATTTTTCCAATTCCACCCATAAAGTTTTTGAAATAGAACTATATCCAGCTAGGGTCCCATGTCCGCCCTTGACCGTGGGCTCGGCTATTCGAATAGTTTTGACTCTGCAGAGTTTGTACACTTTACCCACAAGAGACAATCCACTCGTTGCCTCACATGATTCCTTAGTCAATCCTCACTCTACTATCCACAACACAAGCACGACTGGTTACTTTACCCTCCACTTGGTCCCTTTAGGCCACCCCTTGCCCTTGCAATATTCCCCTCATTTCCACTACCGGTGAGATGAGTCCGGGAGTTTCGATAGTTTTACTTAGCCAGGTTGCATTTTGTGGACTTGTGGTTGTACTGTTTTACATAGGAAATCATGACAAGATTTGGTCCTTAGAGTTCTACCACAAACCATACACCATGCTTCCACTACACCACATACCAGCCCCCGTACCATCCGCCTAGATATTTAAGCAAGTTTGGGGTTTTTGGGAGCATAAAATAATCATAACCAAATGTACCAATCATTTCTACCATAACTCCACAAATTAGTTTTTCATAATTAAAAGGTGACGCTTGGATCATTTTGGTGTCCCCGAATATCTAAGCAGTGCTAAGCATGGCGTATAATTAAGGACTTATTTTTGAAAGTGTTATCATTATAATTTCACTAGGGTGAAAAGGATAAAATATTTCAATGTCCTAAATGAGTGTAATACTAGCAAGATCATTAATGGTTATATAACTAGAATATAAAATTCAACATAAATTTGCACATAAAATAACAGCATGCAATTTGCTAATTTAAAACGGAATTAATTTGGAGAAAATGTAGGTTCAACATGATCAAAGTATTGACTCGCCTTGGTCACAATTAGCTTGGTCTTGATCATTGAGAGTTACTTCTGCCTCAGCCTTTTCCTCTTGAGCCTCATACGCTATTTCTTTCGTTGCGCGAAAATTTGGATAATCATAAGTAAACCACACAAACTCTTACCAAAAATTCAAATGAGCTTCAAAAATTATGGTTTTAGTTCCATTGGATATATAATGAATTTAGATGAATTTAAAAATTTGTTTCACTCAATTTGGAGTTAAAATGAATAAGTTATAGCCTTTTGAAGGTATCAGTTTAAATAAATCCGAAAATAAATAAAATCTGACGGGTGGGGCCCATAGCAGGTTTTTAAATTTTTCTTTTATTTTTATTTTCTTTTTCTCTGTACCTATGATAGGTGGGACCGGTTCAGTTTTAATTAAAGGGCATGGCCCACATGTTAGTGACTCATTACTTTAACTACCAATCATTAGCCTTAACTGCTATCTTAACCATAATTAATGACTATCTTAATCGGTTTTAATCACGCAACTACTGTGCATCTTTTTCCTCCGGCCAACGCTCGGCGAGCTTGTCGCCGGCGGAGGAGATGATGGCCAGAGCTGAGCACCCCCAAAATGGGTTGCTCACGCCCGCGCCTACTTGAAGATGGAGTCTCGCCGGCCAATACGGCCGAGGCGTTGGCCGGCGGCGACCGTGGGCGGCGACGGAATAGGGTGAGAGACCATGTGGAGGTATCCCCATGTTTGTGATGAGTAATTGACAGTTGTGTTAGAGAGTTTGAGTTTATTTTGGGTATTCTAGGGTTGAGTACCTTTTACTTATGCTATTGTTGATATGTTGTTTCGTGCGATGCTATGTGACGGTTTGTTTGTTTGTGTGACTGTAGGACTTCGGAGCTAGGTCATGGTGAGGCGAGGAGGACCAGGACTAGGCACAGGAGGTGCTGAGGTCCAGACGGTCGGTGATGCCGAAGATGATCGAGGCTGGTAAGGTGGTTGCGAGTCGGGAGACGAGTAACCGGAGCTGGAGCTACCGTGACGGACACGACGGGCGATGACGGGAGAACCGGGACTAGGCTCAGGGAGGAGTCGGAGGTCCAGATGGTTGGAGGTCGGTTGCGGTCGTGCACGACGGAACAGACCAAAACTAGACTCAGGTGGAGTCGGAGGTCTCGGTCGGTGTCAGGTGGACACGACGGGCAGTGGCGAGTGGATCGAGACTAGGCTTAGGGAGGAGTCGGAGGTCTAGAAGGTTAGGATGCTGGGTGCGATCATGTGTAGTGAAGCGGACCATACTAGACTCAGGGAGGAGTCGAGGTCCAGACGGTCAAGGTACCGAACGCGGGAAGCTTCCGGGAAGGTGCTTGAGGGCAATTTGGACAATTGACTCAAGTTTTGGAGTGGAGAAGCTGGTTTCCCTCCATTTCCATGTGTGTTGACTTTTTGCCTCAAGTGTGTGTGAGGCATGGAGTGTGTTTGGTATGACACTTCTTGTATTTCTCCTTAAGGGTGTGTCCTTGCTGTTAAAAGGAGAAGGATGTGAAGCAAGAAGTGTGTATTCCAGGAGAGTGAGTTCAAGCAGTGGAGGGTACTGCGTGTGTGTATTCTCCTCAAGAGAAGCATGTAGTGAGAAATGAGATGAACTCTTTGTAATCATTCCTCTTAGTTAAGCATTCATGGGAATGAATTTATGTGAAAGTTCTAGTCTTGTTTCTCCTTTTCTGTGATGGATTTCAGCTTCTATTTGCTTTTCTGCTATTTCTGTTGATTTCCAGTTCGTGTGTTCTAGAGATTGATTCTTGTTAAGAAGTTGCAAAATGAGATGCTCTGTGATGGGAGAATACTTTAGACCACTTGGCCATTCCATTCCCAAGAGCAAATGGAGGATTCAATGATCTATTTCATTTTTCAGTGCATCGCTCAAGTTCCTCTATTCTAAAGATTCTAGGGTTTATGTCAGGGGATGTTGGACTCTCTTGATTTCTCTTCATTAAGTGGCTTCAAACTTGTGCTGTGATGCTGTGAGATCATCTCTAGTTGAGTTTCTCGAGTTCTTAAGCAAAGGATTAGAGATTGTTGAGAAATCTGAAAATCAGCCTTATTCTCAATTCTTTTTCAGACTTGTGCTCAAATCTCAATTCCATGCTTTCTTGATGGATTCCCTTGGTTCCCTAGGCCCTCTATGCTATTTAGGTTGTTATCCTGCTGTTTTGGGCTGAAAAGATTAGAAGAAAAAACTCAATTTCTCAGATTTCAAAGGTTCTGCAAGTTTATGCTCTTTTCCCAGCCGAAAAGCCTGAATCTAGGGTTTGGGCCGGTCTGACCGGTTTGTGTAGGGCGGTCAGACCGGCGCCTACTGGGCGATCAGATCGGCCCATGGTCTCCAGTCTGACCGGCTCTTTGAGGTTGTGGCTGCTGCTGTTTGTTTACTGCAGTGTTTTCTGGGTCTTCTCTTTAATGCCTTGTTTCCTTCTTTCGCTATTCTTCATGTCTTTCAAGAGAGCATATAACTTTCTTTTCATAGCTTCTAATAGCTATTGGAAAGAAACTTGTTGTGGATACTTCGAGGGGCGATGTTTTAAAAAGGCACCATTCACCCCCCCCTCTGTTGCCGTATCCGATCCTACATAGGGGAAGCTTGGCTATGGCGGCGCACGGCACCAGAATTCAATTAAACGAGAGGGGAGCATCTAGACAAGCTCAAGAGTCTACCTCGGGGGTCAGTACAGCTCGGGAATGGCGGTGGCGAGCTGGCGGCGTGCGACGGCAATGGGCGGATGAGGCACATGGTGCGGGCGAAGTAGAGGCGACGACGGGTCCGGCTGAGGAGGGGAATGGCATCACGGTACTCCGGGGGTGCTTCGGTGGGAAGGAATCGGACTACGGCGGTGCTAATCGACGGATTACTGGCTGGCTGGATTTGAGGAAGAAAATGTCACCAGCGAGCTGTGAGGCACGGGAGGCTAATTGGCTCGGGTGGGAGGAAGAGTGAAGTGCAATGAAGCGATTGGGGCAAGAGTTGGGCTTTATAGCCACGGGAAAGGCGGCGGCGACAGAAGAGCAGTTGGTAGGTCGAGTCCACAGCATGGTGGCGGCATTGCTATAGCACTCGCGACGAGACGGAGTGATGCGGACCAACTAAGGATTAGTTAATGCGTAGGGATGGCCCGATCTTTCCCGGTACGATCAGCGAGGTTCCTTCTCCTTGGATAGAGTCTTCTCCTTGTCTTGATGCAGCAAACAATATTGATAAGGGCAATTTGCACTAGTATGCAAGGCGCACACTAGAAGCAATCCGCCGAACTCCCCAAACCGTGAATTCAGCAAGAAGACACGAATTAGAAGAGATGAACCTTGTAGATTTGATGGGCAATCTCAAGAATCTCCTATTCTTGCCTTGCACCAACTTCGCAAACTCCAAACGAGAAAACCTTGCAATCACGCAATTTGGCCGCCACCAACCATCATGGCGATTTTCTCCTTTATTTCACGAGTCTAAAAACTTATCATATCATAGCCTGAGTTACAATGGGGCTAAGGCCCTGACCTTATATTGGTGCACAATGCACGGCCTTGATTACAACTCACGCACTACTTGGCCTAAGGCCGAAACAAACTCCAATACGAACTAAAAAGGAAATACCTAAACTGCTACCTCTGGTTTCTCTCTCAATTTGCAACTTAACCATGAGGATTCCGTGGCTGGCACCTCATCCATTGTGTGGGGCTTCAAAATAGCTTTCCAACGAGTCCAAGAACGCCCAAATCGGACTCCGTTTGTGAAAGTTATGGACGTTTTAGTATCGGTCTTGCCAGCTGTCCCAATCCGAGTCCGAATCGGTTTCAAATCTTTATATGTTTTGTTTTCTTGTTCAAGGGGCTTCCAAATCCATTTGGAACCTGAAAAGAAATCCTTCTCAACCTTTAGAAAGCCATGGTGTGGTCAGATTTTATCCTTACTTGCATTGCAATACTCGGACTCCTTATGTTTGGCAAGTCTCGCGAGTCTCTCCGGACAGCTCGTGCAACTTCCAATGAAATTGTCATAACTTTGTGTAGGAAGCTCCAAATCAAGCGCCGTTTGATTTGTTGGAAAGTAGACTTCATTAGCTTTCCAAATATGTATTTTGTGTGTCTTAGAAACCTCAGAATTGACGTTGAGAACTTCATGAACTTTATGGACAGAACTGCAATCACGAGAACTTGATTGATCTTGTGTCTTCCTCTTGGCCACATCACGGAGGCTAGGTATGGGCGTGATTGCATGGTGCAGTGCAGCGTGGTTGGCAACGCACTAGCCGAGGCAGACGTGTCAGGGCAGAAAACTGTGGGCAAAGGCGGCTTAACTGGGGTGTTGAGCAGGGCGACGTGACGGCGGTCACTTTGCGGCGGCACTGTGGTGGTCGTCAGCAGTATGGGCATGGGCAGGCAGCGACCGACGGAGCTTGCGAAGTACGGCGATGAGACGCACGACGACGGAGCGTGCGAGGCGTGGTGAATCAGGTCTTCAGCTTTGCCGGAGCGAACTGCAGAGGAGGGGGAGGAAAGAAGAAAATGGGCCGGTCTGTGCCGGCTCGACCAGACTACATATATATTTTTATTATTTATTTATTTATTTATTTATATGTATATATATTCACATGTGTATGCTTATCCATTTACATATATTTATTATTGGTTTACTTATTTTTGTATATCTATTTATGTATTATGGTATATGTTTATACATATATGCATATTTATTCACCCCTTTTTATTTATTATTATCTTTATTATTATTACTATTATGATTACTAGGCCCAATTGAATTTTTAAATTTGATTCAAATCTTTACCCTTTTCCTTTTTGATGGATCATCTTTTCATATCTTTTCATATTTGACTTCAAATTAAAAAATTTCTATTATTTTTACATTTCCTTCATGATTTTCCATTTGTTGCATTTTTCATGATTCTCTTCATTTGTTGAAACCTCAACCAAAAATTCAAAGGAACACTACTAAAATCCAAACATCGAGAAAATATATTTCAAAATAATTCAAGGGCTACACATTTCCAAGTTTAAATTTTTGGGTTATTATAGCAGTGTTCTATCGGCTAAACGAGTAATAATCCATTGTGTAAGTGTTATTATCCCTGAGTAATAGTACAAGGCGTCACACAAAAAGACAAAATGAGTGATGTTCTAGTCGTGCGTTTGCTAGGTGTCATGTTCAACATATTTAATTAGTTATCTGTTTGTGGTGACACATTCTACATTGCTATTTGTTTTCTTGTCTTAGCTGTTGTTTCTTTCCATGTATTGTGTCTTGTGCTAGGAGAGTTTGGTGCCGTATGAACATATATTTGCTTTATGAGCTGTTATATCTTCCCTACTGTATATATATGTCTTTTATTGTCATTTGAATCAACTAGCAGAGTAAAAAGGCCAAAGGAGAGCAAATTGATATCAAAAAGAGAGACAAGATAACATGGACAGCAGAGGAGGAAAAGTTACTTATTGATATTCTCTGACATGAATGATTCTGCCTCACGTTTACTGAGAAGGAAATGGGCAAAGTACTACCACATGCTGACCTGAAAGCTGGTCCACATATCAAATAAAAAATGAAGATTTTAAATAAGCAACTTTCATATATTTTGGAAATTCAACAAAATGGCAGTGGCTTTGGTTGGGATGATGAGCTGGAGATAGAGACATACATGAGTTGGGCAAAGGTATACTCGTATGGTTTAATTAGCAAAGCATGCATTTTGTTTCATTATTTTGTCCATTATCATTTCATATGTAATGAGTACTCATGTTTTGTAGTCCCTTGAAGGGGCAGCTCCTCCATACATGAAACCTATGGTGCATTTTGATAAGCTATGTGAGTTTTATGCAAGTGATTTGGCCAAAGGACGAAATGCTAAAGGTCCTGGAGAGCAAGAAGTGGCAGAACGTGAATCTTATATGGAGATCCTACTAGCCAAACTATTGAGGAAGTTACTGCTCATACACATGATAGCAGTAACTAATCAGCTGGTTCTAAGCAAGGTCGTAAGAGGATGTCCCCGGATGCTGATACTATTGAGCTGGGTTGCAAAGTTCTAGGAAGCGGAAAAGGAGAATGCAAACACCATGAACAGCATCCAGAAGGTAATTATTCATGGAGTTGAAGTTCATGAGCAAACATCTGCTAATAGAGTTAAGTTGTTTGAAGTTTTCCAAAAGCTACCTGGTCTTACTACTGAACAAGTTGTCATGGCTATTCGCATCATTGGTCGAGATGCTGGAGATCTTTTCTCACAAATGCCTGATGACTACAAAGTGGTGTTTGTTCGCCAGGAGCTCGATGCGGCCAAAAATAAATAGATGGATGTGTTCGGCTTTTAATTCAAGAATGGTAGTAGCTGTTATGATTTTTAAATTCATCAGTCCGAACATTTTGCTTTGGGACTATTTATTTTTCTATTGTCATCGTCTTGTAGTAGATTAGTAGTTCAATGTGGGATGCATGTTGATTGCTAAATCCATGCTATTATATATGGGTCTGAATGCTTCGTTCTCATAGCTTCATCTGGTTACTTGTGTGTAATACAGTATCCTTTTTTTGAGGGAAGTGTAACAGAGTATATTGCTAGTTTTGATTTCAAAAGAATCATCTGGTCTTTTGCTTCTGAATAATAGCATCACCATTCTGCTCCGGCTATTCAAGTCTGACGGTCTGCCGCGAGGTACAATACGTCAGGCTTTAATTTCATCCGGAGGCCCGTGCTTAATTGTAGTACTGCAACGCGTGTTTAATCCAAATGAGTTGTGTCAGCTGGGAAAACGAATAGGAGAAACGACTCATAGGGCCTAAATTCCCGCTTGTAATTCCCATCACATACCACACAGTAGATTGGGACTAACAAACAACTTCCCATGCCCAATCCTTCCACAACTCCCTCCTTTATATGGCTTGTTTGATATGACTGCGGCTTATGACTTTTGGAAATTTTAGCTGTTTGAGACAGAGATTACGAAGAAGATAAATACTCGCTTGCGATTTTGGTTGATACAGATATTGGGCTTTTAACATGTACTACAATTAACTTGTAGATCCCATCTTGAGAAAATACTCCGTTTGAAAGTTAGGTACTGTAGCAAAAGCCAAATACCGCTTCTAGAAGCTGTAAAGAATAGGCCATACTCCCATTCTCTTGAGGACGAGCGTTAGCTCAATTGGCTAGCTTCACAGGTGAGCAAGTAGTTGGCTCAGACTAAATCTTGGATTATCTTATTATCTTTCTAGAGAGGGTGCATATGTGTGTACACACATGTGCGTTCAGTGAAACAGCGTGTGCCCACATTTCAGAGGTTGTTAAGCCTCTAATTAGATCCTAGTGTGTGTAGAAGACGCCCACATGTATATATACGCATGATATGAGTAGGTGTGCATAAGTTGTGTACGTCTATCTTACACCCTAAAAAAATCCTATCCCCCTTCATAATGGTTGCCAAACAGGCTCAAAGAGTAAGGAACAGACGACTCTGAGAGTGACTATCCTATGGGTGCTCACGGACGCACATAAAAAATAGTTAATCTCTCTTCACAAAAACGCTTTCCAATTTCCACTTGCTTTTAACTGTAAATCAAATCCCCTCCCCCTTGCCTGTAACTGTACAAATCAAAGACTTTCAAATTTAACTTAGGCACTTTCAACTACAAAATTTGAGCAATTTCAGAAACTTTCAACTCAATTCGTAACTTTTAACTCGAGAAATCAGAAACTTTTAACATGATTTCGAAACTCCTAACGCGATCTTGAAACTTTCAACTCAATTTTAGAAACATTCAAGTTGAAATTTCCCACTTTCGCCTTAAAAAACTTTCAAATAATTTTTTTACAAAAATTTCAGGTCAAATTTCAAAGTTTTAAATGGGGATTTCGGACTTTCACCTAGAAAAATTCCTCCCTAAGCACAATGGTCGACAACGGAGGTGCATTGCCAGGGGTAGACCCAACACACAAAATGAGTAGGGACACCCAGCCCGCACTACGTGACGACGCCGTAGTAAACCAGGCCATCGGAGCCACGCGAAGCGAGGGACAAGGAGTGCACCGTTGAGCATAGTGCCTACTGCCTGTGTGGCTGTGTGACCACTCTACTGGCTGTTGCGCTCTTGTGTCGGTGTGAGCTAGTTACGCTACTGTATTGGGTCAATATGCTAGTGTTGGACACGTTTTGCTAGTTGCCTAATTTGCTTCATCACTTCACTTGAGCAGTCAGATGTCGGTAGTCATGAGATAAGGCCTAGGGCTCAAGGGAGTGGGCATCTCGGATGGACTGAGTGGTGGCCTAAATGCTAAGACATTTGGTTACTCCACCAAAAACTCAAAGTTGAGTAGGCCCCCACTCAGCCTTTTTTCGGTCCACCCTTGTGCATCTCGCTCGAGGGCCATGAGGGGGAAGCCACTATCCTCGTCAGTGAGGAAGCTAGGTGGTGGTGGCCATGGAGGCGTTGGGAACCAAGGGTTAATGGGAGAGACACCGAGATGGATGTTCTCTACTTTAAAACATGCCATTGCAATTACAAGCCTTTTAAAAAAAATCCATGACAATCATCAAATACGCTCAAGAATGCCATTGAACTTAATACACCTCGATTTAATATGAATATGAAACCGTATGGACTAAATTGTCCGTCCAAGCCAAACAAATGAACACGGTTCCACTCAACCTTGTGCAGCAGCTTCACTTGGCTCGTCCCATCCCCAGCCATCCAAGACCTAGATCTTCAAGTGGCGTTGCGGTGGTCGTGCCCAGTTGCACCAGCGAGCCACCCCACCGTCTCACCGCCCTGGCCATGCTCAATCGCATTGAAGCTTTGAAATTGTTGTGATTTTTTTGTGTGCAATAACTACTTGTAGCCGATTTGATGCACATTGCCAACGGGATAGGGTGTTTGAGGATAGAAAGGTAAGGTAACTGCTCGAAGGCCTAGGAAGAAGCTAGGAGAGCAAATTGTAAGCCAAAATGCGAAAACTATAAGATCAATAAACACAATTTGAATCAACCAACTAAAAACAATCCTTATATGTGCTGAAGCACAAATTCATCTAATTGAGACATGCTAGCTCCTTGCTCATCGACTTTTCTCACGTCTCTTCCTTCTACCAGTATAGTTCCCTTTTGATGATTTGGGAACAATGATTGCTTTCATGTGTGTACTATGTCCTGTATCACTCACCCAAGCTGTACATGTGCATTGAAACACCAATCATGTCTGCTTGGCGCCCGACCGTTTCGACACATTCGAAATGATTCATCAAATTTAAGTGCTGCTAAAACTGATGGCTATTACCATGCACTAAGGGCATGTATAATAGTATAGACAACTGTTGTCTGTAATATCATCCATATTATCTATAGATAGCACTAAAAATAACTCATACAATATATTATCTTTTTACATATCTCTATAGACAGCTCCTCCATGATATAATGTGTCTTGTTTCTTATCTTACAGTCGACTGTTGCATGAGAGATAGCCTACTTCTCTATACTCTCTCTCTCTCTCTCCTCCGCATCATCTCGTTGTTGGGTTTTCACAAACCCTAGATTGATTTCATGGAGGCATTTTGGTCTACCCTCTATTCCTCTGCCTTATCTGTAGTGCCACTCACAATGCATAATGAGGCTACAGGGTAGGAACCTATTTATAGACTCCACTTTCAGGTATTATAAAGTGACCCACCTATTTCCGGCATCCCGTAAGACTTCTGAACCATGTCACTTCTGAACCATGTCACCAACCACGATAAGACAGGTCAGTTTTATGAGTCTAAAATATATTAGTCCCAAGCACACATACGTGAGTCAAGCACCATGATCAGGTTGTTTATGAGATCAATTCCAATCTGATCATGTGGGTCAACAGCCTATAGAGTCGATCCAATAAAACAAACCCAGCTATTCCGCCATGTGCTATTCCCGGGTTAAACAAATACATGCATATCAAATTCCAGTAGACTTGATCTTAATAAATATGTCTACCATATTCCAGCACAGCCGTCCTCGGCACCTTGAGTATTAATTCCTTGAGTTAAATTCTGCATCAAAAATATTGCCTATCACTTGCATCAATAATATGAACAATTCCACACTGAATAAAATAGACAATAACCATAATAAATATCGAAAGCCACTTAAAATTCCCAACATCTCCCACTTGGTTGAAATATTTCAATCAATAAACTAAAGTCCGATGACTTAATATGCTTAAAAATAATTCCTGACTAATTGACTTAGTCAGTGGATCTTCCTTCAATGTGTTTACTTTTACTTTGAAATAAGTGATAGGTTGTGATGCACTTTCCATAACCTTAAATGATGCAAGATATTCCTTTAGCCATACAATTTCCTTTGCTACTTAAGATGCAGCAATGTATTCAGCGTATCATGTTTCCTGTTGCAATAAAAAATAACATCTCCTGCTAAAGTAAATAGATAACCAGAAGCCATTTGCCAATCAGCATCAAAATAACCTTACAGTTGAAGATTATGGCCATTAAAACATAATGAATAATCTATATATTTCGTTGACATATGCAGAACATATTTGATTTGTTTCCAGTGCTCTTCCCCACATTTCTTTTGATATCCACTAAGAATTTCAATGGCATGGCTAAGATCAGATCGTGTGAATAACATAGTATACATAAGACATTCCAAAGCTGAAGAATGAGAAATTCTATTCATTTTAGCTTTTTCCTCAAGAGTATTTGGACATAATTCCTCATTGAGTATAGCTTCCTTTTTCCTCAGAAGTATTCAAATATAATTTCCCACTAAGTATAGTTCCCTTCACAATAGGTGCATTAACAGGTTTACTTTATTCCGTAGGAAATTGTTTAAAACACTTCCAAGGTATACCTTTTGGGACAACCCAAAAAAATGTTTTATTCCGATCTCTATGTATTTCCACTCCTAAAACATAGAAAGTTTCCTCCATATCTTTTATATCAAATTTAGAAAATAACCAAGCTTTCACTTCCATCAATGTAATTTTATCATTAGAAGCAATGAGAATATCAGCACATAAAGGCAATAAGACAAAACACTTACGCATAACTTTTGTATATATGCAATGATCACCTTCCGTCATTGAAAACCATTTGACGTAATAGAATTATCAAGTAGAATATACCATTGATGTGAAGCTTGTTTAAGACCATAAATTGATCTATTCAATTTGCAAATCTGATTTTTCATTTCCTTTTTCTCCAAAACCTTCCAGCTGTTTTATATAAACTTCCTCCTCCAAAAGACCATTAAGAAAGGTAATTTCAACATCCACTTGTTGGAGTTCAAGATCACAATAAGCTATCAAAGTCCTGATAATACAAATTGCAATAATTTTACAACAGGAGAAAAAAGTTTCCACTAAGTCAATACCTTCCCCTTGTGTAAAGCTTTTAACAACAAGTCTAGTCTTATAATTTTCCACTAAACCCACTGCATATAATTTTCTAAAAAAATATTTACAACCTATGGACTTGCAGTTGTTTGGTAGATCAACAAGTTCCCAAACTTTATTCCTCTTCATCGAGTTTAATTCTTCCCGCACTGCTTCCACCCATAGTTTTGGTTCTTTATCTAAATCTGAAATTTTAAAGTGAACTTCCCAAGAACAAAAAATAATTATCTAGATATTGGTTTGTACTTAAATTCATCTCAGTTTTCCTAATTATGTTAGTGTTGAAAATTTGATTTGTATTTCCTTCAGGAGCAGAATCTCCTTTAGTGTGAGAATTAATACCAGATGTATCCATCTGTGTTTTTTCTGGAGTTGCCAATAATTCCACCCTTGCCCACTTAGCACGGCGATGTGTGTTTCGTTATAAAAGTATTACATTCCTACTTTCCACCAGTTTATCCTTTTTCTATATCATAAAACTTGTACTCTTTAAATTCCAAAGAATAACCAATAACAAGTTCCTGGCGTTCTATTAGGCTATAATTTTTTTCTTCCAGTCTACAACTCATTAGGAGTGACTGTTATATCCTAAGATGACAAATAATTTAATAAAAAATAGCAGTATGTGAAGCTTCCCCCAAAAAGATAAAGGAAGATATGAATAAGCCATCATAGGCCTAACCATATTCGTAAGTGTTTTATTCCTCCTTTCAGCAACACTATTTTGTTGTGGAGTGTAAGATATGGTATAATAATAAATAATTCCATGCTATTTACAAAAATTATTTAATATTCCTGAAGTGTATTCTCTACCATGATTAGTTCTCAAAACTTTGATATTTCTATTTAATTGATTTTCCACTTTAGTTTTAAATGTATTGAATATATCCAAACCTTCCGACTTTTGTTTAAGAAGATACACATATCCAAATCTAGAATAATTATCAATGAATATGATAAAATAAATCTTTTGACCTCTAGTGGGAGTAGACATTTAATCATAAATATCAGAATGAATAATGGCTAGAAGCTCATTAGATCTTTTCGCCTTTGGAAAAGGCACACGGGTCATCTTGCCCATTATACATGCCTCACAAATACCAAAATCTTCCCACTTAAAGTGCAGAATTTCAGAATTAATAAGCCTCTTAATTTTGTTTTTAGATATGTGACTATTGTGGTTACAGACCAAACAGAGGGAGAGGTATGGTAGTGGAGAGTTAGGTGAGCAATACTTAGGGTTTCCCCCATGGCCTGGATGACATATATATATACTCCCATGGGGAGTGTCTTTATAATAGTACCCTTACATTTGAGTATCCCTCTCAAGGGCATTTATGCCATTATACATGTCCCATTTTGGGCTTTATGACCTTCTAACAGGTCGGCTGGGCTTAGGTGGGGGCCAAGTCGACGCCAACGTCGCCGCCAGAGTGAATGGCTTGCGGCCCACCGCCAATGCATTGATGGCCCTGAATCGCACCGTCGCTTGGTGTGCGACGAGGGTTTTACCCTATCAGGCGACCATGCGACATTGGTCGTGTGCTCGCCTTCGAGGGGGAGGGCACGTGGCGAGACATGATTGGCGTGGCGTAAGGTTTGAGGCATCGTGGTCCCGTACCCTTCGAAGTGGTGGCAGCGAAGCTGGAGCCTAGTCGAAGTAGACGCGCGAGCGCTCCATCCCCTACCTTCGAAGTGGTGCCAGCGGAGCTGGCGCCTAGTCAAAGTAGACGCACGAGCGCTCCGCCCCCTACCCTTCGAAGTGGTGGCAGCGGAGCTGGAGCCTAGTCGAAGTAGACGCGCAAGTGCTCCGTCCCCCACCCTTCGAAGCGGTGGCAGTGGAGCTGGTGCCTAGTGGAAGTAGACGCGCGAGCACTTCGTCCCCCTACCCTTCGAAGCGGTGGCAACGGAGCTGGCGCCTAGGCAAAGTAGACGCGCGAGCGCTCCGTCCCCTACCCTTCGAAGCGGTGGTAGCGGAGCTGGCGCCTAGTCGAAGTAGACGCGCGAGCGCTCCGTCCCCCACCCTTCGAAGGGGTGGTAGCGAAGCTAGCGCCTAGTCGAAGTAGACGCGCGAGCGGTCCGTCCCCTACCCTTCGAAGTCTGATTCGCGGGTAGAAGCGCTTCCCAGCGCTGACGACTTCCATACTTTCTACCACGGGGCACGCGCGGGGACAACATCCGCGCGTCTTGTTTGCGCTCCATGGGGTGCGCGCGGGGGCCAGCCTCTGCTGCGCCATATCTACACCCCCTAGAATGCGCGTGGAGACAAGCCTTTGCTGCGTCTCCTTTACACCTCGTAGAGTGCGCTGCAGGGGCAAGCCTCTACTGCGTCTTATTTATACTTCGTAGAGTACGCGGGAACTTCAACAACGTCTTATTTATTGTCGGACCTCGGGTTAGCAAACCCAGATCCTCTGTGATTCCACCGCACTATTCCCTGGACCAGTAGATAGTGCTCACAGATACATTACTGTATATCAAAAACATATCATGCGAAAGTGTAAATAATACGGTAATACTTACTCATGGGCCGAAAACAATAAAATGCAGCAGCGGAAACTTCACACAGGTGAGACCCGCAGGACTTGCCCACAGGCAGCCAACTGGGGTTCGCGACCTAGTCCATGGCCTCTTCATCTTCCAGCTCTGTCGACCCCTTTTTAGCGTCGCGGGGCTTAGCATTCCTGATCTCTCTGACTGAGTGATGGTAGTTAAGCAAGAATGAGTACGATGATACTCAGCAAGCCACCACACAGGATGCAGTAATAATAGATGCAAAGCTGTCAAGGGAGGCTTGAGTTTCTTTTATTTGCTAAAAGCATGGTTTTGGAATTACAGTAAGTAAGAAAAATCTCCTGAGACGTAGCAATTTTAATTGAAACATGTTTTATGAAAGTGATTGTGAGAATGCGATAATAATTGTAGTGTAGGTTACATCCACCTTTTTACAGTGCATGGTTACCTCCACCAATGCTAGTTTTCGCCGCTGGAGTACATCTCTCCAGGAAAAGTTCATGGTCAGAGTACATCTCTCTGATAGGTTTTATCCCACCCACAAATGTTTTTGGAAATAGAACTAACTCGAGTAGGTTCCCGTGTCCGCCCTTGACCGTGGGCACGGCTGCTCGAACAGTTTTACACTCTGCAGAGGTTGTACACCTTCACCACAAGAGATAAGTCATCTTAATAGCCAACATGCTTCCTTAGGCATGAGACCCAGATGGTTTATCGCAAGCCTTTACCTTACTCCAATTTAGCTAGATACCACCCCGCTGAGGTTTCACCGCTGAAGGGTTACATCCGCCACAGTCAGAAGCCCCCTCTTGCGCCGTATGAGTAAATCAGTGCTCTGGCACCCATCTTCCGTGATGATATCTAAACTAAACCGTTGCAAGTTAATCAGCTAGGTCGTACCCATATAGACTTGTGGTTGTACTGTTTTACACCAGGAGGTCAGTACAAGATTCAGTCCTTAATTTGTCCAGGCGGTTCTTACCACAAACCACGGGTTCTCGTGCGACATCAGCACCATCCACTCTCACCAACCGCCCAGACAGGTAAAGCAGATTTTTAGGGTTTTGAGAAGCATAAAACAGTTGTAGCAAAAATACTCAGCCACGTACATCCCATGACTGTCCCAAAACAAATTCTTATGTTTTAAAGAATGGTGATCAGGGCAACTAGTGCCCTGGACTTTGACAAGACTAGCATGGCATTTTAATTCGACTTATAGCTAGTAAAGTTATCTTTAAAATCTATGGTGACAAGGATAAGGTGATTCAAGTATCAAGGGATGGCATAATAAAATTAATACAACATCAAGTGGGCATGTAGCTACCTTAAGCTTTGACATATATTTGCATAGTAAATTAGGCATGCAAGTTGATAGTTTAAGGGAACATAATTTTGCATAAAATGTAGGATCAATATGATCAAAGTGATGACTTGCCTTGCTTGTTTTACCGCGGACTTGATTGCTCTAATGCAAAGCCTACTCAATCAGAGTTTTTAACTTGCTGATCTTCGCTTTTACCCAAGTCTTGATCCTGTTCGAGTCCGTCGCCTCATCGAGTCTTCAGATTCTAATGCGCGGCAAAGAAAAGAAAGACCAAATAAATCCAAACACTTTAAATGCCCAATTTGATTTAAATTATACATTTGTTACGATTTGAGAATAGAAGGATGATTCGGATTAGTGTGCCGTGAACACAACGGTAGATGAATTGGGCGAGGGAGTGAGGTGGCTGAGTTGCTTTACTGTGAGGGAAAAATTTAGAATAAGGAGGGACCAAAATGAAGATGTATCTACAGGAATTATCCACTTGGGAAAGAAGGTGGCCAAACATAGCCAATTGGGGAAAAGCGAGGCTCGATCTTTTATTTGGTGACTTTTTCATTATTAATTTATATTTATCAAGGAAGTCCCGTGAGTCAGGCATGACTTACAGATAGATAAAAGGGGTTAGCGAAGACAGTAAAGAGGAATAGAACTTCGTGATTTTTAGGATGCGGGAGCTTTATAGGATATGAGTATAATTTTAAATATGTAATGTAACTTCGATATTTCATGTGGCAATACTCATTTGAGATTGCGACTGCCAACTTAATGTACACATCTTTTTAATAGTTTTATTGAAGTATGGAGTTGGTCATTTTAGTCCAATTTTTAAGGTTGATTATTCCGCTTAATTAACCAGGTTATTAGGAATGGTTGTCGATTGTGATTTGCTGGAGAGGGGTGCTCTGAATCAATAGGGATCTTCTTAATAAAGCTAGTTCTTTCATTGATAATTATTCCCGACCATTAGATTTTGATCCTGAGAAAATGCTTAGAGGTTTGAGTGTGAGACGAAGGTTAATGATGGCTCTTTCTTGTTCAAGAGTTTTTAATCGAAAACATCTGTTATTTTAAATCTTAGTATTTAGAATAAATGTTGAAATCTTTACTGCAAATATTTTAAGCACTTTGTAAAAAGGATAGATTCCATGATTTTAGATATGAGTAAACCACACTTGATATTTTATGTGGCTTGCCCAAGATTATTTCAAGCACTACTATGAGATATGAGCAATTCATGGTTAAAATTTCATGTGACACCATTTTGCTGAATTGATTTACTTAGTTGTCATGGACTTGGGCAAGAGGAGATGGTAACTAAGTCTTTTAGCCATGATAGTATTATTATTATTAGGTTGTTAACTTCATGTCAATTTCATAGTAATAGGAAGATAGTTCATGTTAACTTATTAACCTTAATTGGCATACAATTGACCCATGCTTAGTTTTAGTTCAATTGCAACAATCTTTTCCATTATGAATCTATAAGTAATTTCCTATTCTCATTTCCCATTCACCATGTGTCTTTACATGCAATTTAATCAACTTAGATTTTTAATCTCATCTCATAACCCTTTTAGTTTAACCTCACCATTAACTATTATTCCCATTTTTTATTTACAAATCATATTCTAAGATTGATCCTGGAAATCAATGGAGAAGATGCAAATGATACACATTAGGTAGATGTTAATCTTTAGTGGGGCCCACCTGCCATAACAGAGACACAAAGGGGAAGGCATTGTCTTCGGCTGAGCTGACAGAGAAGGGGTAGAAGCAGAAGAAACATGGGAGGTGAGGTGGGCTACGGGGCCGTGCGGCGTTGCCGGTGAGGAGCGGCCGGGGAGGCGACGGCGACCGGCCAAATGGGTCCCTCCGGCGATGAGGGAGCTCGGGGAGGTGGCAGCTTCGGCCGGGGTGGCGCCAATGCGAGCAGGCGGTGGCATTAGGCGGCCGGCTATGAGGGGAAACGGGACGCCGGCGGTCGGAAGGGAGAGGGAGCGAAATAAGGTGAGCATGAGCAAGAGTGAGCCATGGGGAACCTTACCATGTCGTCCATGGTGGCGGGGAGGCGACGAGGAGCGCCGGCATCGGGAGTTGTGGGCGGCGCGGGGAGGCTCACCGTGGTGGGGAAGCTTGAGCGGCGGCGGCCGACCACGGGGCTGGCTTCGGGACGACAAGGGGCAGGTCCTGCTGCGAGGAATCGGTCGGGGTTGACGGAGGAGGAGGCGGCGGCTGAAATGGCGACGACCGGCGCAAGCTCGGGCTGAGCTCAAATGGGGGGGGGGGGGGGGGAAGAAGGAGGAGGAGTGGGAAGGGGGAGCTCGGCTCTTTATGGGCGGCGCGCGTTCGGGGGAGGGTACGGCGGCGGCATGGGCGACGCGTCTGGCGGAGCAGTGCCGGGCATGGGCGGCGCATCCTTCGGCATGGCGAGGTGTCCGGCAGTATGGCGCAGCGGCGTCCTTCAGCATGGGCGACGGCATGGGCGCGGCGTGGGTAGGGGTACTGCCGGCATGGGCGGCGCGTCCGGCGGAGGCAGGCGCGGGCTAGGCCGGGGCGAGGAACAGCGGAGGCGGGGGGCGGGCCGGATTGGCGCGATGGGAGAAGGGGAGGAAGAAACGGGGGTGAGGAAGAAGAGAGAGGGAGCAGGTCGGGCGGACCGCAGAAAAGAGGAAAACGGCCTGGGGGAAAAAGAGGAAAGAGAAGCGGGCCCGGGGAGGAAAAAGGGAATGGGTCTGGCCCAAGAGGAGTTTTGGGGATTTTATGAATTTCTGAATTTTGGGATTTTAGATATTTCCAAATTTGGATCTGTGAGTATAATTTGAATTTGAAGACTTGGTTCAAAACTTTGGATGCAACAATTTAATTTTAAGATCATCGAGCTTTGGTGAATTAAGTCTTAATTTTTCCTAATTTGAATTTTTTTTAAGATATGAAAATTGGATTGAAAGATTTTATATTCCTGGCTTTGAATCTTCAGATTTTAAAATTTAAATTTGAACTTAAGATTTCCAAGTAAACTTGGATTTTTCTCAGTTTGATTTTCAACCTTGGTTTTTGATTCCAAGATTTCAAATTTTATTACCTGGGCGTTTGGCAAGAAAAACCAATTTGAGAAATTCGAGTAATGTCAAAGATTTTTTTTTGAAATACCCAAGAAAACGATTAAAAGATTTTACACTTTTCGCAATTACAGTAATTCCCTATTTGGGATGTTACATTTATACTCCGAAGAGTACACGTAGGGACAACGTCCGCGTCTTATTTATACTCCGTAGATTGTATGGGAACATCAACCACGTCTTATTTATACTCCAGAGAGTACGGCAGGGACAAGACCCACGCGTGCGCGGGAACATCCGCATCTTGTTTATACTCGGTAGAGTGCACAGGGACAATATCCGCGTCTTATTTATACTCCGTAGAGTGCGTGGGAATATCAATCACGTCTTATTTATACTCCGGAGAGTACGCGCAGGGACAACACCCACGCGTGCGCGGGAACATTCGCGTCTTATTTATACTCGATAGAATGCACAAGGACAACATCCGCGTCTCATTTATACTCCGTAGAGTAACGCTGCATCTTATTTATACTCCGTAGAGTGCGCGCGGAGGCGGACCTCGACGCTGCGTCTTATTTATACTCCGTAGAGTGCGCGCGAAGGCGTCCCCTCGCACGTCTTTGTTTATACTCACAGGGGTGCGCGCGCGAACGCGTGTCTTTGTTTATACTCACAAAGAGTGCGCACAGGAACGCGTGTCTTTGTTTATACTCACGGAGAGTGCGCCGCGAACGCGTCTTTGTTTATACTCATGGAGAGTGCGTGCGGAGGCGAGCCTGCGTCTTAGCAGGGAATAAGAGCAATTTTGCAAACGGTGAACTTTATTGAATTCCCGTTTGCGCGGGTGAGCGATTACAAGACAGAGTACTAACCACTAGTCGCTCGAGGGCTTGAGTAGCAGTGCCTGCCGTTGTCGTGGCGGCAAGATAGGGCACGCTGGGAGCCTCTACTGCAGGAACGACCCACGTGGGAGCCCGGCGGGGTGCTTCTTGGAGCCGCCGAGAGCCTTTGAGCTGTCGCGCCCACTCTAAGAATCCCGTTGAACCTCGCAGTGCGAGCCTCGGGTACCGAGTTCTATGCGCCGGGCCATATCCTGATCGCCGTGGGTGGTGATGATACCTCGCGGGCCTGGGAGCTTCATGCATAAGAAGACGTGGTGTGGGACTGCCCCGAAGGAATTGAGGGTTGGTCGCCCCAATATGGCGTTGTAAGGGTACGGGATATCGACGACGTCGAAGGTGACGTCTTCGCTCCTCACGTTGTCATCCTGGCCAAAAGAGACTTGCAGGTATATCTGGCCCAGCGCCCCATCTGGTCGAAGGCCGCTGCAAAAAAAATGTTTGCGGCGCTTCCCCCATCGATTAGGATGCGCTTGATGTCACATCCTGCGATGGCGACCTGGATGACCAGGGGATCTTGGTGGGGGAACTCCACGCCCTCGGCGTCGGCGGGTATGAAGGTAATTTCGTGCTGTGCCCAGTTCGGCGATGCCTACGCCGGGAATGCCGCCACGTGGTGTAGCCTCCGCGCGTAGGCCTTTCGCTGTCGCACCGAGGCGAACTCTAGCGAGGATCCCCCGGAGATAACGTTTATAACCCTGCGTTGGGCTCCCTCCGGAGCTTGGATCCGCAGGGGGCTCTCCTGAGTTTGCTGCACGTGGGCTTGAATCCGCAGGGGCCCTCCTGAGGCTGCAACCCTTGATCCTGGATCCGCATGGGGCCTTCCAGGGGTTGCTGGACGTGGGCCACGACGGGCGGCCGCACCTCGAGGTTTCTATCCCTGGCGACGCTCTGTCGAAGTGCTGCGATGGTGGTGCATGCGCGCGTGTCGTGGCTGCCTCGACCATGTACCTCGCACCACTGGCCGTGGTGCTGGTCGTCATATTCCGCGTGGGTCTTATCATCGCGACCCCGACCGCGCCCCCAGCCCCGGCCCCGGCGAGCCCTGCCGCCGCGGCCAGCGGGGCCGTTGTCTTCGGAGACGCCCTCAATGTCGAAGATGTAGCGGGCTCTCCGAGACTTCTGTTGACCACGCTTAGGCTTGTCGCCCAACGATTCCTTGTACTGGGTGTCCTTACGCTCGGGGGTGTCCCTCGATGGCTCCTGCTTGCGTTTTCCCTTCAAGGAGCCTTCCTTCGGCGGGTCTCCGTTCTTCGTCGTGCCCTCCGCCTGATTGGTGTCGGAGTCATCACCTTGGCACCGCCGCGCGTCTTCTTCCGCTCTGGTGTACTTTTCCATCTTGTCAAAGAGCTTGGCCACCGTCTTGATTGGTTTTCGCACGTCGTATTCAGCCAGCGACCCCGGGCGGAGGCTCTATACCACTGTGTTGATGATGGTTGTCTCGTTGACATCCTTGACTTGGTAGCGGACCTTCACGAAGCGCTTGAAGTATTCCTAGAGCTTCTCTGAGGGTTTTTGCTTGACAACGAAGAGCTGATCCACGTTGACACGCTCGACGTAGTTCCCCTGGAAGTTGTTATAGAGGCCGTCGCGGATCTATTCCCATGCGTAGATGGAGTTTGGCTCTATGGTGAAAAACCAAGAGAGTGCCACTCCCTGCAACGCGAGAGGGAGTCCTTTTGCTTTCGTGGTGTCGTCCCCGCCTGTAGCCTCAGTGGCGGTCTCGTACACGCGCACGAACTCCCGAGGGTCCGTGTCACCTTTGTATGGCTCGATGGCGCGGGGAACTTGAAGTCCTCCGGCCATGCCGACTGCTGCAGGCCCGCAGAGAGTGGGGACTCCGGGTCCACGCATCGCAGCAGGACGCGGCTGGAGGTGGGGGCGTCGCGGCTATCCGCCCGTTCTGGCGTGGGCTCTAGCGTGACCACCAGTGGGGTCTGCTGACTTCGAGCCTCTTGCATATCCCGCACGGCTCCTTGGAGATCCGCTAACTCCCGCTGGAGCATGCCGATGGCTGTCAGCAGGGCGTTCTCCACTGTTGGCGTAGCCGGGGCAATCGGCGCACCTAGTTGCACTACCGGGACAGCGGCGACCACGGCCTGCGCTCCCAGGTTGCCTGATGTGCCGGCGCGATAGACTCCGGAGTTGGTGACGAGGCCCGCATTGCAGCTGGAACCGCTCACCGCTCCCGCACCGAGTGTAAGGATGGCGGCCGTGCCAACATGGGTGCCAGCGTTACCGCCCCCGACTACCCGATCGGTGCTGCCGGTGTCGACTATCACGCCAGTGGCAGAGTCCAACGTCGCTCGCAGGGCGGGGTCGGCCGTTGCGCCGGCGGTGAGGTCGATCGTCGCTCGCAGAGCTGGGTTGGCTGTTGCGCCGGCGGTGGGGTCGATCGTCACTCGCAGGGCGGGGTCGGCCATTGCGCCGGCGGTGCGGTCAATCGTCACGCCATGAGCATCTGTGTTCGTGGCTGCCGCACCCGTGCCGTCGTCCACACTCACGATTGCTGACGCCGAAACTCTGGTGTTGACGCGGGACTCCGCCACACCCCCTTCTTCTTCTTCGCCGCCGATGATGAAGCTTTTTTCGGTGCCATCCTTCTTCCGATCTTGAGGCTTGCTCTTGTCCTCCCCATGGACGGCGTCACCTGTTGTGATTACAGACCAAACAGAGAGAGAGGTATGGCAGTGGAGAGTTAGGTGAGCAATACTTAGGATTTCCCCATGGCCTGGATGACATATATATATACTCCCATGGGGAGTGTCTTTACAATAGTACCCTTACATTTGAGTATCCCTCTCAAGGGCATTTATGCCATTATACATGTCCTATTTTGGGCTTTATGACCTTCTAACAGGCCGGCTGGGCTTAGGTGGGGGCCACCCCTACAACAGTGACCAAGTCGTAAATGCCATAAAAATGACTCTGAGCATGTGTTCCTATCATTTGAATTTCTCACTATGGAGTTATTTTCACCAACTAAACAATCAATATTATCATCATTTGATAATTCATCAAGAAACTAAAGACCATCATCATGAGTTCCAATATGCACTAATTTCCCATTGAGTAATATTTCAACTCTTCCTTTTCCAAATAGTATGTCATAGCCAATATATTCTAACTGAGCAATAGAGATTAAATTTCTTCTCATGCTAGGTGAATAATAATTTTCCTCCATTGGGGAGTTTTAGGACATCATTTCCAATTCCAAGTACATTAGCTTTGCCATTAGGACCTAAGAAGGTATATCTATTTCCTCTTGGAATTGTTTGCATAGAAGTGAAATCTCCATTATCTCTACTAATTGAGAAGTAGCACCAGAATCGACAACTTAACTATTTGGAAAAGTAGTAATAAGTAAAGATTCAGTGCATATAAAAATATTAGACATACCGTTAGATGAAGAATTGCCTTTACGCTCAGCTGGTTGATTGTTTTGATTTTTTTTGCTCATTCTATTTCTTCTTCTTCTCACAGTCTGCCCTGAAATACCCATACTGACCATAGTTGTGACACTTGAAATTCTTGTACTTTTCATTCCTCTGAATTAAGTTATAATTTCCACGATCAACCCGATCGCGTTTCTTGTTAAGCTTTTCTCTCAAATCACCATTACACTTCCTCTTTTGCCAATTCCTTTTATTATTGCCTTTTTCTTCTCCAAGGTGTAACTCGGAAGTATTTCTTTCCATTCCCTGAGAGAGTTTTCTATCTTCTTCCATAAGCAAATGATATCTCAGAGTGTGTATATTAAATATCCTTTCAGAATGACAAAAAATATATCGTAAATTGTTCCTATGAATTTGGTAAAAAGTTTAGAACAATCATGGTCTGCACTTCTTCAGAAAAAGGATAGCTAGTATTTTTTTAATTCCTCTGTTAAAACACAGAGTTTATTGAGATGCACATTAAGTGAAGGGCTATCAAATATCTTAATAGAGAAAAAACGATTAACAAGATTAAATACTTTAATAAAAGATGCTTTATCAAAATCTTGTTCTAAACTACGTATTATTTTTTCACGTATTTATATTGTCACTGTCTACTTTCCGACGCAGATCGGCGACGGAGAGATGCGTCACGTCATTTTTGCACACGGCAGGCGAGGTGCCGAGGAAACACCCACGAGACCGAAGACTGAAGACCAAAGGAAAAAAATTCGGCACATCAATTTCCTCAAAACGTGCGACGAATCCTTGGCCTCCCGCGCGGACCGTCCGCAAGATTAATCACGTTGTGATGCTTTGTTGGTTTTGATGAGATGACCCGTGCGTTGTTGAGGCTGACTCCAATAATTGATCGAGCTGAAATTCCACCCGAGAAGGAAAAACAATCTGGACGTGGAGTTGATGGAGTTAATGCTAAAATCTGAACGTGTGAGTTAATGCTTAATCAATCAATAATCCTTTGATGAATCCATGCAGTCACTCGGGCTGTTGGCCTGAACAAGCCTCTTCATCACTTCCCGCGCGCGTGGCCCACAGACGGGGGGTCGTCTGTAAGAGCCTCGAATCTGATATACAGACAGCTAAAAAGACAGATCATACAATGGACTGTCTGTTTCACTGTCTGCAAGCTATTTAATGTGTTACATGTAGCCAAGATCAATCATGAATATCATTTTGTATACTATTGTGTTGCTATTTGATAGGAACAAAACCATATGAAAGCAATAGCTCACCACTGGATTTCTTCCCATAGGATATGAATACCTGAAGAGTATAAATAGAAACGGACAGGGGTTAACAGGTAATATATGCATGAAAAAGCTGATGACCCTTGGACTTAACCCATACAGAACATGATCAGGACAAATTCAAATTTTATTCCATGTAGCCCACCTGAAGTCAAGTATGTGATGTCTGTACAAATGAAAATGGATAAAATGAATGGAGTGCAGAGCTTTAGTGGACAAGGCCTGAATATCAAGACTCAAGAAGACTCGGATCTTAAAATACCAGCCTCTTGACCACTACGCTAAATGAAAGAGTAATAAGATTTCAGCTAACCATATTCTCAAGGTTGAGCTAAAATTCCCAATTCTGAAACATCAAATGAATATGCTGAATGGGCTTTTGAAAACTTGCACTCGTACTGATGTAGTTATCATCATTACCTATAGATTAAAAGTTACTGATTGCCTCTTGATAATTAATTTGGCAGGAAGAAAACTGAGAATGGATCTAAAGCACAAATGCAAACTGTTACCTGCTCACCTGGTTGATATGAACGGTCTGAAGGAAAGCGCGTAGGCTACGATAGCAGAAAATAAAAAATTTCTACCGTGCACACCAGGACATCATGCTAAGGAGGGATCATAGATCGTTACCACTAGACGCGCAGCGCAGCGGAAGAAGAGTTGGAGAAGCCGATCCAACCACGCGCGTCGAGGTAGTAGTGGAAGTCGCCGATCGTCCCGAACAGATCGTCTCCTCCACGCGATCAACCACACCATGAGAGGATCCAATCTGTAGATTGTTGATGCCGATCAACGCCGCAATGAGCAGCGCCTCCACCGGTATCCACACGTCCGGGGCTGGAGCGCCGGTCGCGAGTGTACTAGCACTCGCGAGCGGCTAGGGTTTGGCTCGGGAGGTGGCGGCTAGGGTTTTGCTCGGGAGGAACAGAAGCGTCCATCCCTCAGCCCCCCGCCTCCAAATATATAGACCTCCTCACTTGGGCCTCGTGGACCGAGGCCCAATAGGAGTCTATCTGGATCTCTATCCGAATTGAGCCCACATCCGAATCACGTTCGAATTAGTGTTCCAACCCGTTAAGTGTGTGACCCTGTAGGTTCACATATACTTGGTCGCGACCCGGAAACGCCTTTCCGGTCACCTTGTTAATAGCGGCCTCTAGCAAGACATATTAACCCCAAAGTATATGTAAAGATCATATCGGCTGAACCTGTAATGTTCTCATGTACGAATCCCTTTACCTCACGATATAGATTAAGCTCAAGGCGAGTCCTGTGTCATCCTCTTAATAGCTCAATCACTCTCTCGATTCCGTGATGGATTATAAACTCGTGATTGACTCCTCAATCACCTTGGCATGACCATGCACTTTCATAATCCATTACATCGAGGGGCCCAGAGATATCTCTCCCATAAGGAGGGGCAAATTCTATCTTGATCATTTACATCCCACTACATGTTTCATAGCAAACCCGAAGACTACTTTTATGACTACCCAGTTACGGAGTAGTGTTTAGTAGTCCCAAAATAAGCTACTACGCATGTTGGGAACCATGATGATCTCAAGTCTAAGGATTCCACATAAACACTATTTGAGACCAACTGATGACACATGGAATCTCTGCAGTGTCTCATGGCGGGTCTATCCAACATATGTTCACTAACACATGTCCATATTATTGATTTGGTATCTCCATACCATGATCCATGAGACATGATCATCAATCAATACATATGCTGATCTTCGAATCATATTTGTTCCTCATATGATGTATAATCAGGGATCATTTAGAAATAGCAACATTTTGGCATTAAGAGTCTCATGAATAAGTCACATACTCATTGATCAATAATGATAATGTCTATTTCAAGGAACAAACTAATGCATCATAAACATAGTATGTGATATATATAACATCTCCATGTTGCCTCTAGGGCATATCACTAACAGTCTCCCACTTGCACTAGAGACAACCATGTAGGTATCTAATACCCATTGCCCTAGTGTGAGCCTCATGCTTTGGCTGGGGAAGCGGCTTTGTCAACGGATCTGCAATGTTCAAATCCGTTTGTACTTTGCATATCTTCACATCGCCTCTCTCCACAATCTCGCGGATGAGATGAAATCGCCGTAGAATGTGCTTGGACTTTTGGTGCGATCTAGGCTCCTTGGCTTGCGCAATGGCCCCACTATTGTCACAGTCGAGGTCCATTGGGCTGGAGGCACTAGCCACCACACCAAGCTCAGAAACAAATTTCTTGATCCAAACAGCCTCTTTAGCAGCTTCAGAAGATGCTATGTACTCGGCTTCTGTTGTAGAATCAGCAACCGTCTCCTGCTTGGAACTCTTCCAGTTCACCGCACCGCCATTCAGGCAGAACACAAATCCAGATTGCGATCTAAAATCATCTTTGTCAGTTTGGAAGCTAGCATCAGTGTAACCATTTACAACGAGCTCTTCCTCACCCCCATAGACGAGGAACACATCTTTAGTTCTTCTCAAGTACTTCAAGATGTTCTTTACGGCAATCCAGTGACTTTCACCTGGATCTGACTGGTATCTACTTGTAGCACTTAAAGCATACAAGACATCTGGACGTGTACAAAGCATGGCATACATAATGGACCCCATAGCCGAAGCATATGGAATCGCATTTATTTTATCCCCCTCATCAGGTGTACTAGGACACTGACTCTTGCTAAGATTTATACCATGTGACATAGGTAGGAAGCCTTTCTTGGAATCCTGCATATTGAACCTTTTCAACACCTTGTCAATGTACGTATCTTGGCTTAATCCAATTAGCCTTCTTGATCTATCCCTATAGATCTTGATGCCCAGAATATATGCCGCCTCTCCTAAGTCTTTCATAGAGAAACTATTTTTCAGTGAAGACTTAACAGATTCGAGCATAGGAATGTCATTTCCGATCAGTAATATGTCATCCACATATAAAACCAGAAACACGAGTGCGCTCCCACTAGACTTTTTGTAAACACAAGGCTCTTCCTCGTTCTTGATGAAACCAAACCCTTTGATTACTTCATCAAAACGAATGTTCCAACTCCAAGATGCCTGCTTTAATCCATAAATGGATCTTTGCAGCTTGCATATCTTTCCAGCTGATTGTGGATCGACAAAACCCGTGGGCTGTGTCACTTAGATTTCCATTAAGGAAAGCTGTTTTGACATCCATTTGCCAAATTTCATAGTCGAAATAAGCAGCAGTCGCTAGAATGATCCGAATAGACTTTAGCATTGCGACGGGCGAAAAAGTTTCATCATAATCAACACCTTGAATTTGTTTGAAACCTTTGGTCACCAATCGCGCTTTATAGATGTGAACATTTCCATCTATGTCTATCTTTTTCTTGAAAATCCATTTGCACTCAATGGTTTTAACACCATCAGGTGGATCAACCAAGTTCCAAACTTGATTACTGTGCATGGATTCAATTTCGGATCTCATGGCTTCAAGCCATTTCTCAGAGTCTGGTCCCACCATCGCTTCTTCATAGGTTTTAGGCTCATCGTTGTCTAACAACAATATGTCCCGTTGTTGAGTAGTCAAGAACATGTACCTCTCAGGTGCACGACGTGACCTCTCTGACCTACGTGGTGCCGGTGTGTCCACAACAGGTTCTTCAACAGTTTGTTCATCCTGTTGTGGTTCTGTAGGAGCTGAAATGTTTTCAGGTGTTTCCCAAATTTCTTCAAGTTGCACCATGCTCCCACTATCCCTTCTTGAGAGAAACTCTTTCTCTAAGAAGACACCATGCCGGGCGACAAACACTTTGCCTTCTTCTTGATTATAGAAGTAATATCCTTTTGTTTCCTTAGGATACCCGATAAAGAAGCATTTATCAGATTTAGGACTGAGCTTATCAGATTGTAAACGTTTTACATAAGCCTCACATCCCCAAATCTTAAGAAAAGACAAGCTAGGACGTTGTCCTGTCCACATCTCATATGGTGTCTTTTCTACTGATTTTGATGGAACCCTGTTTAGTGTGAAAGCGGCTGTTTCAAGAGCGTACCCCCAAAAAGACAACGGAAGATCACTTTGGCTCATCATGGAGCGCACCATATCAAATAAGGTGCGATTTCTCCGTTCAGATACCCCATTCCATTGAGGTGTTCCTGGCGGAGTCAATTGTGGAACAATTCCACAATCCTTCAGATGATTGCCAAACTCATAGCTCAAATACTCGCCTCCACGATCAGATCGTAGAAACTTGATTGTCTTGCCTAAATGATTTTGCACTTCATTTTGGAATTCTTTGAACTTTTCAAAGGATTCAGACTTATGCTTCATCAGGTAGATATACCCATATCTACTAAAGTCATCAGTAAAAGTTATGAAGTACTAAAAACCACCTCTGGCTGTTGAGCTCATTGGTCCACACACATCAGAATGTACGAGTGCCAATACGTCACTTGCCCGTTCACCTTGACCGGTGAAAGGTGCCTTTGTCATCTTGCCAAGTAAACAAGATTCGCATGTCTCAAATGATTCAAAATCAAATGAGTGCAGAATACCATCTCTATGGAGCTTCTCCATGCGTTTCTCATTTATGTGACCTAAGCGACAGTGCCAAATAAACGTGGGATTCAAATCATTCGAACGTTGCCTCTTTGCATTAATGTTATAGACCGGTGACTCTTCAAGAGTAAGAACATATAACCCATTCACCAATGGAGTATGACAATAGAACATATCTTTGAAATAAAGAGAACAACCATTGTTCACAGATCTAAAGTCATAACCTTCTGCTTGCAAACATGAAGCAGAAATAATGTTCTTGGAAAGAGATGGAACACAATAACAATTATTCAATTCCAAAACTAATCCTGAAGGTAAAGACAATGGCATGGTGCCAACAGCGACCGCAACAACTTTTGCTCCATTGCCAACGCGAAGATCCACTTCGCTCCTCCTCAAACTTCTACTTCTTCTTAGCCCCTGCAACGATTTGCAATGGTGAGCAACCGATCCGGTATCAAATACCCAAGAATCAGTGGATGAAGTAGCAAGATTGATCTCTATAACATTTATACCTGGAGAGGAAGTCGTACTTCCCTTCTTCTTCTCAAGATCCTCCAAGTACTTTGGGCAGTTCCTTTTCCAATGACCTGATTGCTTACAGTAGTAACAATCTGCATTAGGAGCAGCGCCCTTCTTGACTTGCTTGGCCTTAGAACTGCTCGCGATCTCATCGGGAGCTAACTTTCTTTTGACCGCGCCTTTCTTGACATTGGGCTTGCCCTTGCCTTTCTGCATCATCATCACATGATTGCTGCTTTTCTTAATGCTTTCCTCGGCAGCTTTTAGCATCCCATGCAACTCTGCCAAGGTCTTATCCATGTTGTTCATGTGATAGTTCAGTATGAATGGCTCAAAGCTCGGGGGGAGCGACTGGAGAATCACATCAGTAGCCAACTCTTGGCTAAGGGGAAAACCAAGCTTTTCCAGACTCTCAATGTAGCCAATCATCTTAATCACATGAGGGCTGACGGGATTCCCTTCTGCAAGCCTGCACGCAAACAAGGACTTTGAAGTGTTGAACCTCTCAGCCCTTGCTTGGTTCTCAAACATACCACGCAACCCCACAATGATATTGTAGGCATCTGTGTTCTCATATTGCTTCTGAAGCTCAGAGGACATTATGGCAAGCATGAGACAGCTCACATCAAGGCAATCATTCGTTTGCTTCTCATAAGCTCTCCGTGCAGCCGCAGTAGCATTATCAGGCAAGTCATCAGGATAAGGAGACTCAAGGACATACTCCTTGCGCTCTTGCTTGAGAACAATTCTCAAGTTGCGATACCAATCCATAAAGTTCGTTCCATTGAGTTTTTCTTTCTCAAGAATAGATCGCAAATTAAAAGAACTGGATGCAGCATTAGTTGACATGATCTACAACAAAGAATATGCAAAGTTTAGCACTATGTTTATGTTCATCTTTTATTAAACTATTTAACAAAAGACTCCCACTATGTGTTTTGCAACAAAACTCCCTCTAAGTTACATAGTGGGTCAAGATCCTCATTTCACTAATTCCTAGTGAGCTTTGGCATCACAGCTAGAAAACTAGTGACATGGGTAAGCAACACCTTGCTAATCACATCCCTATGTGACTCTTGCTTGTTGGGTGACATCAATATGCCCCGGCCCCAACCTATGCACCAAGGTCCAAAACTGTTTTGATAATCTTGTTAAGTAAACCAAATGCTTCCGCATGTAGATGTCCGACATCTACCCCAAATAATGATGATAACCGACGGCACTCTACTTTGGTAGACCTACCATGCGGTGATCATTATCTTTTGGTGCAACATATGGAAGGGCATGAACACCTAATTTTATGAGGGATTCTATCCTACCAAAGCAACATATCATTGCATAAAAATAAGATAGATAATATCACAGATAAACACATTTAACTGTGAAGTAGTATGGCCCAAAAAATGGTGATCTCCATCTCCATGTAGGTGTAGACGATCTCCATCCTCCACATCACTCCTTTAGGCCACCATGCTTGAAAGCGTGTAACCTCAAAACTAGGCTACTACCTATAATAGCTAGAAATTGAAGATTACAAAGATAGATTCAAGCATTAAGGTCGACACGCAGGTCGTTAAATACAATATAGACAGCTAACAATAGCTGAAATAATCATGACACGCAGGCCATGAACGAATGTTACATGCATCACATACATCTCATACGTTCCAATAAGATATAGGGCCATACTATTCACATCATTCTCTGCAAAAACAAGTTAGACGTAGAATCGTATTCTACCTAACGATGTGAACCCAAGACGCTATACAAGGCGGGTTTCAGGGCAGCGCCCTGAACACCCTACGAAATTTACAGATCCAATCTATGAAATCGCAATGGAAAAACTATTCGGCACAACCACCTTATGCCGATCCGAGACATTCTCTAGGACGCTAGTTTTTCCACTGGGCCGAGGCCATCAGATCCGTAACCTACTAGTATTCGACATAACCATCTTATGCCGATCCGAGACATTCTCTAGGACACTAGATTTTCCATTGGCCTGAGGCTATCAGATTCATATCCTACTAGTATTCGACATAACCACCTTATGCCGATCCGAGACAATCTCTAGGGCACTAGTAGTGATACAATCTGCGCCTCATCTAACCCCTATTCACCGATTGATCTCATCAACCCGTGCTACCAACGATTCATCACATGAACCGATTGATCTAGACTGTAATAGATCCAATCTACTACAACCGCATATCAACATATGCGCTGATCCAGATCGCAAACTAAGCAAGATGGCTCTGATACCACTTAAGGAAAGCGCGTAGGCTATGATAGCAGAAAATAAAAAATTTCTACCGCGCACACCAGGACATCATGCTAAGGAGGGATCATAGATCGTTACCACTAGACGCGCAGCGCAGCGGAAGAAGAGTTGGAGAAGCCGATCCAACCACGCGCGTCGAGGTAGTAGTGGAAGTCGCCGATCGTCCCGAACAGATCGTCTCCTCCACGCGATCAACCACACCACGAGCGGATCCAATCTGTAGATTGTTGATGCCGATCAACGCCGCAATGAGCAGCGCCTCCACCGGTATCCACACGTCCGGGGCTGGAGCGCCGGTCGCGAGTGTACTAGCACTCGCGAGCGGCTAGGGTTTGGCTCGGGAGGTGGCGGCTAGGGTTTTGCTCGGGAGGAACAGAAGCGTCCATCCCTCAGCCCCCCGCCTCCAAATATATAGACCTCCTCACTTGGGCCTCGTGGACCGAGGCCCAATAGGAGTCTATCCGGATCTCTATCCGAATTGCGCCCACATCCGAATCACATTCGAATTAGTGTTCCAACCCGTTAAGTGTGTGACCCTGTAGGTTCACATATACTTGGTCGCGACCCGGAAACGCCTTTTCGGTCACCTTGTTAATAGCGGCCTCTAGCAAGACATATTAACCCCAAAGTATACGTAAAGATCATATCGGCTGAACCTGTAATGTTCTCTTGTACGAATCCCTTTGCCTCACGATATAGATTAAGCTCAAGGCGAGACCTGTGTCATCCTCTTAATAGCTCAATCACTCTCTCGATTCCGTGATGGATTATAAACTCGTGATTGACTCCTCAATCACCTTGGCATGACCATGCACTTTCATAATCCATTACATCGAGGGGCCCAGAGATATCTCTCCCATAAGGAGGGGCAAATTCTATCTTGATCATTTACATCCCACTACATGTTTCATAGCAAACCCGAAGACTACTTTTATGACTACCCAGTTACGGAGTAGTGTTTAGTAGTCCCAAAATAAGCTACTACGCATGTTGGGAACCATGATGATCTCAAGTCTAAGGATTCCACATAAACACTATTTGAGACCAACTGATGACACATGGAATCTCTGCAGTGTCTCATGGCGGGTCTATCCAACATATGTTCACTAACACATGTCCATATTATTGATTTGGTATCTCCATACCATGATCCATGAGACATGATCATCAATCAATACATATGCTGGTCTTTGAATCATATTTGTTTCTCATATGATATATAATCAGGGATCATTTAGAAATAGCAACATTTTGGCATTAAGAGTCTCATGAATAAGTCACATACTCATTGATCAATAATGATAATGTCTATTTCAAAGAACAAACTAATGCATCATAAACATAGTATGTGATATATATAACATCTCCATGTTGCCTCTAGAGCATATCACTAACACGGTCTGTAGTGAAAACTATTCCTTGCGATGACTTATCAAAATCCAAGAATGTTTCCACCTGGAAAAGTTATTTTGCTAATAAGTAAAATTCTACAGCACTGTGAAAGTCAGAAGACTTGCGAAATAATGATAAAAAGTAAAACAATGGGACCCAAGTAATGTAAAAAGTAAAACAATGGGACCTGGGATTCTTAAGGACTTCTGTGCATTGTTGATAATGTTTCATTGTAAAAAAAATACAAAATGTAATACCTCAGGGCTATGGTTAAGCATATCTGCCCAAGGAACTAGTGCAACCCTTCCATCCATTGATGGCAAACGAACCTGCAAAATAGTCCAGTGCACATTCTTATTTAGCAGAAAATGGTAGCAACAGCAAGCAAAAGCTGTCACATTCGTAATCAAAGGGCTATTACATAAGAAGAATTAGAAGTAAAAACAAGGTTTGCATCAGATTTACTACCCTCGTAGTACTTTATCTTGCATCAGATTTACCACCACCACAATCAAGCTTCTACTCATGCTTCACAGAGAACTGCAGCACCAGGGTCTTGTCCTTGTTGCTGAACTCAGGGTACTCCGCCGAAATGGCGTAGAACCTGTAGAACCTGATGTCATTAACTACACAATACCAAGACAAAAATATTATTTTAACATGATTGTTGATAAGAGCAGATAAGTAAAATCTGGTTCCTCCTGTCGAACATGTTTCCCTACCACAAGTATTCTAATTTTTTGGAGCATTCTCAGACTGATTTAACAGTGAAATTGAAAAACAGATATTTAGCATCCAAAAGCTAGTTTTTTTCCTTTGGAATCTCAAAGAGATTTACTTACAAACAATACGTTCTTTGTTTGGCAAAGCAGAGGTATGTAACAGTTTGTTGCTTAAAAGACGGCCAACAAATTAGTAGACAGGAGTAAATCTAATCACGAGCATAGCAGAAGGAAATGCCGCAAGGCAGCTGACTGGAACACATCGTCTGTGACCGAAAGGAGGAAAAACTAGGAATCAAGAACCAAACTTTTTTGTGCTAAAACTCACATCAAGAACACTAGCTCACGAAACAAGAACACACTGCTCATCCCTCCCGTGATAAATCAGAGCAAAAACACCAAAAGGATCCCCCAACTCCCCTGAATATTTCCCCTAATCCAGTATACAAGTGCATTGCAAGGCCTAAAGAACCAGAAAAGGCAACGGAAGAAGCAGCCAAGAACCACACAAGAACCCAAAATCTCCCCCAAGAATCGGCGAAGAACTGACCTTTCCTGCAAAAAGAACCAAGAAACATGCTAATCGCAAGAACTAGAGCACCCACCATGCTGCGACGCCATGAAGTGGAGGAGAGGGCGGAGGTGTCGAGGTGGGTGTGGCGTCGTCGCGCATGGCCGGCCAGAGCCACTCGAACACGAGGTGGCTGCGGTACACCGACCCAGGAGGCGGCGCCGGCTGCGCGGGGCGCCCACGCCGCCGGAGCGCGGCCACCGTCACGCTTGCGCGGCCGCCGCGCGGGAAGATATGGAGCTGGGGATGGATTTGGCGCGTAGAGAAACCAGAGTACGCGCGCGCCGCGCGGGATCTGAGTGCGGTGGAGTCGCGGAGACGAGGGCCGTACAACGCTGCCGCGCTCGTCGGTTCGGCCTCGGTCCACGGGCCCTCACCGTCGCCTCGCGAGGCGACGGGGCGAGCGTCTGTGAGCCCCAGCCGAGGGTTTTTTTAGAAAAAAGCCGTCTCCGAGACGGGATAAAGACGGGCGTTGTACATGCCAAGCAGATGCGACGCGCCATGCCGGCAGTCGGCCCGAGGCAGCTGCCGCGCGCTTCCCGCGCGCGTGACCCGCTCGGGTTTGAGGACTGATGCGCGTGAATCCACCGTGCTTCTTCAACGAGACGCCGTACATACCGCGCGATTCGATGAGATGCAGCGTGTGCCGTGAGGCCAAGGACCAAACCATCTGATCACCACCACGCAAGACGAGTGTAGAATGGCTCTAATACCAATATTAGATTTTCATAAATTCTAGATTAATTTTATAGAGGCTTTTTGATCTATCATCTATTTTTGTCTTATCAGTAGTGCCGCTCACAATGCATAATGAGGCTAGAGAGTAGGGACCTATTTATAGACTCCACTTCCAGATATTATAAATTGAGCCACCTATTTCCGGTATCTCGTAAGACTCCTGAACGATGTCATCAATCACGATCAGATAGGCTAGTTTTATAAGTCTAAAATATATTAGTCCCAAGCATACATGTGTGAGTCAAGCGTCATGATCCGGTTGTTTATGAGATCAATTCCAATCTGATCATGAGGGTCAACAATCTGCAGAGCCGATCCTGCAAAACAAACCTAGCTATTCCACCCTCTGTGTTGTGTCTGAGTTAAACAAATGCATGCATATCAAATTTCAGTAGACTTGATCTCAATAAATATGTCTACCATATTCTAGCACAACCGTCCTTGGCACCTCGAGTTAAATTCCGCATCAAAAATATTCCCTATCACTTGCATTAATAATATGAATAATTCCACACTGAGTAAAGTAGACAATAACCATAATAAATATTGAAAGCCACATAAAATTCCCAACACTTGTATCCTATATTGCAAAACTTACAGACTGAGCCCATTGTACATGGCCTAAGTTTCAATTCTCTATTACATGCTCTGCTTGGAATATTATATTGATGCTTAGAAATAATTCCTCATGTAGCATTATGCTTAATAACCCTAATTTTATGATTAGCACATGATTAAATATTTGTAAGGGAGAGGAGAGGGATTTTAAACCCCATGGTTCTCAATCTTTTAGTATAGCAACCATCGCAGCAAGTACAAGAACCATATCTATAATTTACATGGACCACTTTTAGTTAAACTAATTTAACACAAACAAGAAATCAACAACCTTCATTAATTGTAGCTGAGCAAAGCAAAAGAGAATGTTTGTTACCTGCAATGGCCATAGGTAGGGTTGCAAATGGAGTGGAGAGTTTTCGACCATCCAACTGACCAAAAGCATTCGGATCTGATTCGGAGCACAAAAACGGATATCTTGCTTTTTTTTTTTCAAATTTTGGATTTGGAACCAGATAGTTTTTCACAAATATGAGATTGGATTCGGAATACAAGTATCCATCGGATTCAGAGCTATCCGAGAATTTAACGGGATTGTATTCAATAAAATTATCCTAGATATCTGGTAAACTCTAGACCTATGAGTCATAACTTAGCTGATCTGCCCTATAGGCAAGTCCATTGGGCCATGGCCTTATGTGTACATGACTAGCCTCTCACTTGCTAGAGTGGGCTGGAGAGAGAAATCGACCCATGAGGTTTTTCCAGTATTAAAATTAGTTTTTATTTACAGAAAATACAGGAAATCCAAATAAGCTAAGAAAAATAGCAAATGAACTCAAAAAAAATTCCAAACAATTAAGGTAAATACTTTTGAACATAAGAAACTTAAAAAAATACTTTTGAATTTAATTGATATAGTCAAATTTGCTTGTTAAACTCCTAATGAGTTGCATTGGACACATATGGATTCTATTTGTTTTGCATGATATCCGACTAAATATTCATGACTAGAACAAACGGTATTCAGTGTGACATGTATTCGCTTTGCATTTGTGATCAAGACTATCTAAAACACTTGCACTAATGTAAGTTGGGGTGTCAACCTCAGTTCAAAAAAGTTGGGGTGTCTAGAACTAAGCCAACTGAGGTATAGGAGAAATTATATTGTATCATGGTTACACAGCGTGAGTTGTGTAACGACCCAATAGGGTACTAACATGTGGCGTGTAGCACTATCCCTGGCCAATGCCCCTGTGCCCGCCCCAGCTCTACCCCCAAGGCCCCAGCCCCCGCCCCGACCCCCCTCTCTGTCGATGCTGGCGCCGGGCTCGATCTCCCAGTCTCTGGCCGAGCACCCAAGATCCATGGCCTTGGGCTTGGGTGGAGTCACAGCCGGCGCCGGGGTCGCGGGGGTAGTGGGCGTGCATCGCCCAATCCTCCAAGGCAACGCTGGTGCCATCTGGCACGCCCACTTCGACCCCTGCCACGCCGGTCGACGCGTCCTCCCCCGCCGCTACTCCGTCCACCACCATCCCCGGTTGATTTGTAGCCATCCGCAGGAGCTCGCCGAACCCACGTCTTCCTCGCTGCCGGCCGCCGCAGCTGCCACCACCACCATTCCTCCTCCAAAGTGTCTCGGTGCAATTACTTTGGATAGAAGCACCCCACATCATCCTCTATCATCAAGCGTCGTCGCGCCTCTCCTTCACCCTAGGCTGCCGGCATTGGCGACCACATCACACCGCCCCTAGCCGATGATGCAAACCTGCCTCAGCACTCCCTCGGCTCCTTCGACCGCATGGGTAGGTTCCCCTTGGACCCATCCTACTCATGCTCATCTTGGTTTTTGTCCTCTCACTCTGACGCCGCCGTTCCCCAATCTTGCTCTACTGTCGGTCGCTCCGTGCAACCATCAACCCCTAGGATGACTGCTCCGACTACAGCACTGTCTCCTTCGACTGCTATCCCACCTCGGTGACCCATTCTTGGGCTTGCCCCTACCCCTTTGGCCACCGCCCACTTACGACTCCAGCTAATCCCTCCCACAGCGGCTGGTGCAAGGGTGGCAGCGGAGGACTTGGGTGCGAGGGTGGTTGAGTTGGTGGTGGACGGAGCAGAGGCGAGGGAGGACGTGTTGACTGGTGGGGCAGGGGTTGCGGTGGGCGTGCCAACCAGTGTTGGCATTGCCTTGGAGGACTTGGGCGGCATGCGCCCACAACCCCTACCACCCCGGCACCGGCCGTTGCTCCGCCCAAACCCAAGGCCATGGATCCCAGGGGCTCGGCCAGAGAATGGGAAATCAAGCTCGGTGTTGGCATCATCAGAGAGGGGGCGATCGTGGTGGGGGACCTCAGAGTGGGGGTAGGGCCTTGGGGGCCAGAGCTAGGGCCTTTGGGGCAAGCGCGGGGGCGTTGGCCCGGGACAGTGCTACACGCCACATGTATTAGTGTAGGTGATACAATAGAATTTCTCGAGGTGTAGGTGTGCATCCATCGATGTTTATTTCGCCTATCTAAGTTGTGCCAGCTATGTCAATTTTCCATGATATAGTAATCGTTTCTTGTACCTCTCCATGCTACTTAGTTTGTACTCCATGCTACTTAGTTTGTAATTTGTGTCGTTCCTCGTGGAGCAAATTGATAAACGCCATTATATTTTTTAGATGTAAAGGCAATTATATTCCTTCAATGTAAAATGTGTCATGTTAATCGAGAATGTAAAGAAGGGAGAACTTAGGCCATGCTATAAGGAGCTTTCGTTTCTGGCTTCTAAGTTTTTAATTTCATCTTTTTTTTGTTTTTTGAGCTTTTTTTCTTGTTTTTTGCATTGTCCGTGATGATATAACTTTTTTATTTTTTGAATTTAATTATGCAGAACAGGCTAATAATATCTACAACGTATTTTTAATCGCTATAGTAAAAAAACTAAAAGACTAGTTTACAAGCCGATTGGAGCACTACCTAAAATGCTTGCACTGATGTAAGTTGGGGTGTCAGTCTCAGTTCAAAAAAGACCAGAAAGAATTGAGCCAACTGAGGTGTAGGTCACTACTACAGAAAGCCTCATAGTAGACGCCTCATCACAGACGGTTTTGTGAAACCGTCTGTGATGAACACTATTACAGACGGTTGTAATTTGGAGGCCGTCTGTGGTATTTGTGGCGGGAAAAAGGAGTATCACAGACGGTCGGTCTATATTAAGAACCATCTGTGATAATCCCTGTGATGAACACTATTACAGACGGTTGTAATTTGGAGGCCGTCTGTGGTATTTGTGGCGGGAAAAAGGAGTATCACAGACGGTCGGTCTATATTAAGAACCGTCTGTGATAATCCCAGATTATCACAGACAGTTTTTAATAAAAAACCGTCTGTGATAATCTGGTTATCACAGACAGTTCTTAATTAAAAACCGTCTGTGATAATTGTGATAATTCAAAGACAGTTTTTAATTAAAAACCGTCTGTGATAATGGCACTAAGGCATTTATTGCGCTGCTCAGACCGCATCTGTCTTCATTTCGATCCAGATCTAGCCACTGCTGCGCACTTTTTCACTCGGGATGAAGCTAGGCGATTTCAGGCCAGTTAATTTGGTGGGAAGAGGCAGAGATTGAGCTTTGAAGATTCATACTTTCCTGGTTGCTCTAGATATGGTTAGTAATGAAATTTATTTTTTCTTTAATTGCATTACAATTTTGGTCTAAGTAATCCATGAGTGTTATTGAAGATGGTTAATTTGCAAAATTGTTGGTTATATAATAGCTGTTGTGTTTATAATATGAATTGAGCTAGCAAATTAAGTCTCAATATAATAAATGTGGCCGGTATATATGTAGTAATAATTAGTTAATCTAAATTTTAATACTAAGTTGTTATATATGTATGTAACGTAGGACCGAAGCTGGATGTATGCCGCGAGCTGTGTGAGTGAAGAGTACATTAATGGCGTGTCTGCTTTTATAAGAGCTGCCGAGGAGGATATGTTGAATAAGGGGGTGGAATATATGTGTTGTCCATGCACTGACTGCGAGAATTTGATGATGTTTAAGAACCGAGGGCAAATTGAAGCACACTTGATTCGGATGGGTTTCAAAAAGGATTATACGTGTTGGACCAGTCATGGCGAAGTGCATGATCATATGCCGCCAGATGACATCGCCGGTGAAGTGAATGATATGCCGCCGGATGACATCACCGGTGAAATGAATGACATGCTGCCGGATGATGTCGATTGTCGTTTGGATTCGGATAGGTTGCACGATGATAATCTAGATCAGATGCTTCGTGATGTAGAAGAGAACTATGATGAGAGAGAGTATGTTAAATTCCGGGGCTTGATGGAGGACTTGGAGAAACCTTTGTACACGGGCTGCAAGTACACGAGGTTGTCGGCCGTGCTTAAACTGTTGAAATTGAAGGCAAGCAACGGTTGGTCCGACAAGAGTTTCATGGCGCTGCTAGGTCTTTTAGCGGACATGCTTCCGAAGGGAAATGAGTTACCTAAAACCACGTATAAAGCCAAGAAGGTTCTTTGTCCGTTGGGAATGGAAGTAGAAAGAATACATGCATGCCCGAACGACTGTATCCTCTACCGTAAAGAGTATGCAAACATGCATGTATGTCCGGTATGCAACGCAACCCATACAAACGTAACAATCAATCAGATGATGGCGAGGGAACAGAGGCGAAGAAAGGACCTCCTGCTAAGGTGGCATGGTATTTTCCTATAATTCCCCGTTTGAAAAGGTTTTTTGCAAATCCAAAGGAGGCAAAACTGCTGCGTTGGCACTCGGAGGAGCGCAAGAAGGATGGAATGCTAAGACACCTTGCTGATTCCGCGCAGTGGAGAAACATCGATAGAAGTTTTGCAGACTTCGGTGCAGAACCAAGGAATATAAGGTTTGGACTGAGTACAGATGGAATGAATCCTTTCAGTAGCATGAGCAGTCGACATAGCACATGGCCCGTGACTCTCTGCATCTATAACCTTCCTCCTTGGTTGTGTATGAAGCGGAAGTATATTTTGCTGTCGATACTTATTCAAGGGCCAAAACAACCTGGGAATGATATTGATGTGTTCCTAGCACCGTTGGTGGAAGATCTAAAAGTACTGTGGAACGAAGGGGTACAGGTATGAGATGCATACAAACGAGAGAACTTCACTCTTCGCTCCTTATTGTTCTGCACCATAAATGATTATCCTGCCCTTGGTAACCTATCGGGCCATAGTACAAAAGGTGTCAAGCTTGTACTCACTGTTTAGATTGTACTGAGAGTGTCTGGCTGAACCACTCACGCAAAACCATCTACATGCGTCACCGCCGGTTCCTTCGGAGGGCTCACCCATACCGCAAGATGAAGAAACAATTTAACGGAGAGAAGGAAGACGGTTCAGCTCCAAGGCAATTAAGGGGACACGAGGTTTATGATATGGTTAAGGATTTAGATGTTGTCCTTGGAAAGGGACGTAAATTGAGGGCTCATGAGAAGAACACCTGGAAGAAGAGATCAATATTTTGGGACTTACCTTATTGGGAGTACCTAGATGTTCGACACTGCATCGACATCATGCACGTAGAAAAGAATGTATGCGACAGCTTGATTGGTCTCTTACTGAACATCTGTGATAAAACAAAGGACGGCGTCAACGCACGACTTGACTTGGCTGACATGGACATCAGGCCTGAGTTAGCACCGATAAGCACTGATAATGGACGAACGTACCTTCCCCCTACGTGTTACACTCTGTCCAAGGCTGAGAAAACAGAACTGTGCTAGTGCTTGCATGGTGTCAAAGTTCCGTCTGGTTACTCCGGCAACGTGAAGAAACTTGTTTCGGTGCAAGATTTGAAGTTAAATGGCATGAAGTCTCATGATTGTCATGTGCTGATGACACAGATGCTTCCTATTGCAATTAGAAATATTTTGCCGATCAAAGTCCGAGAGACAATCATGAGGCTATGTTATTTCTTTAACACAATTGCTCAGAAGGTCATCGATCCCGAAGGACTAGATGCTCTGCAGGACGGGGTGGTGATGACTCTATGTCATCTTGAAATGTATTTCCCTCCTTCGTTTTTCGATATCATGGTCCATCTCATTGTTCACGTTGTGTGGGAGATAAAAATGTGCGGGCCCGTATTCCTACGTAGCATGTACCCATTTGAGAGGTTCATGGGAATTCTCAAGTCCTACGTACGGAATCGTTCTCGCCCGGAGGGCAGCATCGTCGAAGGTTATGCAAGCGAAGAGGTCATTGAGTTTTGTGTCGATTATATGGCTCAAATTCAACCGATAGGTGTCCCTCAATCTCGTCATGAGGGGAGGCTGGAGGGTCTCGGAACTATCGGAAGGAAAGCAATCACTCCAGATATGGACACGTATACTCAAGCCCATTTCACGGTGTTGCAACACATGACTGGAGTGGCGCCTTATGTGGACCAGCACAAGGATGTGCTTCAGCAAAAGAATCCGGAGCGGCCGGATATTTGGATCATGAGGCAACACAACCGTCGGTTCAACTAATGGTTGAAGGAGCAAATCGCTAGGAGCTCGCCGAGTGAGACGCTGACATGGTTGGCAAAAGGGCCGACATTTACAGTTGTGACATGGAAAGGATATGACATAAACGGGTACATATTCTATACGCAGTCTTAGGATGTCAAGTGCACTAACCAGAACAGCGGTGTCCGCATAGATGCATTCAGTACCGATGGGTCGAGAAACTCGTACTATGGCTTCATAGAAGAGATTTGGGAGCTAGACTATGTGGTTTTCAAGATCCCCTTATTTCGCTGCCGTTGGGTGCATCTCCCACAGGTGAAGGTTGACAAGTACGGTGTCACGACCGTGGACCTCCAACGTGTCGGGTACAAAGACGAACCATTCGTACTCGCCAATCAAGTTGTTCAAATTTTTTATGTAACCGACCCGGCAAATAAGAAACGCCGTGTAGTTCTTCATGGAAAAAGGAGAATTGTCGGAGTGGAGAATGTAGTGGACGAGGAGGAATACAATCAATTTGACGAGTTACCTCCTTTTGGAAATGGCATAAGGGTCGACGATGAATAACGTGACGAAACTAGTTACGTACGCATTGATCATGATGAAGGGCTAATTTTTAAAGAAAATAAGCAAGTACAATAAGAATGTATATGTGAAAATGTGTGACAATTTTGAGATGTATATGTGAAAATGTCTGATGTAGTCAATTTTGAGATGTATATGTGAAAATGTGTGATGTAGTCAATTTTGAGATGTATATGTGAAAATGTGTGATATAGTCAATTTTGAGATGTATATGTGAAAATGTGTGACAAAATGCATATGTGAAAATGTATATGTGTATTGGCATTTATGTATATGTGATGTGTATGTGTGATGTACATGTGAATTGGCATGCATTTATGTATAGAACAATGCTGCAGTGTGATGTATTTGAGAATGACAAAATGTATCAAGAAATACACTGTGTGGATGCAGTTGGTTGGTGTTGTATATGAATGCAGCTGTTTGGTGGTTGATATGAATGCAACTGTGGTTATTGGTGTTGTCTTAATAACTACAGTCGCAAAGGCTTCTCACAGACGGTTCTGAACTTAGAACCATCTGTGATATCAATATTACAGACGGTTCTAAGTTTAAAACCGTCTGTGATAGTTATACTATCACAGACGGTTATAAACTTAGAACCGTCTGTGATAACCTCCCTATATATACCCACTGGCTAGGGTTTTCCGTGTGCACTACGCAGTTATTCGATCTAGATCTAATTAAATCCCAATCCCGTCGTCGCCTCTGCCTCCCCAAGCCCGTCGCCGCCGCCGTCCCCGAGCCCGGCGCCGGCCGCCTCCGTCGAGCCCATCGCCGGCCGCCTCCCCCGAGCCCGTCGCCGTCCGCCTCCCCCAAGCCCCTCGTCGAGCCCGTTGCCGTACGCCTCCCCCGAGCCCGTCGCCGTTCGCCTCCCCCAAGCCCCTCGTCGAGCCCGTCACCGGCCGCCTCCCCCGAGCCCCTCGTCGAGCCCCTCGCCGGCCACCTCCCCACGATTACTATCTGCATTGTGAGCACTTTCTGTGATGGACTAGGGTTTTGAGTATTGTGAGCAGTTTCTATGATGGACTAGGGTTTTGAGCATTGTGAGCATTGTTTACTGCAGTAGCTTAATTAGTTTGCTATTTGGTACATATTGCATTGGTACATTGTTTACTACAGTAACTTAGTTTAATTTGCTATTTGGTACATACTACATTGGTACATTGTTTACTGCAGTAGCTTAGTTTAATTTGCTATTTGGTACATACTACATTGGTATATTGTTTACTGCAGTAGCTTAGTTTAATTTGCTATTTGGTACATACTACATTGGTGCATTGTTTACTGCAGTAGCTTAGTTTAATTTGCTATTTGGTACATACTACATTGATACATTGTTTACTGCAGGTGCTTAGTTTAATTTGCTATTTGGTACATACTACATTGGCACATTGTTTACTGCAGTTGCTTAGTCTAATTTGCTATTTGGTACATACTACATTGGTACATTGTTTACTGCAGTTGCTTAGTTTACATTGGTACATATTACATTGCTTGTTGTGTTAGTATATAAGATATAGTATATAGTATAGGCACATAACCCCTCTCTCTGTCCACATCACCCCCTCCCTTCTCCCCCTTCCCTCTACTCCTCTCCTCTCTCCCTTCTCCCCCTTCCCTCTACTCAAGTCTGTTAATCTTCCATATATTGCTTGTGGGATCAGTTGTTGCTCGATGATGATATAAATCATATACTGAGATTGGTTGAATTAGTCTTTGAGCTCTAATTACTGTCAACTTTGTTATCACAATTAAGTTTGTACTCTGGAAGACATTCTCTAGACATTGATATATTGTTCTTGTGCCATTCGGTTCTTGCTGTTTTCATATTATACCAAATCCATATACTGATCTGTTAGGAATTAATTTTGACAAGTTAAAGACTATTTCATTGAGTGAAAGTTAACTTGTATTTGCATAGATTTGCTTTATTACATACTGCTGTCTGAATATATACATGCTGGATATATTGATCTTGAGATTGTAGAGTTTGTATCTGAGCTTAAATGACTGAATTCATTATTTGGCATAACCAATCAAGGAAGAGTATATGATTCAGTAGCGGGACGGCCAAGATTAATCTTATGCAACCCTACAATTTGAGAGCACAATTAATCAATTCAAACTTTGAGAGCTTGTTGCTTCATATTGCTTCATATTGCTAGTTGCTTCATATTGCTAGTTGCTTCATATTGCTGTTATTGATTCTATTATTGATACTTGTTGCTTCATATTGCTACCATTATATATGTATATATCGCCAATATTGAGCGAAATAGATAGATATTGCACTTTCTTATCTTATGGTATGGCACTTTCTCATCTTATCCTAATAGACCCACAAAATGAGCAACATGTCACCCGCGCATTCTTCAACACCATCGCCGGAGGCGTCCGCTCCAACATCAAGACGCCAAGGAAGAGGGCTATCGAAGAAGCCTGAGGGCCGACAAACCATCACAGCGGTGGATGCATCTAGAGTCCCTATCCTTCCTCAGAAAGCAATAAACGCATTCCGAAGCATGGTCGGAATAGTTGCACGAGAACGAATTGAGATCACATACAATTCGTGGAAGAACGTGCCTAACACTCGGAAACGTGAGCTGTGGACCGAAATTTTGGCATCGTTCGAGTTCCCAGAAGAACACCTATACGCTGTGCAACAACAAACCTACCTAGCGGCGTGCAAAGCATGGAAGAACTTCAAGAGCACGCTTGTCAGGAAATACGTGGAGACGAACGAAACGTCTTTTCATAAATACCCACTCCTGGAACCACAATGGGAAGAGTTCAAGGCGATGAAGACGTCCGAGGATTTCAAAAGTACAAGTACAGCGCACAAGGCCCTCCAGGCAAAAAACACACACCCCCACAGACTTGGCACAGCTGGGTATGCGGGTAAAATACCGCAGTGGAGGAAGGAGGATGACCTGGCAGCTGCACAGGACATCGCCCCGCCATTTTCCAATATCCCGGATGACCGCGCTCGAAATTGGATTAGAGCAAGGTCATCTACAACGACATCGGGGGACATCTCCTTTCGAAACCCTGCAGACCAGCAAGTGTCCCAGCTCCTGGTAAGATATCGATCGAACTACGTAGCTTGTAATTACTCCATAACTTCGTACGAATTGAAATGACATGTCGTGCTCTTGCAGGAAGAGCTGAGTTTTGAATCTACCCTGGGATCATTCCAGGGAACAAGGGAGAATGATATGCTCTCCATGGCCCTGGGAAACAAGGAGCACCCGGGTCGTACGAGAGGCCTTGGGCTTTACGTTCCTTGGAAACATGGTTTCCAAGATGATTCCGGAATGTATCGGCGTAGGAAGAGAAACAAAGCCGAGCGTGACGCACAACTACGAGAAGAGATCAAGGAATCTCTTAGAGAGGAGGTAATGGGTGAGCTGGCTTATGTAATCAGAGATGAGGTGTGGAAACAAACAGAAAGTCAGCAGGCCGCTACCGCCGCTCCTGTGCTAGCTAGCCCGCACAACCGTCCGAGTAGCTGCGCGTCCAATCCGATGCAAACCCAGGCCAAATTTCCTATGGACGACATCCTAGTAATAATTATTACCTCTCGAATGCTTGCTCCATTGATAGGCCTATTCGAGTAGCTAATTTTGTATCGTTATGTAGGAGCCTACGAAGTGCAGCCTCCAAGTGAGATATGGCTCTATTCCCTTGTACGCTGCTTGGGGCCAGGCATATTCGTCTGGTATCGGGGCCATGGTGCACGGTCAAGCTTTAGCGCCAGGCTTCGCAAAAGTTAATGTGGATGGTGTGCATGTCAATTTTGAGGTGGTCCCGCTACCGAAGCCCCCCAACGACGAGATCGTGACTCTAGGACAGGCCATTGGAACATTCATCCAGTGCCCCAAAAGCGACATCTCCCTGGAGGCTTCTTCACCGGTGGCAGGACCAGACCAACATGCACTGGTGCCATCTCCATTACAAGACCAGTCGGTTCCACCACCGGTAACTGCACCGGTGCCATCTCCATTACAAGACCAATCGGTTCCACCACCGAAAACTGCACCGGTGCCATCTCCATTACAAGATTAATCGGTTCCACCACCCAAAATTGCACCGGTGCTATCTCCACGGGTGCTATTCTCGCCAGTGCAACTTGCACCGCTACTACCTTCAAAGTCGACTACCGTGAAGTTGAAATATAGCCGAGGCAGCAAGGCCAGTAAGGGCAAAGCAAAGAAGATCAATGATGATATACCGTACCTACCTTTGGCCCGCAAATTCGTGCTTGGCGAGCCGTTGCTCTAGCAAAAAGCCCTCGAACGCCTAGCATATAGTTGCATACAATTGCACATGTGGTATATGCAGCAGTCCAATAAGCCAGAGGGAGAACGGACCTCAAGTATCACTGTCAAATTCACGTCGGATGATTTCCACCACAGTCTTCAAGAGTGTATGTTCGTGGTTGCCTTTGAGGATTTATTCGATCTATTCACGCTCAACGCTCTCGACGTCTCAATCATTCGATGCTGGACGCTGTAAGTGTGTACAATCACAGTCTCCGTTCATGTCATACCGATAAATTGAAGGACTACGGGTAGGCTACGCTAGCGCAAATTAATAAAAATTATGCCCGTAAACCAAGATCACTGCAGTTATAGATCACGGAATTACCACTAGACGCGCAGGTGCGGAATTGATGCAGCACGTCGGGGCAGAGTAGTCGTACTACGTCGATGCAGCACGTCGGGGCAGAGTAGTCGTACTACTTCCTCGTCCTCGTCGCGGCGTCCAACGTACAACTCCTCTCTTGCGGTTCGTCCAAACGCTACAGATGCAGCGCCGCCAAAAGGTATCCACACGTACGGGAGGAAGCGACGCACGCCGGATTACTAGATCCGAGCGAGCGCCCAGGGCGTGGGAGGGGTGGCGGCCAGGGTTTGAGGAGGTCACGAAAAATTCCTTCAAACCCTGTGCGCCCTAGCCCTCCTTTTATAGACGTCCTTATAATGGGCTTCAGCGAATGGAGGCCCATTAGGACTCAATACCCAGTCCAACCCGGATCCAATCCGAATTAGGCTTCAGCCCTTAAGTGTGTGACCCTATGGGTTCACGTATGTTTAGACATGACACGAGTTTACCTACTCGGTCAATAGTTGGTAGCGGCCTCTAGCAAGACGTGCCAACTCCTAAACATACATAAAGATCATATCGAACGAACCATCACAACTTTATGTACATGCCAATCCCTTTGCCTCACGATATTTGGTCGAGCTCCAAGCTGACCACTCTTTCTCGATCCTGTGATCCGGAATCCCTTACTAGGTTAACTCTTAACCTTAAGTAGCATGGCCATGCATTTCTGGATCCGATCACTCGAGGGGCCCAGAGATATCTCTCTCAGGTAGAGAGGGGCAAATCCCATCTCGACTGACCATGCCTCGCAGCATGCTTCATGACAAACCCGAAAGCTACCTTTATAACTACCCAGTTACGGAGCAGCGTTTGATAGCCCCTAAGTAGGTCGATTCACATCTCAAGTACATGCGACAATCTCAGGTCTAAGGACAAGGCGTACACATTGTGTAGAGAGAGAACCATAAGTATAATTGTTATGTCTCATGTTGGGTCGGTCCAACCCCATGTTCTAAACATGTGTCCACATTATTGGTTTGACATCTCCATGTCTATGACCTGTGAAACATGGTCATCAACCGATACATGTGCTAATCCATTATTCACGTGTGACCACATATGAACTTCGACTAGGGACAACTTTAGAATAACCATACAAGTAAAGAGTTTCACAAACAAGTCACATACTTGTTAATCAATACAAAGGCAATATTCAAGGAACATTTATTAAATCATGGATACAACGAAATATCATCATCTCTATGATTGCCTCTAGGGCATATTTCCAACAGTCTCCCACTTGCACTAGAGTCAATCTAGAAGATATCTAATACCCATAGCTCTTGTGTGCGCCTCATGCTTAGGCTGTGGGAGAGGCTTCGTCAAAGGATCTGAAATATTCAAATCCGTATGTATTTTGCATATCTTTAAATCTCCTCGATTGAGGATCTCTCGAATGAGATGAAACCGCCGCAGTATGTGTTTGTTCTTTTGGTGATTCCTTGGCTCCTTGGCTTGCGCAATGGCCCCACTGTTATCACAGTAAAGATCCAGAGGACTGCATGCACTAGGAACCACACCTAGTTCAGATATGAACTTCCTTATCCAAACACCTTCCTTTGCTGCTTCAGAAGCTGCAATGTACTCGGCCTCTGTTGTAGAGTCAGCAACAGTCTCCTGCTTGGAACTCTTCCAACTGACCGCACCACCGTTCAAAATGAACACAAAACCCGATTGCGACTTGTAATCGTCTTTGTCGGTTTGGAAGCTTGCATCGGTGTAACCATTTACAATGAGCTCTTCCTCACCTCCGTAGACTAGGAACACATCCTTAGTTCTTCTCAAATACTTGAGGATGTTTTTAACCGCTGTCCAGTGACTCTCACCGGGATCAGCCTGGTATCTGCTCGTAACACTTAGAGCATAGGAAACATCTGGGCGAGTACATATCATAGCATACATGATAGATCCAATGGCCGAAGCATATGGAATCTTACTCATGCGATCTCGCTCATCAGTTGTCGAAGGACACTGAGTCTTGCCAAGATTTATGCCATGAGACATGGGCAAGAACCCTTTCTTTGCCTCCTCCATGTTGAACCGTTTCAACACTTTGTCAATGTAAGTACTCTGGCTTAATCCTATTAGCCTTTTTGATCTATCTCTATAGATCTTAATACCCAAAATATATGCCGCTTCCCCTAAGTCCTTCATTGAAAAACTATTTTTCAGTGAGGTCTTAACGGACTCGAGCATAGGAATATCATTTCCAATCAGTAATATGTCATCTACATATAAGATTAGAAATACGAGCGAGCTCCCACTTGCCTTCTTGTAAACGCAAGATTCTTCTTCGTTTTTGATGAAGCCAAACCCTTTGACCACTTCATCAAAACGAATGTTCCAACTCCGAGATGCTTGCTTCAATCCGTAAATGGATTTTTGAAGTTTGCATACTTTTCTAGCATTGATTGGATCGACAAAACCCTCGGGCTGTATCATATACACGTCCTCGGTTAAATTTCCATTAAGGAAAGCCGTTTTGACATCCATCTGCCATATCTCATAGTCGAAATATGCAGCAATAGCTAGAATGATCCGTATAGATTTAAGCATCGCTACAGGCGAGAAGGTCTCATCGTAGTCAACTCCTTGAACTTGCCGAAAACCTTTTGCGACAAGTCGAGCTTTATGGATATGAACATTTCCATCCATATCAATCTTCTTTTTATAGATCCATTTGCACTCTATGGTTTTAACACCATCAGGCGGGTCAACCAAGTTCCAAACTTGATTGTCTCCCATGGATGCTATCTCGGATCTCATGGCACTTTGCCATTTCTCAGAGTCTGGGTCCATCATTGCTTCCGCATAGGTCGTAGGCTCATCATTGTCTAACAATAACATATCTCGCGCATTGCGGAGCCTTTCCGACCTTCGTGGTGGTGGTGCTTCCTTTGCCATGGGTTCCTCAACTTGTTCTGCCACGTGGGCATCATTCGTCGAGTCTTCCCCGATTGGTTCATCTTGAACCTCTTCAAGTTGCACCGTTCTTCCACTTGTCTCCCTGTTGAGAAACTCTTTCTCTAGGAAAACACCACTTCGAGCGACAAACACTTTGCCCTCTAGTCGGTTGTAGAAGTAATATCCAAAGGTTTCCTTCGGATATCCCACGAAAATGCATTTATCCGACTTGGGTGTGAGCTTGTCCGACTGTAGTCGCTTGACAAACGCCTCACATCCCCAAATCTTTAGAAAAGACAAACTGTGACTCTTCCCAGTCCATATCTCATATGGTGTCTTAACTACGGATTTAGACGGTACCCTATTAAGTGTGAAAGCTGCTGTTTCTAGAGCGTAACCCCAAAATGATAATGGTAGATCTGACTGGCTCATCATCGATCGAACCATGTCCAACAAGGTCCGATTACGCCGCTCGGATACCCCATTTCTTTGAGGCGTTCCGGGCGGTGTTAGCTGTGGAACAATTCCGCAACTCTTCAGATGATTGCTAAATTCATGACTCAAATACTCGCCACCACGATCAGATCGCAGAGCCTTAATTTTCTTGGCACGTTGATTTTCAACCTCATTCTGGAACTCTTTGAACTTTTCAAAAGTTTCAGACTTATGCTTCATTAAGTAGACATAGCCATATCTACTAAAATCATCAGTGAAAGTTATGAAGTAATGAAATCCACCTCTAGCAGTCGTGCTCATTGGTCCACATACATCAGTATGTATGATTTCCAACAAGTCTGAAGCCCTCTCAAAAGAACCTTTGAAAGGTGACTTGGTCATCTTACCAAGCAAACAAGCTTCACATGTCTCGTATGATTCAAAATCAAACGAAGTTAGAAGACCATCATCATGGAGCTTCTTCATGCGCTTTTCACTTATGTGACCCAAACGACAATGCCAAACATAGGTGGGATTCAAATCATTAGGTCGAAGTCTTTTAGCATTTATGTTAAAGATGGGCGCATCATTAAGATTTAAAATAAATAACCCATTCACAATGGGCGCAAAAGCCACAAACATTTCATTTTTAGAGATCAAACAACCATTGTCTTTACTTGCAAATGAATAACCATCTCTCATCAAACATGAGGGAGATAAAATGTTTCGACTCATACTAGGAACATAATAACAATTATTCAATTCCATAATAAATCTTGAAGGAAGCTGAAGTTGCATGGTGCCGACGGTCAACGCAGCAACCCTTGCTTTATTTCCGACGCGAAAATCAACTTCACCTCTTGCGACTCCTCTACTTCTTATTAGCCCCTGCATCGAGTTGCAAATGTGAGCAACTGATCCGGTATCAAATACCCAAGAGTTAATAGGAGAATCAGCAAGAAAAATGTCTAAAACATTTATGACAAGTGTACCATGGGTGGAAGTCTTACTTCCAGCATTCTTCTTGCATTCCTCAGAATCCATGTACTTCTTGCAGTTTCTCTTCCAGTGGCCAGTCTCTTTACAATAGTAGCATACTGTCTCAGCTCCAGGTCCAGCTTTAGGCTTAGGCGTTGGCTTTGAGATCATATCTTTAGCCTTGCCCTTATTCTTTGCCCATGGCTTCTTACCCTTTTTCTTGAAGCTAGACTTGTTCTGCACAGCCATCACATGGCTAGGCCCTGCACACTTCTTAATGTCACTCTCTGCTGTTTTGAGCATCCCACAAAGCTCATTAAGGCCCTTTTCCACCCCATGCATATGGTAGTTCGAAATGAAATGTCCATAGCTAGGTGGTAGAGACGCCAAAATGAAATCAGTTGCCAACTCTTGGCTAATTGGAAAACCAAGTTTATCCAAAGTCTGACTGTAACCAACCATTTTGATCACATGTGGGCCTACGGGTGCACCTTCTGTTAACTTGCATTCCAGAAAAGCCTTAGACACATTGAACCTTTCAGTCCTGGCCTGTGTCTGGAACATGTCCTTAAGCGCCATGATCATATCATACGCTTCCTGATCCTCAAACTGCTTTTGAAGGTCAGGTTCCATGCATGCAAGCATAAGACAGCTAATCTCAAGAGAGTCATCACATGCTTTCTTGTAGGCATTTTTAACAGCAGCAGTCGCATTGTCAGCAGGTTCTTCTGGGATTTGGGTGTCTAGAACGTGTTCCTTTTTATCTGCCCTGAGAACAATTCTCAGGTTACGGACCCAGTCCGAATAGTTTGTTCCATTTAATTTTTCTTTCTCAAGAATCGATCGCAAAGCAAAAGGGTGTGCGCGGTTGTTAGATGCCATTGATCTACAACAGAAAATGCAAAATACTAAGACAAATAGAACCATGATAGAGTAAACTGTATTAAACAAATTTAATAGAATGTACTCCCACTAAAATCAATATCCCTCTATTGATTCTTAGCAATTCAAGATCCGCAATTAACTAGTCTACTAGTGAGCTTTTGCATCACCGCTAGGAGACAAGGTAATTCGGTAAGTAACACCTTACTAATCATATCTCTATATGACTCTTGTTGTTGGGTGACATCTCTATGCCTCGGCGCCCAACCTTTATGCCCCAAGGCCCATAACCTTTATGATAACCTTGTTAAGTTCACCAACCCTTATGCATGTATGTATCCGATACAAACCCATCTAGTCAAGGAAAGTCGATGGTGCCCTAATTTTATAGACCCACCATCAATTTACAAGACATGGGATGGTGCAGGGTTTAGTTGGGAGGGCATATGTTTAACTTAACATTTTGTGAGGGATCGTTATACTTCTACCATTCAAACATGCATAGGAGTAAAACAAACAGGAATAGCATTCACACAGTTGTGACTCAGTATGGCCCATTTTCTCATGGTGATCTCCATCGCCATAGAATCTGTCCACCATGATGATCTCCATCTCCATGGTTAATGTGTGCCATCCCTCCAAGTGATGTGTCCTCCGAGTACTAATATAAGCTATTACTCATAACAGCTAGTAATCAAATACATGGATACAAGGAATCATCACAAGTCGGCACGCAGGCCGTTAATACAATACTTTGACAACACTATGGCTCCAGCCGTGTTGCCGAACCCACGACACGCAGGTCATGAAAATATTATAAAATGCATCACATACACATTAGGCCATACTGGTCACATACATCCTGCAAAAACAAGTTATGCATAGATTCGCAATCTACCGGATAAGGGGGTCGAGGGGGTTTCCCCCCGCGGGGTTCGAAGGGGCAGCGCCCCTCGCGGTATTTTTACTTAGGATTTTGATCGGCAAATCATATTTACCCCAAATCGACTATTGTTCCGATTCGACCAATTTGCATTGATCTTCGCGTACCGCAACCGGTTTTACGTGTCACTGTCTACCCCGATGGTGATACCGACCGGTAGGGGTATGTTGTGGCACGACCTTAGCAGCACAATCACGGAATATCGATTATTAATCTAGGTTCCGATTCGACCAATCATATTGATCTTCGCATTCCGCAATCGGTTTTACGTGTCACTGTCTACCCCGATGGTGATACCGACCGGTAGGGGTATGTTGTGGCACGACCTTAGCAGAATGATCACGGAAACCAGATCTATCCATTACCAGAACTATACAATCGATCACATCGATCATAACGACTTACATATCGCCATATGCAAATCACCCGAACCTATAACATGACAGCAATGGCTCTGATACCACTGAAGGACTACGGGTAGGCTACGCTAGCGCAAATTAATAAAAATTATGCCCGTAAACCAAGATCACTGCAGTTATAGATCACGGAATTACCACTAGACGCGCAGGTGCGGAATTGATGCAGCACGTCGGGGCAGAGTAGTCGTACTACGTCGATGCAGCACGTCGGGGCAGAGTAGTCGTACTACTTCCTCGTCCTCGTCGCGGCGTCCAACGTACAACTCCTCTCTTGCGGTTCGTCCAAACGCTACAGATGCAGCGCCGCCAAAAGGTATCCACACGTACGGGAGGAAGCGACGCACGCCGGATTACTAGATCCGAGCGAGCGCCCAGGGCGTGGGAGGGGTGGCGGCCAGGGTTTGAGGAGGTCACGAAAAATTCCTTCAAACCCTGTGCGCCCTAGCCCTCCTTTTATAGACGTCCTTATAATGGGCTTCAGCGAATGGAGGCCCATTAGGACTCAATACCCAGTCCAACCCGGATCCAATCCGAATTAGGCTTCAGCCCTTAAGTGTGTGACCCTATGGGTTCACGTATGTTTAGACATGACACGAGTTTACCTACTCGGTCAATAGTTGGTAGCGGCCTCTAGCAAGACGTGCCAACTCCTAAACATACATAAAGATCATATCGAACGAACCATCACAACTTTATGTACATGCCAATCCCTTTGCCTCACGATATTTGGTCGAGCTCCAAGCTGACCACTCTTTCTCGATCCTGTGATCCGGAATCCCTTACTAGGTTAACTCTTAACCTTAAGTAGCATGGCCATGCATTTCTGGATCCGATCACTCGAGGGGCCCAGAGATATCTCTCTCAGGTAGAGAGGGGCAAATCCCATCTCGACTGACCATGCCTCGCAGCATGCTTCATGACAAACCCGAAAGCTACCTTTATAACTACCCAGTTACGGAGCAGCGTTTGATAGCCCCTAAGTAGGTCGATTCACATCTCAAGTACATGCGACAATCTCAGGTCTAAGGACAAGGCGTACACATTGTGTAGAGAGAGAACCATAAGTATAATTGTTATGTCTCATGTTGGGTCGGTCCAACCCCATGTTCTAAACATGTGTCCACATTATTGGTTTGACATCTCCATGTCTATGACCTGTGAAACATGGTCATCAACCGATACATGTGCTAATCCATTATTCACGTGTGACCACATATGAACTTCGACTAGGGACAACTTTAGAATAACCATACAAGTAAAGAGTTTCACAAACAAGTCACATACTTGTTAATCAATACAAAGGCAATATTCAAGGAACATTTATTAAATCATGGATACAACGAAATATCATCATCTCTATGATTGCCTCTAGGGCATATTTCCAACATAAATGTCATATCTAATTTGTTGCTTTCGTGTGTATACATATAGATACATGCTGACTAAAGCTAGATTATCCAACTCATCGGCTGGTTTCTTGGACCCACACTTGGTCGCCAAGGATACCATCGACCGGGATACAGCCCTCGTCAAGAGGTACATTGCAGCATGACTGATGGGTTACCTCAAAAAGGAATATGTACTTATGCCCCTTCCATCAGAACTTTCATTGGATTTTAATAGTAATTGTACCAAAATGGAACAAGGTATATTACCTTGATTCCCTAAGTAGGAATAAAATGGACTTCACAGTTGTCAGCCAAGTAATCGATAGGTAAGTACATATTCTCTATACATACCTATATTGTACTCTTTCTTTCCTTCCGAATGACTAAGGTTAACTTTTTCAAATCACGTAGGGCGTTCGCGATGTACATTGAAATGGGAGGTGACTCGAAGCGCGGGGCCAAAGGCCTGCTGACACATGCTCAAGATTTTAATGTATTCGCTATTTCACATTAATTAATCATATGCAACAGCCTCTTGAACTAACACATTCCATTTTTTGCAGTGCCACCAGCAGCAGCAGGCAACACATGTGGATACTACGTTTGCCAACATATGGAACTACTCCTCGATTCCTCGAGGATCACCAATTCCAAGGTTTGTCAATCTTCCCATAATTACTTCATACTTATCACGTTACATATATACGCACATTGATATTCCTATCGACAGACTGCGTACATCTCGTCAACTCCATTGAAACAGCCTGATCTTGGACGGATTCGAGCAGAGTTGACGTACTTTTTGCTGACTCAAGTCATAAAGCCAGAAGGCCGGTTCTACTCCGCACCATAGGTACATAATCAACGAACCTTTTTTAAGTGCAAATGCAGTGTAGATCTTTTGTAATTGTGTATTTGTTAATGGATATTTTATTTCAATTCGATTAATTGATTTGCGAAATGGATGCTTTATGTTTGTGATCAAATGAAGTGCGTTGTCAATTGGATGTTTTATGTCTGTGAAATGAATTGAGATGTGAAATGTATCTGAAATGAAATGAGATGTGTTAATTGTATGTTTTATGTCTGTGATTATCTGCTTGTTTCAGAGGGCATGGCTAGCATTTCCTGAAGCTAGCCAATAAACAGAAATAGATTTAGATTTTGGAGGAAGGAATATCACAGACGATTTTTAAGTAAAAACCGTCTGTGATATATATCACATACATTTTTTCATTAAAAACCGTCTGTGATATGTGATAATCACAGACGGTTTTTAATGAAAAACCGTCTGTGATATCTGATAATCACAGATGGTTTTAAAACCGTCTGTGATAACCTTGGATTATCACTGACCCATAAATTCAGACGGTTCAGAAAACCGTCTGTGATGACGTTTCTGAACCGTCTGTAATGTGGTTTTCTGTAGTAGTGGGTGTACGCATCACCCACCTAGGTCTGAGTCATTTTTTGGCTCGAATTTGGGTGTCTTTTCCTACTTTATTATTAAGACATATACTTTCTCCTACATATGTTTTGTACTTATAGGTTGGGATGTCTTTCCCCTGAAACCCACTGTAATTAAGTCCATTTCCATCATTAACGACCGTATAGGGCCTTGTTTGGATGTTGCGAATTGAGAAAAAAACAGAAGAGATTTTCCGAGAACTGGTTTTAGTCTAGTTTTAGAAAATCTTGTTTGATACACCTAACTGGCATGAGTATAACCAAAACTAGTTATTCATAAACTTAGAATTTCGAGTTTTAACAAAAAACTAACAAGGTCTAACAAAAACAAGATTACTTATCCTAATTTATATCATGACTTGGTGAATCTCACAGTAAACAAAACCACATGAACTGTAGGATCGTCGATGGCATTCAGAGAAGTGTGAATGATTGCAGCGCCTAGCGGAAGCTTTTCAAAATTTGTTATTATTTTTAAACCTGCAAATCACAGAAGCACACACAAAAATATCCAGCCACAATGTATGCAAAACAATCTAACGTTTTGCTCCTAACGCATGCATGAATCACAAGCTTGTAAAACTTAATGCCAATAACACAAGAAAAATAATACCTAATTAGTCCTACCAAATTACCTATTTAATCACCTCACTAATCACGGCTGACTCAATCCATGCATACGGCCACAATGCTTCCTATCAAGTCTCGTACGTGTCTCGGCAGGAGCACCCCTACGTCCGGCCACACGCTCCAAGGTGGTGTTTGGATTGGGGACTTGGTGGGATGGGATAGCTCCATCCCAGATATGTGGGATGAGATAATTTCACTTTTTGTTTGGTTGCAAGGATGGGTTCGTCCCTGTTTTTTGTTTGGATGGAGGGATAGAATGAGATCTAATGATCCCACCTCTTGTTTGGATGGATGAATGGAGTGGGATAGCTGCATATACTCACCTTCCCATGAATTTGGTAGGATTACCTCCTTACCAACTTAATTCTCATATGCACAAGTATAAGACAGATCTAAATATGCTCATTTGCAATTTTCAGTAGTAATTGCAATATTAAAGCTTACATATGGCTAAACCACAATTCATTGTCTAGTGGTACACACAATAGTACTTTTCAACCCATACATAATTAGACCACAAATACAGTATAGTACAGATTAGCAATAGATGCCACTCCATCACAAATACAGTATAGTACAGATAATCAACAAAAAATTGATATTGCTGCATTCACATGCTAACTCACACATCACAAATATTTACTGTCAAACAGAAAATTGATATTGCTGCATTCACAATTACTTGCAAGATAGCAGTGCCCAGATATCACATATATCACACAAATATCAATTGTGTCAGTAAATTGATCCGGGCAGCGCGGAGGAGATCCGGGGCGGAGATCCGGGCGGCGGGGGGAGATCCGGGCGGCGGTGGAGATCCGGGCGGCGGGGGGAGATGGGGGAAGGGCAGGGCGGCGCGGGCGGCGGGGGGAGATGGGCAGAGGGCAGATCGGCGCGGGCGGCGGGGGGAGAAGGGCAGAGCGGCGCGGGGATATGTGGGGAAGTGCAGGGCGGCGCGGCCGGCGGGGGTAGACGGGGGAAGAGCTGCGCGGGGGTGACGGGCGAGGAAAAGCTGCGCGGGGGTGAGGATTAGGGCAGATCGGCGCGCGAAGGAAAGTGGGTTGCGGCCGTTCGGTCGGTTTTGGCGGATGGTTTCAACCCACTTTTCTGAGGAATCTTTTCTTTTGGGTTCAACCCACTCCATCAAAACCTACAACCAAACACCCTAAAAAAAGGGTTGGCCCCCTCCCATCCTGAGATATCCCCTCAAACCAAACACTACCCAAATCTCGCCAGCAGCGGGGAAAGCACACGCGAGACCGAGCGGAAATTTGCTGCGTGAATCTCGGTGGCTGCCCCAAATCTCGCCAGCGGAAAAGAAATCTTGTCTGCCGCTCAGTACGGGTCACGCCTTCACATGATTATCCATCAGCCAATGCATGCAATGAGTCTTCAACCCAAAAGCACGTTTCCATCAACCATGCATGCATTATTTTTCTTTTCTTTTCCAATCACAATCGCATCAAGCATCCATGCGACCTTTTTTCTTGTTTTTCCTACTCGCGCCGTCGAAGAAAAAATACGGTCGACGTGCGTGCATATATATATATATATATATATATAGTACAATGCCCCGTGCGTTGCAACGGATTCTCAAAAAAAGGTGATATATAATATCAGTATGATTCTAAAATTTATAATAAATATAAATTTTGTTTTACACCATAGCAAAAACACCATAGCACCATCCTAGATTTCATAATGGGTTTTATTAGCTATTGCCTAATGCTGAAATTGAAAGTTAAACAATGATGACAATGTCTAACCCTACAGTGTCTGAAACTTAGTCGCAGGAGTATCCGTTCCATCCCAAACATAAAAAATCCATTCGCCATTGGAAGCTTCATAGACATGAAGTACCTATAAAGGAAAAAAACTATGATAATTCCTCTGTCAAAATTAGTATCAAATCTAATATGATGGAATAAAGAACCAATCTTTCATACAAGATCAAAAGTAGAATCAGATTTTATACCCCTTAGTTGCAATTCAAGATCTTTCAGACCTATGGTACAACATAGCTAGTTAGAAACAGTAACAAATACTGCAAAAGATACTGACATTAAATATATTCTGCGTTGAAGATAGAAATATTTCGCAAATTTGTACACAAAAACACAGTCATAAATCACTGGATAATTTTGCACATAGGTCAAGCTAGGATATAAAGATGTATATCAAAAAGCATCTGAACAGCATATATTCATTAGATAATAGACAGGCACTTAAAACAACACAAGATGCTGGCAAGAAGCTGACAAAACGGACAAAAAAGGAACCATTTAGACAAAGAAATTTTAGATTGTTATTGTAATTGAATGAAACCCAGACAGAGACAACACCTAAGATGCTAAATGTAAATGTAAATTTTGTTTTACACGTGTAAAGCGAAACATAACTCTGCATAAGGAGCATCTCAGTTCATATTAGAGAGAACCTGCCTAAATAATATTAATTTTTATCTTCCTAGGCGGTGTTCCTGGTTTTGACATGTTTGCAGCTCCTGCTTTTCCTTTCTTATCAGAAGGCTCAAGGATCTGGAATGAACATGTTTGAGAGTCGTCGATGCTCATCATAGCACCAGCATTGTCGAACTCACCACAATAGTTCGGTGCAGAGAATATGGTTACCAGTTGGCGCTTAGCAAAGAATTCATAGCCATCCTATAAATACTATGAAAAGCGAACAAACAGAAATCATACACCCTTCATATGCAAATCTGCATTTGATATACTCTTCACATGCAAATCTACATTTGATATACCAGTTTCCAATGTTTTGCATACAACAGTGAAGCGTGTTCTTTTTGTGCCCTATATGCAAGCATTTTACATGCTTTGAGCAACAGAAAATGGAGCCTTCGTCTACACATTGTTCTAGGCGCTGCTTATTCAAATACCTTGGAACAGTACTTTAAACAAAGTTTTGTAAATTTCTTCAAGGAGAAAAAGGCTTTATACAACCAAACACCCTTACATTTTCTAGTAATGAGTGCATCTCAATTAACGGAAAGTTTGTCGATTGCTCTTCTTAAAATGTCGCAAATTAAACACAAATAAGTCTATGTGATTGAAGTGATCGGTTGAAAAACAAAATTATACCATTTAGATCCAAATAAGTGACTGACTCCTCTACAGTGTTATCTGCATTAGTAGAGCATTCAAAATTTCAGACTGCAGGGAGTCATCTACTTTATTAGAGCTTTAGTGATTCCAGTTTATCTTAACTATCATACGGCAAGAGAAATTCTCATAAATGAATAGAACTTTTGAGGACAAGAGTATAAAGCGCATAACCTTGAATCTTTGTGACAGTACTATCCCATTCTATATCATCATGACCAAGAAGCACATCATAATGCCAAAAGAAAATCTCTATCTTGGTACTCCCAGTTATTGTTAGAAGTAAATGCCATCTTCACACGATCCATCTTGTAAAGTCACGCTAACATGTTAGATCTTCACCCTTTCTGAGATAAAATGAGGAAGTAAACAAACATGAAAACTATCACCTAGATCAAACAAAATGCTGGCAGAACAATATTAATAATAATAAAGAAGATAGAACTGTAATTAATCTATGTTAATAATAAGAAAGAAGATAGAATGTAATTAATCTATCTTAAGCACAGCTACGATATGATAATTTGTGAGAAAAAGTATAGAATTGTCCACTATACCATGGCTTGGGGTCATATTTGGCCCTATAAAAATTGAGATCTTTAACTGTAGGACTTAGGCTACAGACTATTGTTCGACAGTCTCTGTCTTGAAACAATGGTAAAGGAGCAAGGGCACTCAGTTAATCCAAGTATAAAGTCAAGAGACAAATTTGAACCTCATTCAAATTACAATTTGTCACATCTGTCCTAATTTGTGAAGAAAGAAAATAGTGCATAAAAGCTTACATTTTAAAGCTTCCACTGGAGGGTAGTTTATCACGTAAAAACAATATGTAAGGATATAATGAAATATATTATCAGAAATAACATGGTCTCTAGTGTGCTGCCATCTCATCTTTTACCTTAGTCAGTGGCTGAGGCTGCGCTCCCCTATCTGGCTCCTCACGGTCATGACCCTCCATATAAGCTGTATAGAAAGCACAATCATCCAAACCATTGTTATTTCCCCAATCAATTTCGCTCCAACCAGACTAAACTACCTATGCATGCAGATAACAAAACGTGGACATAACTTATACGCATACCAACATTCACATCAACCCCCAGTGGCCTCTGATTCATCCAAGGAGATAGAGGTGGCTGCAAAAAATAACTTCCATAAATCAAACCTAGCTAACATAAACAAAATCTCCTCCACACACGAACAGAAAAAAAATCCAAATGCACTCTACAATGTAGGGAATTGGGCGACCAATATTCGAATCAGCCCCGTTTGTCGCCATCCCATTCCTCACGTCACTTATCGGCGATGGGGCATAGTCTGAAGGCCCCATTGGTATGTTGTACATCTCTACATCTATCCCTAGAAGTGGTGTCTTCAGGGTCTACTGTTGCGTCTGTAGCCAAGTACAACCCACCACATCAACACCTTGCCTGTCAATCACAGAGATAGTGGCCAATTTGGAGGGATGATCAAAGGATTTTGACTCACCGGTGGGAACAATATGTCGACAGTGGGGGTGGCGTACTCCTCAGAGGTGGCCTCGTAGGGCACATTGATGTCGTGAACGGGTGAGGTCACGCCGGAGCCTATTGCGCCTTGGAGCGGGCGATGTTCCTTGAGATTGCGCCACAGTGTAGTATCTTCATCACCCAGAGCTAGCGTTTCTGGCCTGATCTCAGAGGCAGCCATCAAATCACAGAATGAACCAGCAATTCCTGAGACAGGAAGTATCAGGAACTCAAGAAATCGGAGGTACTTACAGCCTAGAGCTCATTCAAGACGACGTTGCCGACGCCATAGGTGATTAAGTCCTCGCGGACCTTGGTAATGATGTCAACGATGACAGAGATGCAGACGGTAGAGACATTGCTGCTCACCGTGGCGGCGGCGGATCTGGGGTTTGGTGGGGCGGCGGAGAGGAGGCAGGGTGGCATCAGGGGAGGGTGGCTTCCAGACGGTGTCGCGCTCGCAGATCCGGTCAAGACGACAGAGCGGGAGTAGAGGGGTAGGTAAGGTGTCAATTGATTAGGGAAGATGAACAAAGAAAAAAGGGATCGGGAGATAGATGGGTCGATCGGTGGAGCAACGGTTGCGGTGTCCAAATCCTCACCACGACACCTTCTTGCTCTGCTGCAGAGGTGGGAGGACCAAATCCTTCTGCGGCACAACTGGGAAGGTCAGAACCGGCGGTGGAATGGCCTGAGAGGTTGGAACCGGGGAGGCTAGGGATTGAGGCGGAGCGGAGAGGGAGAGGAAAGGGATGGCGCGCGTCGGTTGGGGTGAAGTTCGTGGGGGAGGGGGAGGGAACATGAGGTAGTGCGGTTGGGGTGGGGAGCCGCTTGCAGTTTCCAAGAAGTTTCGTTCGTGAGGATTAAGGCTGGCTTTGTGAGTACAAAGGAGCGTCCAGATCTTGTTGGTACCATCGGACGGCTATGAAAAGATGTGAAGGACGCACAGTAGAGAAAAGGTGGGAGAGGCCGTACCAACCACCAACTCCTTCTTTTTAAGTAGTAAAGATATATATATATATATATATATATATATATATATATATATATATATATATATATATATATATATATATATATATATATATATATATATATATATATATATATATATATATATATATATATATATATATAACAGGGGCACCATGGTGTCTGGGCACCAAACCTCTCTACCTTTGGATTGCTTTTAGATGTGTGCTAGTGTGATTGAGACTTTCCATCCATGATTAAGACTTTCCATCTATGATTGATTTACCATGCATAATATATTATATACCATTACACTAGCACGTATCTAAAAGCAATCCAAAGACAGGGAGGCTTGGTGTCCGGACACCATGATGTCCCATTTCAGCGTCCTCTCTCTCTCTATATATATATATGGAAAAATCCTTATTACACCCGGGTGTAGTTACACCTGGGTCTTCCACCGTTGATGATGTTTTGGAGATTCGTGTTGCACAAATAGACTAACGGGGTTAACGCATACGAGTTTGAGGTCTTGATCCACATCCCAGCGTATGGTCAATACTCCTTTCCCCAATCCAGGAATATCCCGGAGAATGCGCAGTTTACCAAAACAGATCGGCGTTTTTTCCTCCCTGGCGATGCAATCTACCAAAACAACTCGTACATACACATACTCCTCTATCATACGTACACATACTCCTTTTGCTTCCGACCCTACCTGTTTGACGACATGCTTCCTAGGTCTGATAGTCTGCGCCGTTGATATGTGCCCTGAATTTTGCAGTAGGAGCGTGCTTCCAAAGCTAGTTAAGAGGTCCTTGCAGAGAGATGCACGGGTGATGCTGTTTACTGGTTAGTTTGTTTGTAGTTCACGGTTAGGCTAGAATGGGCACTATTTGGTGGGGGCACGTAGAAATTCAAATTGAAGTTTTTACTCCGTGGTCTTAATATGATTTGATTCAACCCCTTTTTCGACTCAACATATACTTCTTTTTGTTAATATGTGCATGCTCAATTGAATTTGGACTATTCTTTCGTATACATACTCCTTTTTCGACTCTTCATTTTAACTAATACTCTTTTCTTATATTCGTTCACAAACTACTTTTTCGACTATTCGTACGTACACATACTGCAGTACATATTGGACAATACATATTCCTTTTTCTTAAGTCCACATACTACTTTTTCAAACGTACACATACTCCTCTTTCATAAGTATACATACTCTATTTGCCAAGATATGTCCGAACAGTATGTTCAAACGTCAAACAACGGACCAAGCTATCTGCGCGCTGATTCAAAAACTAATTCATACCTACCGCCTGTGCAATACCCGGCTCATACCACTTAACCGTTCACACGCAGAATGAGTAGTAAATGCTCCAGCGTCTGTACGCGTAAACGGATATTTTGCCATGTACACGGGTCCATCCGAGAAGAAATCCATAAAAGCCAACCCAATAACCCAAATTATGGAGTGGTATCTTGACGAAGATGGATGGTAGATATGATAAATAGGCTTCCTATATATATATATATATATATATATATATATATATATATATATATATATATATATATATATATATATATATATATATATATATATATATATATATATATATATATATATATATATATATATATATATATATATATATATATATATATATATATATATATATATGACGCTAAAATGGGGCACCATGGTGCCCGGGCACCAAGCCTCTCTGCCTTTGGATTGCTTTTATATACGTGCTAGTACAATAGTATGGAAAGGAAGTCATTAACATGGATGTAAAATCTCACTCATAGATGGAAAGTCTCACTCATGGAGCCTGGGCACCATGGTGCCCCTGTTATATACACACACACACACACACACAGCCCTCTAAACACACATATTCAATCTCTACTCAAAACCCTAATGCAACTCGTCTGATTGGGCCTAGGCCTTTTTATCTTAATTAGACTTTTGGCCCACTAATTTTCAAGAGACCCGAAACCTTTCCTAACATGGGTTTTTCAAAATTCCAACTTTTTTTAATGCGTCACGTGTCGAAGCCTCCAGGACCGCATCTCCCGTAGCTTCTCCACGCATCATCCACCACGTGTCGTAGTCTCCAAACCGCACCTCCGTAGCTCCAACACGTATCATTCATCTCTATCTCCATGCGCCTCAAGCATGAGTCCGACCATCTCGTGACATCCTTGACCGTCTGAATCTTGAATCTTCCATCCTAGTTCCGGTTCACCTCGTCACCAACCATGATCGTCTCCAAACTCAATCTACACATGCAAAGGCCAAACAATATTTTCCATCACAAGTTCATCTTAACTTGACCACACACACCACACAACTCGCATAATAACGCTAAGCAACATCGCCAATTATTCATCACAAATTAATCATTGTCAATTATTCATCACCAAAATATTCTAAACCTAGCCACATAGTCTAACATGAACTGCTTAAAAGAGTTGTTTGGATGTCTCATATAAACAATGCAGGAATTTTGAGGTTAGATATAGTTGATTAGAGGGAGAGTGGAAAGAGAAAGAGAGATACATTTGACTTCTGAAAGGAAAAATAACATGAGGTTTGAGGTCATGTTTATTTTGCTATGGATTTGGGGCATATGAATGCATTCCCAAAAAAAATTTACGACCTTAATATATAGGAAAAATTTCTAAGGATTAGAATCCTCCAGAAAATGGTACAAACCAGAGAGGCCATAAGCTTTCTTGTGGCATGCAGTACGTACTTATGAAGTCTCCAAACTGGTCGCCCATATCAGTGCTTAATCGAAAAAATCAGCTAGCGAAGTACACAAAATCTTCTTTTTTCCCCCCGACAGTAATAATTAAACGCGGTCTTACTTTGCGACGTCGAGAATTGTCGTCCCAATCGATTCGATCGAGTCGAATCTAGGCATTTTCACATGCTCATCCGGCAAGCAGCCGTACGTGGAAGCGTCCTTGTTTGACAAGCACGGCGGTTTTCGCTGCATCCTCAATCCTCCGCGTCACAGCTGCGATTTTTCGTCGCCCTGCGAGTTGCGACGCTGCAGCGATGGACGATCGATTTCTCCGGCCCGACCAACCGTTACTTCGGCCGAATTCTCACATGCATGCTTGACAGTTGTATTGCACACTAATCTTCCTAATGGCAGAGCTTTTCCATCTGATTTTGTTTAGATCATATCATTTTCCTTGTCTTGACGTGAGACTTTTATTGCCCGGCCGCTACGTACTAGCAGCAGGCAGTAAAGAAGTTTCGTCGCCATGCAATCTACCATCCGCGCGCCGGTAGACTTGAATTGCAATGGTGACTAGGCGTGGTTCGTGAACCACGAGTGGTCGCATTTGCATTGGTTTGATCTGTCAAACATTTATGGTCTCTTTCTCTGACTCTACACTGCTCCGGTATAAATAGGCCCAAGATTTGGCTAAGATGGTCCTAACCAAAACGCTAAACGCCCATATCGGAAAGGCATATCCTCTCCAAGGCTTCACCTACATTTATATTGTAGTACGTCTAATTCACAACCAACATGCAAGAGATGAGCTCGTCAAACGTTCCGGTCACCATGCCACTAATGAGCGGCGCACCGGTCCTTGCAATGCTAGCTGCAACCGCCGCCACCTTCTTGGTCGTTGTTGCATTGCTGCGGTACCGGAGCAAGGCCGTGTCCAAGGGCGCCGCCGGCCGAGGGCTGCCGCCGGCGCCCTCGGGGCTGCCGGTGGTCGGCAACATGCACCAGATGCTGTCGAACAGGCCGGTCTTCCGGTGGGTGCACCGCCTGCTGGCGGAGGCCGGCGGCGAGATCGTGCGCGTGCGCCTCGGGCCAGTGCACGTGGTCGCCGTGACGTGCCCTGAGATGGCCCGGGAGGTGCTGCGCAAGAACGACGCCGTGTTCGCGGACCGGCCCACGACGTTCGCCGCCGAGTCGTTCAGCGTGGGCTACCTCAACGCCAGCATCTCCCCGTTCGGCGACCAGTGGAGGAAGATGCGGCGGGTGCTCACCGCCGAGATCCTCTCCCCGGCCACGGAGCACCGGCTCCGCGGCGCGCGGGAGGGGGAGGCCGACCACACCCTCCGGTACGTCCACGCGCAATGCGGCCGCGATCCTGCCGTCATCGACGTGCGCCACGTGGCTAGGCATTTCTGTGGCAACGCCATCCGGAGGCTCACGTTAGGGCGGCGGCATTTCCGTGAGCCGCCGGCCGCGGACGCTGCCGGGCCGGGGAGCGACGAGGTGGAGCACGTGGACGCGCTCTTCGCGACCCTCAACTACCTCGACGCGTTCTGCGTCTCCGACTACTTCCCGGCGCTGGTCGGCCTCGACTTGGACGGCCACGAGAAGGTCGTCAGGGGCGTGATGAGGACGCTGAACCGGCTGCACAACCCCGTTATCGAGGAGAGGGTGGAGGAGTGGCGGCTGCTGCGGAAAACCGGCGAGCGGCGTGACGTAGCCGACTTCCTCGACGTGCTCGCCTCGCTCGACGACGCGGCAGGGCAGCCGCTGCTCACCGTGGAAGAGATCAAGGCACAGACCATCGTAAGTTATTTATTGCTTTTAGTTGCAACAATATTCCTTGCATTCTTATTTACTTAACTTTCTAGAAACCACATCGTTAAATTTTTAAAAGTTTAACTGTCAGTAGATTTAAAATTATTTAGATTAGCAATATAAAAATTATATCATCAGATTTTTTATTAAAAATATTTTTATAATATTATAATTTGTTACTATATCTTAGTATAAAGTTATAAAAAGTAGCGACCAAAATCATATTATAAAGGCCATAAAAAATAAAAAGGATAAATTAAACAAACGGAGGGAGTAGTATTTTTTTCATTAATTAGTATACGTGCGTTTTGTCTACCATCCATGGATATGCAATTAAAGCTTGTACTTGTTCTTGCCATGAAGTGCTCCTTTAGAACTGATGGGCGCAGAGATATCTTGCTTGTATTCTGATCGTTTATTAAATGGGAAATACCAATCTATGCAAGTACCATTTATGTTTTTTTGGCCCCATGGACATGTATTCCTCTGAGGAAATCAATCCAAATCGTACAACTGGACAGATACACAGTAGCTATAGTTAATCTAAAAAAATTGGCAGCTAGTACTCTACTACTACCATCATAAATACAAGATGTTTTAGAAAGCGTAGGCAAACATTTCTAAATTTAATCAGTAATATACAAATACTATTTGGATTTGTCATGTGAAAATTGTATCATTAGATCTACTGTGAGAAATATCACCATAACATAATAACTATAACTAGCACGCATCTAAAAGCAATCTAAAGACAGAGAGGTTTGGTGCCCGGGCATCATATTGCCCCATTTCAACGTTCCACACACACACACACACACACACACACACACACACACACACATATATATATATATATATATATATATATATATATATATATATATATATATATAAAAGACGAGTGTTTCATGCACCCAGGTGCCTAACGTATTCATATGAAAACATAACGGTCAAAGTAACATGATATATTCTTGAATTGACGGAGTAGATATACCAAAAGAGGCACGTGCTACTGTTATTGTCAGGTGCAGTAACATGCTAAAGCGAGAGGGTAGGCAGCACAACCTTTTCACGTGCAGTACTGAAACATTTACAATATGCAGGACATAATGATAGCCACGGTGGACAACCCATCGAATGCAGTGGAGTGGGCGCTCGCCGAGATGATGAACAAACCGGAGGTCATGCGAAAGGCCATGGACGAACTCGACAGGGTCGTCGGCCGAGAGCGCCTGGTCCAGGAAGCCGACGTCCGCGGCCTCAACTACCTCAAAGCATGCATCCGGGAGGCGTTCCGCCTCCACCCGTACCACCCCTTCAACCCGCCGCGCGTCGCCATGGCAGACACCACCGTCGCGGGCTACTCGATCCCGAAGGGCAGCCAGGTCATCCTGAGCCGGGTCGGGCTCGGCCGGAACCCTAAGGTGTGGGACGATCCGCTCGAGTTCCGGCCGGAGCGGCATCTGACCGGTGGCGCAAGCGTGGCGCTCACCGAGCCGGACCTGCGGTTCGTTTCGTTTAGCACCGGAAGGCGTGGTTGCCCTGGGATTTCGCTCGGCACGTTGATCACCGTGATGCTGTTCGCGAGGCTCCTGCAAGGGTTCACCTGGAGCAAGCCGCCCGGCGTCGACAGGGTTGAGCTGCGGGAGGCGGCTACGAGCCTCGTGCTGGCTGAGCCCTTGGTTCTGCAGGCTAAGCCACGGCTGCCTGCACATCTCTACCAGGCCAAGTAGCTAGGTCAACTGTACGCAGCTTGTTTTAATAATTTAGTCGAGAAATATACATGGAATATATTTCCCAATGTAGCAGCTGTCCGAGCCCCGGCATCTCTGCAATAAACGTGCTGTACGGAATAAAGAAGTAAAGGTGTTCATGCTACAAATTGAAGTCTGCAGGTTGGTGTTGTATTCAACGAATGAAAGTTCCATCCTCCATACCTCCGCGCGCGGAAATTTCCTCTGTTTGGACTTTGGACGAGTCATTAAACTAAATCCCAGCCCAATTCTCTTTAAAAAGTCATTCTATAGAAATTTGAATATTGTTTAGTCTGTATATGGAACACCGTAATGGGACAGTTTAAGAACCAAGCACACGTTGTTTTCCCCCCGCCAATCAGGCATATTTTTAGACCATCAGAAATTTTAAAATGTACGGAGCAGATTACCCAGTAACCTGCGTCGCAATTACTGTCGACCCACGAAGGCATATCAATTCCTGCAATGCCAACGACACTCCTCGGCCCATGGTTGATTCCTGCAATTACTGTCGACCCACGAAGGCATATCAATTCCTGCAATGCCAACGACACTCCTCGGCCCATGGTTGATTCCTGCAATTACTGACGACCGACGAAAGCATATCAATTCCTGCGAGGCATACCTGTTAGACCCGGTAGGCCGGTACAATAATTAGAGGGATAAATGATGCCTTTAAATTTAACTTTAAAAAAATATTTCAAAGTTTTTACTCAACTAGCTACTGAAAGCTAGAAAGGTCAGATTTGCTCATCAACAAAGAGCTCACATAAGCGTGGAAACAAATAAAGTTCAATTTCTCTGAGTTGGTCTGACCGTTATGTGAAAGCGGTTGGACTAGCCAAGCAGTCTGACTGCTATGACAACTAGTCTGACCGCATTCCGGCCGGACCGTAGGCCTAGGGGTGGTCTGACCGCCTCCCTGATCCTAGAACTGGAAATTAGCCTGAGCAAACTAAAATAGTGCAATTTTCTAAACACATTTTTAAATGATATAAAACGTTTCACGCACCTTGCTGAGAATCTCATAACCTAATCCATTTAAGGATCACATGGATCTTGGCTAAAGTTCTAACATTTTCTCAAGACAAGTAAGATTGCACCAAATCAGGCAAAACTCAAGAACTTAAGATATGTTTTGCTCGTGGATTGAAGATGGTAAGGATTGCTCTAGATGAGTTCCCACATATCACAGCAAGTAAGTGCACAAGATTCGAGACCAACATCTTAGGAACAAGGTATCACTAGAAGAACTCTAAATTGAACCAAATCAGGCAAAAAAAACCTTCACAATCTTCTATAGCTAGTCTCTAGATAGATGGAATGTGATCCTCATGAGACAATTTTATCACTTATACATCCTTAGAACCCAACAATATCAAGAGGAAACGAGAGAGGACAAAACACCCAACAACATAAGTGCAAAATTAATAAGAGTAATAACACATTATGTAGGATCAACAAGATTGATGTAGAGCTTAGAGGGTTAGCACTACTAGAAAATCCCCCTAACGCAACGGCGGAAAATCGTGGCAATAGGGCCAAAATCGTGGCAACAGCTACCAATTGCCACAATATCACTTCGTTGGCAGCCGTTGCAAAAAAGTGAGTGGCGAAAGGTCTTTGCAACAGTTTTGCATCCTGTTGCAAGAGCAATGCTAATTGCAACGTAATCATGCATTGCAGTTGATAGGTGTTGCAACATACCATATTGTGGCAATAAGGTATATTGCCACTTTTCAATCCGTTGCAAAAGGCTTTATTACCACGCATATGTTTCGTGGCAGCAGGATCTAATACCACGTCGTTGTTTCGTGGCAATAGGTTATAATGCCACGCTCATTGCTTCATTGCATTAGAGCATTGTTGCAACGCGATACGTCCAGTGGCAATAGTCCCTATTACCACGGAAATAAGTTTGTGGTAATAATCCTTTTTGCAACGGAGGATGTTTCGTGGTAATAATGTTTGTTGCAACGGAGGATTTTTCATTGCAATAGAATATTTTGCAACGCAATTTATCTGGTGGCGATAGGCTCTATTGCCATGGAAATTAGCTCGTGGTAACAATATTTATTGCATCGGAGGATGTTTCATTGCATTAAAGCATTTTGCAACGCAATCTGTCTGGTGGCAATAGGCCCTTATAACAACGAAGTACAAATGTTGCATTTACATGTATTGCAACAGAAGATTTCTGTGGCAATGCATTTTGCATTCTGAATTCGGTTATTAAACATTATTGAAACAGAATTAAATAATTATAAATTTTGCAACAACAATATGGAATGAAACCATCATTAATTGTAATATATTGCCAGCAAAATAGTTTGTACAATCATCAAGCAAAAGTTACTATTACTATAACAATGTCATTGAAAACTGGTAACTAAAATTGATATAACATAAATATTCTAGCTATATTAGGCTTCGACATAGCTTGTTTGCATCAGCATTCTGCTATCTTGTCTTGACCATGCCATGACTCTGAGTCCGAGTGATCCTGTATGTATATATGGAGGGATGCGCAGATTCAGCATGCACATCACCCTAGCAATGACCTGTGTTGACACAGTTAAATCACTATTACAAGAAAAGATTATGGCAACAAAGGAACCTCAAGACAAACAACTACCTTATCCACAAGTCCATGAATGACAAGGCTTGCCTTTTTATCCTGTATATTGCATGCTGGAGCAATCTGTAGGCTGCACAGTGTTGGATATGAGAAATAAAAAAAGGAACAAAAAAACATAACTCGTTATTAGCATAAAGCCGTTCAGCAAGTAAAAGAGACAAGGTAGGACATTAATACCTACCACCAAAGACAAAATTAACAACGAATTAACATAAAGCAACACTGATCAAATTGGTCAAATGAGAGGGACATAGGACACAATGCCTTCGATTGGATTGTGGGGAAGAATATAAACAACAAAGACATGGCACAAGTACTTTGTGTGGAAACAATGCTTTCCTCATTGAGACAACTCTATACAGCTCCTAACTGAGCCTCCACTACATTTGAGTCTACCTATAGAAGACATGAAATTTGGCGAGATTTGCCATTACTGCTGCAAGCTAGCTCTCTGCATGATTGTCTATAGCTATTGAAGAAATTTTTCATGAGAACCCTAACCAATTAGGTTGTATCAGTTATCACAGAAAAATTAAGCATTAATATTTTCAAACATGTCTGTAAACGCTGGCAAGCTTTCATAAATTCATATTTTAAATACATCAAAAATGATGGGAAAGGTACCGACTCTAATAAACAAAAACAACAAAGGAATTTTCTTAAAGCAGATCTTAAGAGTTTATTTACAAATGAAATAGGGCAACAATATCATAATTGCTAGCTTCTGTGCTACTCAAAATGTGCAGGACATTGATCAGTTACAATATTTCTGCTGATATATACCAACATTCCCAGAAGTAAATCCATATTCTCACTGCTCTAATTAGTCATGACATAATTGAGTAACTGAAATTAAAAATTATGCAACCATAGCATGGATGACATGAATATATCGCGTACACGATAGTCAAACCAATCGTTTAGACAAAATGTAACAAATTTTCACAATATGCAACGTCTATTTCATATATACTATTCTGGATTTCTAATTGGATTTCCCCCTTACATTGGGCAGTTGAATTCTCTTCACGAATTAACTGATTTTTATATCCCCCATCAGCATGGTTTCCTAGCACGTGAGCTTCAGGATCTAAAAGATCTTCGTCATTTACATTTCGACGGTCTTGAAAATGTCAATATAGAAGAAGCTGCTTTCGCTAAGCTGAGCAAAAAGGAAAATCTTGTTATGCTGTCACTCACTTGGGGGAGTAGCCAACGGGAAGCAGATAACGAGGAAAGAGTACTAAATAACCTTCAGCCTCACAGTAATATTGCCAAGCTGAAGATTGGGGGATATAATGGTCCCAGAGCTCCATGTTGGATGAAAAATCCCATTCTCACTAACTTGACATATATTTCTCTCTCTAGCTGTCATAACTGGCAACGCCTTCGACCTCTTGGCACGCTACCTTCACTCAAATATCTCTACATAAGACACATGAATGCAGTGAAAAGAATAGATCATTCCTTTTATGGATGCCAGAACCCTTTTGGCTTCCAATCTCTTAAGTTACTCTATATCGAAAGCCTTCCTAAACTAGAGGAGTGGGTTGGAACGGAAGGCAGGAATCTGTTTCCTCAGCTTAAGGCGCTATATATCAAGGGGTGCATAGAGTTGAGAAATGTACCAGTACTACCATCTACTCTTGCCTATCTCGAAATATATCATGTTGGTTTGACTACTCTTCCTGCAACTTATCAGCCCAGTGAAGCAACACTACCCCAAAAACCATTACTTTCCAGGCTGAAGATCTCTAACTGTCCAAACCTAGTAGCACTGGAGCAAGACTACTATTTTCATGGTCTGGAGGAATTAGACGTTGCATATTGTGAAAATTGTATTGCAGAAGCAGGTGTTGATTAAAAAAAGCAAAACCCTTGAATCAACAGGTTGTTGTCATCAAAATATAACATACTGCAGTTCATACCTGTCCGTTCCTTGCCAGTACACGTTTTGACGCAGCATTCCTTAGACTTTGTGAGGAAATGTAATACGCTGAAGCATTGTTTTTTTGAGAAGTGCCTCCTTTTTTATTTGAACGTTTGTTGCCAACAGTGTTTGTTGTGTCAGGCGTAGCTGCAGAAGGATTAGTTTGGACGATGCTCTCAGGATCAATCTGCATACAAAAAATGATGAAACAATTTAGCTTGCATAAAGTTTCCAAGACTGGAGTTGGTGCAAACAATGATACAATTTTTATACCTGTTGTAATGTGGATTCCCTTTGTTCTGCAAGGGCTGCAAGCATTTCTTTCCTCATTTCTTCTCTTAATACTTGTCTTTTCTTGTCCTCTTCCTCTTGAAGCTGTTGCACTTTTTCTTCCAATATCCTTTCCCGTTCAGCAGCTTCTTTTTCAAGTTTCTCTTTTAACAATTCTACCTCACCTTGGAGCTCAATATTCTTCTGGTTGGTTGCAGCTGTAGCACGAGCTTGTTCTAGGAATTGAACATTCAGCATACGACTTTGTGTTGGATATTTCGACAAGTACCCGTGACCATGAAGTCTAGTTGCTTTGCATCCTGTGGTTTCCTTGTACGATGACTGGAAAAAAACATTCTCCTCTTCTCTTGTAAGGCTGGATAAGTCATATTGTTGTTCACTCTCCATAATTCGGTTGCATGCATTATCCTAAGAGGAAGGTCATAATTGAAGTAAGTAGAATTCAGAACTGAATGGATGCACAATATATTGAAGCATGCTGTGACTAGTGTAATTTCTGATTTACTCACATAGACATCCTTTGAAGCATTATTTGACCATTGTCCATTCTTCATGTGAGTAGTCATCCAAAGATTCAAATCATTTGGCTCTTCACCAGTTACAGGGTCTCTCTAAAAGATGGGAACAATGTATTATATGAGTTTGTCATTGATGAAAAAGAACTATATTAGTATGTCATAATTACCTGCTCATAGCTTATTCGAGAAAACGTTCTGCTTCCCATGATGTGCATAGTCTTTTGTTTATAACGGTTTTCAGAGTTCTGGCTGCTAATTTTCTGAAATCAATAGAAAAATGCATTAATTAAAGGAAATGCTATCTATCCTGGAATTTGCATTATAGCTTGGTTGTTCACACTAAAAACACTCTTCTCAGCAAGTAATTTCACTAAAGCACCTTCTGTTTCAGAGAATATAGCAAAGAAAATTGAAGCCGGTCAAGAAAAATTCATGTTTCCTCTATTGCTCCATACTTTGTTGCTCTAGGAAAAAAAGATAGCGTGTCTAGATTTTTTTTCTTGCAAGTGAAACAAGCAGCCAATCTGAAGGGCTAGCTGTTGGAGTGATAGTGGCAATACTTTGTTAAAGTGATAATCTGATATTGTGCTTCAAAAGATATATGAGATCATTAACTGAATATTTATTTGACAAGCCTGTATTTAGAGGAAAATTAAGTGTATACTAGTTAAAATAAGTAAATTTGGTACTGGCAAATTAAAAAAATGGAAGGTGAATTTCATTGTTTATGGTTATATTTAAGAGGTAGTGATTAATGTAACATGTATAACAGAAATGGTGCATGAGAGCATGTCAAATAAAGTGCTTGCATCCAGTTGTCAGGTCGCAGGAATAATTATGAATAAAGGAAACAATGAAAAAAAGAGAAACAGAATCTAGATGGAAATAGTGTGGTTAAATGGAACTCTGTAACTGTTCAACAGATGCACATATTATTGTTGACATTCAAAGCAAATCATGTGAGAAAGGAATACAGTAGGTTAAACACAGCGATAGATATCATTCCATGATCCATAAGCCATGGAATATAACAACTCCACTCAAAATACATCTACTTGTTAAACTAAGTTAACTACAGGTGGAGAGGCCAGTGAATGACATATACAGATTGCTATGAAAATGTGATTAGAAAATGAAATATTGAAAGAAACAAAATGTTCACAACTTTCATCTATTTTGGTCCATATTTGCAAGTGTATAGTGAAATTATAGGAAATGGTACCGAACCTGGAATTTTTCAGATCCAAAATACAACTGCAAGTAGTGCCACTCAACAATGTCTACATCTGCGGGCTTATTTTTCATCCTCTCAGCATAAGTGTTGTATGCCTTATATGTAGAACTTAAAGCTGATCGCCATCCTTTGTACCTCTCTTTGGCAATCGACCATATCTTTTCATTTTCATCCATAGTGCTTGGAATGTCCCACCTTTGCTGTTTTAAGTTTAAAGACAAAGAAAAGGTGAATTATTTGGTAACCTGGGACTGTGCATGCTTAGGCAACAAAAAAATATGCACGTACCAGTACATCGGATGCTATTCAATTTCTGACATTAGGCTCTATATCCTTCCACTTTTTTACTCCAATGAGTGGTGCCCTTTTCTTTGTAAACCGTACCACTTCATCCACAAAAGCACGGCTGTTGTCTCCTATGGGACCTCCAAGCCTAGATGAAAATTCAATCTTAAGTTTCTGATCACCACTCTTTATTCGCTTGTTGGCTGCTGCTATACCCTTAAGGGTACCACGTCCCTCTTTTTTGAAGCCTCCGCCGGAAGCTAGTTAGAAACCAATTACAATTAAATGATTAGACACATTCAGAATGGAAGTTTTGAAGCTTAAAATAAAAATTGTTCAAAGGAAAATATACCATCATGCTTTTTCCTTTGACGTCTAGCATGAGATGGCCAACACGGAGGAGTTTCGCTGCTGCCATGACTTTCCTCTTCAGCGAGTATTTCATCATCTTGGCTATGCTGATCTAAATACGATACTGCATATATATCCAACATCAGATGGAAAGGTACACAGAAGGATTTCTATGATCAGGTAAAATAATCTTCTGTGCTAACAGACCAAACACTGTAAACATTTAAGAAGCATTTAAGATTTCAACTAAAGGGGATGCAGTAAGCTAGAATTCTAGATGGGCAATCACCAATCAGATACAAAACTGTCTGTAATCTCTACTCTCTGGAGTCTGGATAATGAATAATAATCCCTACAAATCCTACTGGCTACTATAACTGTCTCTAACCGTTTGCAAAAATTACATTGCATGTTAGTACTCTGACAATGATCAAAAGAAATTACAGATTTCTGGAAGATCACCTTGCTGCCTTAGCCATGCTTTATAAGTTAGGATTGTTTCCTCCCTGTAGTCATCTTGTAAAGCTGCACTTAACGAATATGTTAGCTGTTTGGTCCAAACAACACATCTTATATTAAATGAAATGAGTACGGCATCTTAACTTACGTGTCTCTGGGTCTTCGCGTTGCAGTATTGCAAGCCATTTCTTGTATGCATCAATATCTACTCCTGAAGTTGGTTCATCACCATTTGGCCGCTGCCTTGGTCGCTTGATGGGGGTTATGCTCACTTGCAGACCTCTCGGTTGATCTTTTGTCAGCACAAACCTGATTTGTTTCTCCCTCTCATTCTCTGCTAGCATGGCTTCTGTTTGGTGGTTAAAATCGAGCGCCTCGAGCTTTGCCTGAGCCCTGCCACATCGCTTCTTATAAAATAAGAAGTCCCTCCCAGAGTACCCAAGGTTCGATTTGATATACATCAAGTTGTAAAATGTGATATAAGCCCTGTCAAGTTCTAACTCGACAATTTCGACTTCTGGATCCGCCCCAAAGCAATCAAACTTGATATTCCAAATCTCTCCGATGAACCTGGCACAGTATAAATTGAGAAAAGTGACTGTATTAACATGATGCCTAATAAGTAATGATTCAGAATAGTAAATGTACAAGTACTGTTAGCTGTTACAAAGCATGAATTTTTAAATATGAAACTTTGTTGCAAACAAATTTTTCATGGATAGAAAAATCTCTGGATAGAAGGATGTATTGATTAATATGTTCTTGATAGAAGCAACTAACAAAGTAGTAGCAGGCCTGAGGATTCATTAATATTACAAAAAAACTAATTTGCACAGCTACCTTCCTGACGTAGCCCTGAACTAGTATCACTTTAGAATAAAATTATTGGTACACCATATGTAATACAAGTTTAATCTACCACCAGTTGCCAAATACACGATAGTACAGAGTAATATAGAAGTATGCCCTGCGTATCAGCTAATCCGATTTGTTTCTTATTTTCCAGTGTCACAAACCCAACATGACCCTCACATCAATCCGCACCACAGACAATTTATAAGATCTGCTATGCCTAAATGGAGTTCCTAAAGAATCTGCAACACCATAGGGCATTGAATCTCAAACCAACCGTGAATGCCGGTTCGATCCATCGATTAGGGTTGGATGCAGCAGAAAACTTACTTGTCGGGTCGGGGAAGATCCAGCGATTTCTCCCCAGCCTTGATCGCGTCAATTATATAAATGTCAGGTTGGCCGATGTCGTCAGCGGCGGCAGTCGCCGGCGGCGTGCTGCCTGGATGAGTCGGCATCGCGGCAGGAAGGGCGAGAGAGAGGAGAGCGAGGGAGGCGGCGTGGGGCACTGGGGCGAGAGACCGGGGAGGAGGCGACTAAGGGAGGCGGCGTGGGGCACTAGGGCGAGAGACCGGGGAGGAAACGACTAAGGGAGGCGGCGTGGGGCACTGGGGCGAGAGACCAGGGAGGGGTGACTAAGGGAGGCGGCGTGGGGCACTGGCACTAGGGTTCCGTGGCCGACGCACGCGCGCGTGGGGTTATGGGCCCAATTCCTGGCGCGCCCTTTAGATTAGATTGGAATATGGAGGACTTTTGGCGGGTAATGAATTCCTTGTAAAAATTTAGTGGGAAATAATTTGATCATATTTGGTGGGAAACAACTCCTTGTAAAAATAGTACCAAATGAATCCTAATCTTGATCAAGTTTCACTCAAGATAGCGTCCCAAACTTTGTTCAATCCAAATTGGGTTTAATTGTACAGAGCGTTCATTTATTTAAAAGCAAATGATAGTGGAAAATAAAGGATCTATCACCAAAAATTACTGTGATCTTGAACAATGCAAGTTTGTCACAATTCTTAATTGGAGTCCAATTTGAGTTCCTTAGTGCATAGCATTCCTTTGCACATAGTATTCATAATTGTACATAGCATACACTTTGTTTAGAACAAATCATAGTGGACAAGTATCTATCACCAACTTTTCCTAATTCTGAGCTATTTTATCTCGTTTTTTCTTGAACACACATGAGAGCTGCGTATCATTATATTAAAGAAGAAGGACCACAAAATTACAGACGCGTCTATTTGCTATAAGTACACATGACATGGAACGACCTAACCCCTAGGAACAAGGGCCGACAAGAAAAAGATCCCTTGCGCTCCAGCCAATGCCCAAAGTTGGGCCTCCTCCTTAGCAAGCAGCAAGGCGTACAACACCGTTTGGCTATATCAACCTATGTGGGCCTGTTCAAGCGAGCAGTCATGTGCAGTACGAAATGAACTTTGGCGGCGAATTCCAATGGCAAGCCAGCAGTACAGATGAGAGCCAAACGTGAAATTTTTAGCTCATTCAGAGTAGGACTGCTCACTTGAACAGGTCCACATAGGTTGATATAGCCAAATGGTGTACGTACTGCCATCTACGATTTTTCATGTACAGTACAAAATGAAATTTGACGGCGAATTCCAATGGTATGTCAACGGTACAGATTGGAGCCAAACGTGAAATTTTCAGCTCATTCGGAGAACAACTGCTCGCTTGTATAGGTTGATATAACCAAACGGTGTACGTACTGCCTTCTACGATTTTTCATGTACAGTACAAAATGAAATTTGACGGCGAATTCCAATGGTATGTCAACGGTACAGATTGGAGCCAAACGTGAAATTTTCAGCTCATTCGGAGAACAACTGCTCGCTTGTATAGGTTGATATAACCAAACGGTGTACGTACTGCCTTCTACGATTTTTCATGTACAGTACAAAATGAAATTTGACGGCGAATTCCAATGGTATGTCAACGGTACAGATTGGAGCCAAACGTGAAATTTTCAGCTCATTCGGAGAACAACTGCTCGCTTGTATAGGTTGATATAACCAAACGGTGTACGTACTGCCTTCTACGATTTCTCATGTGCAGTACGAATTGAACTTTGGCGGCGAATTCCAATGGCAAGCCAGCAGTCCAGATGGGAGTCAAACGTGAAATTTTCAGCTCATTCAGAGTATGACTGCTCGCTTGAACAGGCCCACATAGGTTGATATAGCCAAACGGTGTTGTACGCCTTCTACGATTTAGGAGTTGATGCCTTGTTGCAATTTGCCATCAACCATCTCATCAGCTCTATACCACCAGTCCTCAAAAGAAGCATCATTGATCGTTGGCGGTAGAGTTTGCGGCCCAAAGCGATTTAGGAGGGAGAACCAGAATTGCCTTGCAAACACACAGCTGGTGAGCGAGTGATCAATTGTTTCCTTAGCTTGACCGAAATTTATAAATTCAGCAAGGATCCCAACTGAGAGAGCTCCATGTATATCTCAGATCCAACTGTGATTAGGTATTTTATCTCATTTGACTCCCAAAGTATGAGCTAGGTTTACCTAGTGTTCGCCTACACGTAAGTCTAACCCGTCTAGACGCTAGTCATGGGGTTAACGACTAGTTTAGCTTATAATTTAGTTAATTATCGTATCATGATATAGCTTATAATTTATCTAATTATCTGATCTGATGATGATATAGCTTAAAATTTAATTAATTATCATATCATATGTTATCAAATCATAGTGGTTCATATGTTATCAAATTATCATAACATTGTCTTTCTGGTTTTGATGCTAGAGTACAATTAGCCAATTGTCAATTCAGTTTTAAATACATATGTTTGACCCAATTGTCAATTCAGTTTTAAATACATATGTTATGTAAAATGAATTCAATTTATAAATTTGATACCAAAACAATAAATGGTTGGCAATTTATCTATCACCAGCGCTACCGCAAAAGGTTTTGCAAGAGCTGCTCCACCAGCACAAATCACGCTCCCATGTGCCCCTCCGGCACTCCCCGTCCGCTCGGCCCATCAGCGAATCAGCACGGCCCACTGCCCACACCGCACGTGATGACCTCGCTCGCTCTCGCCTTGCCTCGCCTCGCCATCTCCTCCCTTCCCCAGTTCCCGGTCCCCACCCGAACCCTAACTCGCTCCCGCCCGGCCGCCCCCAAATCCCTCCCCGGCATCCCCGCCTGTCGATCTCACCACCGCCGGCGCAGCAACCAAAAGCCCTCTCGTTCTCGTCTCCTTGTTCCCTTCCTCGCTGTCGCAGCCGGTAAGTCCCCCCTCCCTTATCCCTCCCTGTTCCCTTCCTCGCCGTCGCGGCAAGCGCTCATGCCCCACCGCACCGCCCGCCGAGTCCGACGACGAGGGCCCCCTGCGTGGCCTCTTCGTGCTCTCTCGCGACCCCGCGCACCCGCCGCGGCTGCTGGTGGTGCAGCCGCGCCTCCGCCCGGGCTCCCTCCTCGATTCCAAGCTCGCCGAGGCGCTCAACCTCGCCAACTCCCTCGAGGAGCCCCGTGACGGCTTCTACTACGTCGACCTCGCCGCCAAGGGCACGCCGCCGCACCTCGTCGTCCAGAACCCCTCCTCCCGTGGCCATTCACACGCAGGTATCCAACTATCCATCGTTCCATTCCCGGTGCTTACTGCTTAGCTCAATTGGGAGTATTTTGGGTTATGATGATGGTCGATCACCTTTATACTAGGATTCTACTTTGTTTAGAATTAAGATCCTTCATGCAAATATTATGCCCTTCTAGGATTTAACTTTCATGTCCACCATTTAGTCGCTGCCTGTTAGATGTCAAATGCAGCTCCAGTGTCCACTTTCATGCCCTTCTAGGATTTAACTTTCATGCAAATGTTCTACTTTGTACCTCTTTCATGTCCACCATTTAGTCGGTGCCTGTTAGATGTCAAATGCAGCTCCAGTGTGATATGCCCTTCTAGGATTTGGGTGTTAACACTAATACCTATATAGTATGATGACAAGGGCCAAATATTCAGTTTGTTGACACACTAATACCTATATGTTCAGCCCAATTAGAGCTACTTGTATGTTAACAGTTTACATAAATACCTGTATGTTAACAGAAGACTTTAACTGAGTTGTACTTGCCCATATGTTCAGGAGTGTGATAAATTATAGTATCCAAAACAAACTATGTAACATAAAATTTTTAAACAAAAAAATCATCATCAGCTACTTGCCCAGAACCGTGCACTGGTGCTACATATCCATCATCAATGTAGGTGTCCTCATCATCTTCTTCATCTGCTAATCCAATATCATTTGGTTCATCTACGGATTCAGCAATCGCTTTTTGAATTACAGAAGCATCACCAGTAACACCTTCTATGTCAGACCTTCTCCAGTTCATCAAGACTTCATGGCTGCCTGAAGCAATCATGTCTTGCACTCCCACATCCAGTGAGTCAAGATCGATTCCTCCCTCGCTTTCTGAATTTGCCGATTCCGGCATGGCAAATAAATTTCTGGGTTTCATTCTTACAACAGTGCGCCAGTCTGGTTTCTTTGCGCCGTTCACATAAAACACCTGCTCAGCTTGTGTACCCAGAATATAAGGCTCATCTAAATAACGCAATCGAGTTGTATCGATATCAATAATTCCATACCGATCCCTTTGGTACCCTCTTCCTTTGTTCTTGTCGGCAGCAGGAACATCGAACCAGTCGCACTGAAACAGTATCACTTCCTTACCAAAAGGAAAATCTAGTGCGATAATCTTTTTAATCACGCCATACCAGTCAATATTGCCAGAACTGCCATCTCCTGAAATAACAACACCACTGTTCTGTGTGTTAAGGTTCTGCTCTATCTGAGCTGTACGAAAAAAAAATCCATTGATGAAGCATCTGTTGAAAACACGTGCTCGTTGGTCTGGTCCTTGTGAAAGACCATACATCAGATCACTTGTTCCTCCTTCTTCATTAAGTTTGCTGATCTGCAACCAGTAATAAACCATTTTAGTTCTGTACAGAATTGTCAGTTAGTCAGCAAATATACAAAGAAAAAATTCCAACTCACTGTGCGCTCAAACCAGCCTACAAATTGTTGCTGGTGTCGTTGCTCAACACTCCGAGTACTGATTTTTCTAAGTTCATCCATATGCTTACTACAATATTGAAAAAGAAGGCTTCAAGTAAATAAAATTAAATAAAACTTGGTAATTCATACAAGAAGAATATGTATTTTTAAACAATATCTTACTTGATCCACGGAATGACCTTATCACAGTTTCTTAAGATGTAGTGCCTCATCCTGATGTGACCACGCCACCAACACGTACGACCATAGCGGCCAATATCAAGAATGAACTAAAGGTGAATTCGTTTCTTCAACTTCAACATATTTTAAATGAGAATATGATGCTACCTAATGATGAAAATATATATATTTGTAGCACCACATCACTTTGGAACCAATTGAAGCAAGGGTTCAAGTTGGACAGGTTTTGGAATCCAATTCGGCCTCCAGATCAATTCGGATTCAGCTTGACAAGCCAACTTGAAACGGCCATAACTTTTGATCCAGAAGGCTTCTCGGGGCCCGTGAGTACTCGTTGGAAAGATCTTGGAGTCTACTTTCAGATGGATCTTGTCTCACCTCCAAACTCCACTCGAGCAGATCAGAAACTGTGAAACAATCCACATCACTTTTCCAGTCCAACTCAAAGTGGGCCGAGGGCCTTGTAACTTGGGCTATTTGGGCCGGTACTGTTCACGTGAACAGTACCACGCGCGTAAACAGTAACTAGGAATAGTACCACATCCCTTTTCATTAGATAAGTGTGGCTTCCCCCTCCCCTATTTAAGGAGGCCACACCCCTTTAGTTTTCCTTGGGTTTTGCTTAGATTGATTTGTCTTTGAACAGATTCGCCGTTCATCGGTTTGTGAGACCCCAACTTTCGAGTGCTAAATCTATCCATCTGCAATTCAGTTGTGTTCTTCCTTGTTCTTGCTTGTGTTCTTCGATTCGCAGGCGAGGATTAGCCTTCTTGGCGAAGTCAATCGTGTTCGGCACGGTTGATAACCAACGGAGCAGTGGTGTAGTGATTGCGAGGGGTTCGATCTGTTTTGGTCGGAGCCTTTGGATCATCAACGTCGAGATCTCCACAATCGACTTATCAGTACCTCTCGGAAGATCGGGCCATCGTCACATCAGTTGGTATCAGAGCAACGGTTGCCCGTGAGGTAATTCTTGTATCCCTAGTTAGTAGATTGGTTTTTATTTCCTATAGTCCAGAAAAAAATATTGCCCCACAAAAAGAATTAATTCCGCTGTCCAAACCCCGTTGTGCCTTTCAATCTGTTAGTTTTGGTTTGCTAAATTGAATTTGTGTCCATATTAGCATTGTCTAGTTGCTGGTCATATCTTTGTTCCATTAAAAATCCAAACAAAAGAAAAATTCCCCACCCCAAACCCTAATTTCCAAATTCGGCTGATTTTTCCTTTCTCTGCAGCCGCCACCAAAAACGCCATATCTTTTGATTCCGAGATTATTTTTGAGTGATACCACCGCCATTAGATTCAAAAATTCCTTATCCATCTATCTGTAAAATTTCACGTCATTCCAGCAAGGCAGTTAAGAGATATATGCGGTGAAAGTTGACCCAGTTATCTGTTTTGAATCTGCAACAGTCAGCAGTTGTGATTTTTGTACAAATTTCTGCATCGGGTTTTGGAAGTTGGCCCCAAAATAAAATCTGTATAAAAAGCTATCGGAAAACAGAGAAAAAAAGAATCAGTGGAAAAAAGGCATTTGACAAAAAGTTACGGCCAAAATACCGACGTACTGTCCAGTGGACAGAAATCTTCAGTTTTCAGTTTTGGGTCAATCCTTGTGTTCTTCAATTCCAGATTGCATTGGATTGAATTATCTTGTATTTACCACTCATACACATTGCCATACACTTGTTTTTAGCCTTCTTCCATTCTTGGTTGATCAGCAACATAAGCTAAGTGTTAGATACGGACTATAATTCAATTCTATGCAATTCTGAAATTAACTGATTGTTCTCCATTGCTACCATATTGTGCCTTCCAAGCTACACCTACTCTTGATCAGAACAGGTTCCCTCTTGCAATCGTACCCACGCTCGACACGGTATCACGAACCAGCCACCGGTTGTACCACCTGCTGCATCGGTAAGAACACTTGTAAGAGTGTAGTAAGACGCTTGAGAATATGTGATTCCACCTTCCACCACCTAGTAGTGCATAGGGATAATACCTTTGTGTTGTCTTTTGTTTTCTACTAACCATGACAGGTGGGTTGTCTGATGATAATGAGAGACAAAACCGCGACGCAAGTGCTTCATTTGCTGCCCAAGATGCACGCCCACGACACCGCCTACATCAAAACCGTCACGGTATGGGAGGTAATAATTTTCAGCACCATAATGATCGTTCTAATCATGACCCTTTTGCTAAAGTCAAATTTATCATTCCATCTTTTTCTGGTCTTTATGATGCTGAAATATATCTTGATTGGGAGATGACGGTAGAGCAGAAGTTTAATTCTCACTTGGTTCCTGAGCAACATAGAGTTAGACAAGCTACTAGTGAGTTTAAGGACTTTGCTATTATCTGGTGGAATGATATGGGTACCATGCGCTTACAACCTGATACATGGAAGCGGTTAAAAGAAGCTATGCGTGCTAGATTTGTTCCTCCTGCTTTTAAACATGAAATGCAAAAGAAATTGCAGTGCTTAGACCAAGGTAATAAATCTGTCGAGGAATATTATCAAGAACTACAAATAGGCATGTTGCGTTGTAATGTTGTAGAAGATGAGGAGGATAAGATTTGTCGTTTTTACGGGGGGTTACGGCGTGAACTTCAGGACATTGTTTATTATAAAGATTTTACTACTATCAACCAGTTGTTCCAGCTTGCTGTGCTTGCAGAAAAAGAATTGCAGGGTAGGCAACAAAGGACAAGGAGCAACTTTGGAGGTATGTCTACATCGAGATCAACGCCTGGGCGAGCCAAGATAGCCCCACCACCTATTTGTCGAGCTGTTGCCCCCTCTGTGAGTAGGGCGCATTCAGCAGCACCGCCGCCACCATCACACGCACCCGAGATGAGCAAATCTACTAGTGTGCAAACACTAGCACAGAGCTCTTTATTGGTTGCTTCCACGGGCCGTACGACGGGCATTGTGTGCCACCGTTGTAAAGGGATGGGCCACGTCATGAGAGATTGCACAAGTCAGCGGGCGTATATTGTGACAAAAGATGGTGGTTATGTAAGTGCTAGTGATGTTGAGGATGAATATGCTCTTGCAGCTAACCTTGCAGGTAATGGTGATGATCATGAGAACAAACCTGTGTTTGTGCCCTTTTCTGTGACTAACAACTTGCAGGTAGTTGAGAACCATGCCGAAGAGGAGCATGAGCTGATGGAATCGTTGACCCCATTGGTTGAGAATGAAGATAAGGAGATGGATGCCCTTACATCATCTGAGGAGAGCCAAAAAGGTAAAGAACATGGAGCTATCATCGCTCACGGTACTGATTTGGTGCTACAACAAGACATAGAGCAACCTTGTGAGTATATACCTGCTGTAGTGCAATCTTTTGATATTCCTTGTGTTGACTTAAATGAACCATGTGCTAATCTAAATTCTCATAATTTTGCACATGTCGAATTAATAACACATAAAGAAGTTTTGACTAGAATTTCTCCTGCTAATTCATTGTGTTACATCATGTTGGATCTACCTATGAAATTGTCACATGCTATGGAGAAAGTTTCTGAACTTGCATGTTCGAAATTCTTGTTAAGTGCCTATACCCCTGGATATAAGTTTAATTTGATTGGAGATTATGATGTGGGAACTCAATTTCTTGTATATCGAATATGCATAACTTGCGATCACATGGATGAATTGAAACTTGCTATTTGGAACAACAATTCTTGTATGCTGAATCATGTTCAAAGTGAGAGGGAAGTAAAATTTAGTACTCATCCAATGCCTATGTATTCAACTCTTTTTACACCATCTAGTATAGACAATCTGAATAAAGATGATGAATTATGGCAGAACATACATATCTTTTCACCCTGGCTAGATGAATTTGCTATTGTTCGATTGAGATATGATTATATAGCTGGATTGTTCCTCACTTACATTTGCAAAACAAGTTGCAACAATTACTGTGTGACAAATTTTGAATTGCTCATTAACTTATATGATTACTCTTGGGTTAATAATACAATTAGCTTTTATGATTGCTGCTGTTTTATAACCTTAATTGTGCAACAACGAAGAACTGTTAAAATGGATGACATATACATATACCATGCATACACCTTGGCTTCTTTGTTATCATATTTTCAGCTTATCAAGAGCCGAGGACGGCTTTGTTTGCAAGAAGGGGAGGATGATAAGAACATGAACCCTATGGATACAACCATATTTGCTCTACTTGTTGTTACAATTACAAGAGCTCCTACGCATCACTTAAATTATGAGGTGAGCTCGTTTCAAAGAGATTTTACTTTATTTGATAAAGAACTTATGATATTACATAATGAGAGTTTGTTGCGTTTGTTATCATACACCAAGATTTATGATCAAGATCATGCAATACGTGACACTACACATATGTTAAAACCGAGGACGGTTTTCCATCAAGAAGGGGAGGATGATGTGACCACGCCACCAACACGTACGACCATAGCGGCCAATATCAAGAATGAACTAAAGGTGAATTCGTTTCTTCAACTTCAACATATTTTAAATGAGAATATGATGCTACCTAATGATGAAAATATATATATTTGTAGCACCACATCACTTTGGAACCAATTGAAGTAAGGGTTCAAGTTGGACAGGTTTTGGAATCCAATTCGGCCTCCAGATCAATTCGGATTCAGCTTGACAAGCCAACTTCAAACGGCCATAACTTTTGATCCAGAAGGCTTCTCGGGGCCCGTGAGTACTCGTTGGAAAGATCTTGGAGTCTACTTTCAGATGGATCTGGTCTCACCTCCAAACTCCACTCGAGCAGATCAGAAACTGTGAAACAATCCACGTCACTTTTCCAGTCCAACTCAAAGTGGGCCGAGGGCCTTGTAACTTGGGCTATTTGGGCCGGTACTGTTCATGTGAACAGTACCACACGCGTGAACAGTAACTAGGAATAGTACCACATCCCTTTTCATTAGATAAGTGTGGCTTCCCCCTCCCCTATTTAAGGAGGCCACACCCCTTTAGTTTTCCTTGGGTTTTGCTTAGATTGATTTGTCTTTGAACAGATTCGCCGTTCATCGGTTTGTGAGACCCCAACTTTCGAGTGCTAAATCTATCCATCTGCAATTCAGTTGTGTTCTTCCTTGTTCTTGCTTGTGTTCTTCGATTCGCAGGCGAGGATTAGCCTTCTTGGCGAGGTCAATCGGGCTGCGCACGGTTGATAACCTGAGGAGACGTGGTGCTGCGATTGTGGGGTTCGGAACGTGTCGTTCGGAAGTCGGATCGATTTGTGTCGCGCCTCCACCAAATCGAACTTACCCAGAACCTGTTGGAAGATCGGGACCGGTTCCCATCACATCCGCTGCAGCGCAATCGGAGTAAGTGTCTCGATAGTAAATCCTTTCTTGGTATAGTCAATGTTGGCAAATATGCTTAGACCAGATGGTGGTTCATTCACTGTGGCAGCTTCATGGCGCTCTGGACGATTAACCTTGGTTTCGATGTCTGCTAGGAAGCGAGAGCAAAATGTCATGCACTCCTCTGATATATACCCCTCGGCTATTGAACCTTCAGGGTGTGCTTTGTTCCGCACGTAGCCTTTAACAGTACGTAGATATCTCTCAATTGGATACATCCATCGATAGCACACTGGTCCTCCAAGTTTAGCCTCTTCAGCTAGATGAACTGGCAAATGCACCATGATATCAAAAAAAGATGGTGGGAATATCATCTCAAGCCGACAAAGGGTTTCACTAATCGAGGTGCTTAATTGTTGTAACTCTTCAGCACTCAACTCCTTTGAACATATTGCATTGAAGAACCTACTAAGCTGAATCAACGGGATAGCAACATCTTCTGGCAAAATGTTTCGAACTGCTATGGGTAATAGTTTCTGGAAAATAATATGGCAGTCATGAGATTTGAGTCCAGACACCTTGCACCTGCTCACGTCCACGCTCCTCTTGATGTTGGAGGCATAACCATCAGGCATCTTCACACCTTCTAGAAATTTGCATAAGTATGTCATCTCATCCTTACCCAGAGAGTACAGTGCTGATGGCACTGTGTATTTTTCATTCTCCACCACGAGATGTTGATCCTTCCTAATGCCCAAATGTTCCATGTCTAGCCTAGCCTTCTCGCTATCCTTTGATTTCCCTGCCATGCAAAGCAAAGTCCCCAGTACGCTCTCACAAATATTTTTCTTGATGTGCATCACATCCAAATTATGCCTTACAAGCAAATTTTCCCAGTAAGGTAGTTCAAAAAAAATACTCTTCTTCCTCCAATTATGCCACCTACTTTCTTCTTCACGCTGCTTCCTCTTCCTAGCGGACTTCCCAAAAGTCACTTGCTCAAAACTTTCGTACTGTTGCAGCACCCCTTTACCACTCAATGGCACTGGAGACTCCCTGGTTTCCACTTTGTTATTGAAGCTGCTCTTGTTCTTGCGCCACCTGTGGTCCATAGGCAGAAAGCGGCGATGTCCCATATAGCAATGCTTGGACCCAAATTTCAACCATAAAAAGTCTGTATCCTTGTGGCAGTATGGACATGCAAACTTGCCTTTTGTGCTCCAACCAGATAGTATCCCATATGCTGGAAAATCATTAATTGTCCACAGGAGAATTGCACGCAACTTAAAATTTTTTTTCACCTTGCCATCCCATGTCTCAACACCCTCTAACCAAAGATCTTTAAGCTCATCAATCAGGGGCTGCAAATATACATCAATGTTATTTCCTGGAGAAGTAGGACCCGGTATCAACATTGACATCATCCAATAAGGCTGTTTCAAACACAACCAAGGTGGCAGGTTGTAAGAGATTAAAATGACAGGCCATGTAGTATATGAAACATTCAGCATCCCAAAAGGATTAAAGCCATCAGATGCAAGTCCCAACCTAACATTGCGAGGATCCAAAGCAAAATCCTTGTACGTTTTATCAACATGATTCCATGCCAAGGAGTCAGCAGGGTGCCGCATTTTTCCATCTCGGACCAGGCCCTCGTTATGCCAACGCATATATGCGGACACTGCTACAAAAGAGGCTATACTAGACGGCTACATCACAGACGGTTTGACAAAACCGTCTGTGATTGACACTAACACAAACGGTTTTAATTTGGACACCGTCTGTGTTAGTGGTCGAGTATCACAGACGGTCCTTACCAATGAACCCTCTGTGATACTTTAGTATCACCGGCGGTTTAAAATAAAAAACCGTCTGTGATAATCTGAAATTATCACAGACGGTTTTTTATTAAAATCCGTCTGTGTTGTGTAGACTATCACAGCCGGTTGTTGTTAAGAACCGTCTGGGAATGTTCACAGACGGTTTTTTACAAGAACCGGCTGTGATGTCCCTTTGTCTGTCATATTCTAGATCAGAGGTTAATATATAAGTACACATTGCTTTTAATAACTTAACTACAGAACTACTGAGATAAGAGATCACAAATTAAAGGCAAATTTATTAATTTCGATTAGAGGCAAATTTATTACAAAAGTCGCACAGGTAAAGAGTTTCCCAGATTGTATTCTTTTGGGCTTCGTAAGCTTCTTCTTCAACTTGGGGACTTGGAGGATCAGCCGCTAAATTCTCGAATGCCGTTAAGATTGCCCTTGTCCTCAGCACTTCCTCGTGCAGCCTGGGCAAATGATCAGCAGCATCCATAATGTCGTACAGGATAGCATGAAAAGATTCCTCAGAATCTGCCGTTTCTGCTTGATCGGCAAGGCTATCCATCAGTCTCTGCAATGCGTGTAGAGCTTCTTCCGCATTGCGCACATTGTGGAGAAGAACCAGGGTGAGGGCTGTTTCCCTTTCTTGAGCGGCAGCGAGACGCCTCCGTCGACGGCGGAGGATCAGGTCAAGCTGACGGATGCAAGAAAGTCGGGGAAGGAGAGCAGGGCGGGTGCGGAGAAGCTGCTCCAGATGCAAATTGCTGGCCGCCTGTGTAAGGTTCCGGGCGAACAATTCGTGATGAACAGATGAGAGGAAGGAGATGATCACAAGAACAGTAGTAGAAGCCATATTGTACGTACGTAGAAGAGACCTGGATTAGGCGCGCATATTTAACCTTTAGCACAGACGGTTCGTATACCCAAACATTAATGATATAGATGCTTCGTATAACGATTGAGAGACGTTAATTAGACGATCGAAACACGAAGCGTTCTGGCAATCGAAACACGAAGCGTTCTGGCAATCGAAACACGCGCGAAGCGTTCTGGCAATAGAAACACGCGCGAAGCGTTATGACAGACGATTTTACTGGCAACCGTCTGTGATATTAACTTTCACAGACGGTTCTTAATACGAACTGTCTATACCAATCGAGATAACACAGACGGGTCCTGTTAAGAACCGTCTGTGAAAAGCCAGATAACACAGACGGTTCCTGTTAAGAACCGTCTGTAATAATCCCATGTCACTGATAATTGGTGTGTAATAATCACATGTCACCAATAATTGGCGTATACACAGGATTTCGATCTCACCCGTCTATTCTCTCCACATCGAATGGCTGGCACCAGTTCCTCCCACGGCCAGGCCCTTATTAATAACTCCCCATCAACCTTTCCACCGGTACTAGTCACGCGTGAGTTCATCCACTAGCTAGCTTCCTGCATGCATCTCCCCTCCGCTGTGAGCTAGCACCTCCATCGCGGCACGACCGGTTCATACTAAACAACACACTCTTGCCGTAAGTGTGTCTTGTTTAGTGTGAACCGTCGTGCCACGAAGGGTTTGTTAGCTTGTTATCCTGTAATAGATCGATCTGAATGTGTTGTTGAGTTTTTGTGCTTGCCTCTGTATTTGCATGTTCCTCGACCAGCTCAACCAAGAATCTTGAAATGTCTTTTCTTTGCACTATTGTAATAAAATTGCCTTGAATTTTGTCAGGAAAGATGAACTGTTTCGTCAGGGCATTACTGCCAACTCGAAGCATATATAGCATAGCATTCGAGGCACATCCGAGGCCTGCAGCTGTGTCTTGAGGAATGCCAAGAGCTGGTCTTCAGATGTGGCAGCCACACTGGTCTTCAGATGTGGCAGCCACATCTGAAGACTAGCTCTTGGCATTCCTCAAGACACAGCAGCAGGCCTCGGATGTGCCTCGAATTCTATGCTATATATGCTTCGAGTTGGCAGTCATGCCCTGACGAAACAGTTCATCCCCGTGTAACTATCACAGACTGTTTGTAATGTAAACCGTCTGTGAAGGACTATCACAGACGGTTCTATACACGAACCGTCTGTGATACGCATAAATCACAGACGGTTGATATTTAGAACTGTCTGTGATATTATGTACATCACAGACGGTTCGTGTTACGAACCATCTGTGATAATGAGACTATCACAGACGGTTATTGATGCGAACCGTCTATGATAGCAGAAATCACAGACCGTTTGTAGTTGGAATCGTCTGTGATATTCTGCGTAGTATTAATTACTTGGCGTACTTGCTTGAAGGATGTCGACACCGATCTGTCTTCATTGCGCTGCATCGGTGGAGCAAGGCGGCCGGGTTTAGGGAGTTGGGGGTGAAAAAATATCACCGTCTTCTTATTGATCTGATCGGAGGTTAGCATACTCAATTACTTAACATTCTTAGTGATCTGATCAGAGATTAGTATTCAATTACTTAACATTCTTAGTGATCTGATCAGAGGTTAGTAGTAGAGGTAATAATCATTTTTGACACCCATTTTTCACTTGTGTAGCGTAGATGGACCGAAGTTGGATGTATATTGAGAACCGTGTGAGTGAAGAGTACATTACTGGCGTGTCTGCCTTTAGAAGGGCGGCCGAGCTGGATATGTTGAAGAAGGGGATGAAATATATGTATTGCCCATGTATTGATTGTGATAATCTCAAGATGTTTAGCAACTCAGCGCAGATTGAAGCTCACTTGATTCGAAGGGGTTTCAGAAAAGGGTACAAATGTTGGACCAGTCACGGTGAAGAGAAGAGTACACAAGAAGGTAGTTATGACATAGTCGAGGGAGGCAACGATATGCCAGTTGTGGACTGTTCTTTCGATCATGAGGAAAGGTCGCAGGATGACAATCTGGATCATGACGATAGGTCGCAGGATGACAATCTGGATCATGAGGATAGGTCGCAGGATAATAATCTGGATCAGATGTTACGTGATGCAGAAGGGAACTATAGTGAGAGAGAGTTTGGTAAATTCGAGGGCTTGATGGAGGACTCGGAGAAACCTTTGTTCCCGGGCTGCAAGCCGCAATACACGAGGTTGTCATCAGTTCTAGAACTGCTAAAATTGAAGGCAAGCAATGGTTGGTCCGACAAGAGTTTCACGGCATTATTAGGTCTCCTAGTGGACATGCTTCCAACGGGAAATGTGTTACCGAGAACCACCTACCAAGCCAAGAAGATTCTTTGTCCATTAGGAATGGAAGTAGAAAGAATACATGCATGTCGGAATGATTGTATCCTGTACCGTAAAGAGTATGCTAGCTTACATGTTTGTCCGGTGTGCAAAGCATCCCGATACAAACGTAAAAATGACTCTGATGATGGGAAGGGCATCGAGGTGAAGCAAGGACCTCCTGCTAAGGTGATGTGGTATCTTCCTGTAATCCCCCGTTTGAAGCGTTTATTTGCAAACCGCAAGGATGCAAGATTGATGCGTTGGCACTGCGAGCAGCGTAAGAAAGACGGAATGATAAGACATGTTGCTGATTCTGCCCAGTGGAGGAACATCGATAGGATGTTTGTAGATTTCGGTGTGGAACCGAGAAATATAAGGTTTGGGTTGAGTACAGATGGAATGAATCCTTTTGGTAACATGAGCAGTCGACATAGCACCTGGCCCGTGACTCTGTGCATGTACAACCTTCCTCCTTGACTGTGTATGAAGCGGAAATATATTTTGATGTCACTACTTATCCAAGGGCCGAAGAAACCTGGCAACGATATTGATGTGTTCCTAGCCCCATTGGTGGAAGATCTTGCAACACTGTGGAATGAAGGGGTACATGTATGGGATGCGGACAAACAAGAGAACTTCACTCTACGGGCCATGTTGTTCTGCACCATTAATGATTTTCCTGCCCTTGGTAACCTGTCAGGGTTTAGTATAAAAGGAGCCAAAGCGTGTCCGCACTGCTTAGATTATACGGAGAGTGTGTGGTTGAACAACTCCCGAAAAACTGTGTACATGCGTCACCGTAGGTTCCTTCCAAAGTATCACCCATACCGCAAGATGAAGAAACAATTTGACGGAAAAAAAGAGGATGACTCAGTACCAAGACCTTTTAGCGGGAAAGAGGTGTAGATATGGTCAAGGATATAAATGTTGTGTTTGGAAAGGGACGTAAATTGAGGAAGAACATGTGGAAAAAGAGGTCAATATTTTGGGACTTGCCTTATTGTGAGCACTTAGAAGTTCGCAATTGCATCGATGTCATGCACGTAGAGAAGAATGTATGTGACAGTTGGATTGGTCTCTTACTGAACATTCCTGACAAAACAAAGGATGGTGTTAACGCAAGGCGTGACTTGGTCGCTATGAACATCAGGACCGAGTTAGCACCAATAGAGACCGATAAAGGCCGGACGTACCTTCCCCCAGCATGTTACACTCTGTCTAAGTCCGAGAGAACTGAATTGTGCCAGTCCTTAAATGGTGTGAAAGTTCCATCCGGTCACTCGACAAGCATGAAGAAACTTGTTTCCATGGAACATTTGAAATTAATTGGCATGAAGTCTCACGACTGTCATGTGCTAATGACTCAAATGCTACCTGTTGCAATTAGAAGTATTTTGCCGAACAAGGTTCGAGTGACAATCATAAGGCTATGTTATTTCTTCAACGCAATTGCTCAGAAGGTCATTGATCCGGATGGACTAGATGCTCTGCAAACCGAGGTGGTGACAACTCTATGTCATCTAGAGATGTATTTCCCTCCATCATTTTTTGATATCATGGTCCATCTCATTATCCACCTTGTGAAAGAGATAAAAATATGTGGCCCCGTATTTCTACGTCATATGTACCCTTTCGAGAGGTACATGGGAATTCTGAAGTCCTATGTACGCAATCGATCTCGACCGGAGGGTAGCATCATCGAAGGTTATACAACAGAAGAGGTCATTGAATTCTGCATCGGCTACATGGCTCAGGTAGAGCCGATAGGTGTACCTCTATCTCGTCACATCGAAGGTTATACAACAGAAGAGGTCATTGAATTCTGCATCGGCTACATGGCTCAGGTAGAGCCGATAGGTGTACCTCTATCTCGTCACGAGGGGAGGCTAGAGGGTATCGGGACTATCGGGAGGAAAGCAATAACTCCGGATCAAAATACGTATACTCAAGCCCATTTCATGGTTTTACAACACATGACTGAAGTGACCCCATATATTGAAGAGCACAAGGACATGCTACGTCAGGAGAATGCAGGCCAGTCAGAAGTTTGGACCACGAGACAACACAACCGTCAGTTCAACGAATGGTTCAAGGCGCAATTGACTAGGAGGTCGTCAAGTGAAACACTAAAATGGTTGGCAAAAGGGCCAAAATTTACAATTGTGACATGGCAAGCATACGACATTAATGGCTACAAATTTTATACAACAGATCAAGATAGAAAGAGCACAGTGCAGAACTCAGGTGTCCGCATAGATGCCTATGATGCGCACGGCAGTACCGTTGGCCCAAGCTCGTACTACGGGCTTGTAGAGGAGATTTGGGAGCTTGACTACGTAATTTTCAAAATTCCTCTATTTCGGTGCCGTTGGGTCCAACTTCCACGGGGTGTAAAGGTTGACAAGTACGGCGTCACTACCGTGGACCTCGAATGTGTAGGATACAAAGATGAACCATTCGTACTCGCGAGGCAAGTTGTTCAAGTATTTTATGTAACCGACCCGGCAAATAAGAAGCGCCATGTAGTTCTTCAGGGAAAAAGAAGGATTGTCGGGGTTGAGAATGTTGTGGATGAGGAAGAGTACAATCAATTTGATGATTTGCCTCCATTCGGACAAGGCATCAGGCTCGAGGAAGAACAAGGCGATGAACCAAGCTATATGCGTGTCGATCATCGTGAAGGGCTTTATTTAAAATGATATAGCCAAAGTGTAATAAATGATATTGGTTATGCTTGTGTTTTTCATAAATGTATGTATGTTCCATTGTAATTGTAAAATGACTAAGGAACTAAGAAATAGTTATATCTATGGTTATGCTTGCGTTTTTCATAAATGTATCTATGTTCCATTGTAATTGTAAAATGACATAGGAACCTAGCTAGCTACCGGTATTTATAGTGAAATATCACAGGCGGTTTATCAAAAGAAACCGTCTGTGATAAAACATCACAGACGGTTCTATAGATATAACCGTCTGTGATAATATAAATATCACAGACGGTTATATATATAGAACCGTCTGTGATAATATTGATATCACAGACGGTTATATTGATAGAACCGTCTGTGATAAGTGCATATCACAGGCGGTTATATTGATAGAACCGTCTGTGATAGCTCATCTTTAAATACCCGCAGCTAGGTCTGCGGAGTCCGCTCTGGCGCAGTCTCTTTTCTCCACCCTGCAGCGCCCCTGCTAGCTAGGTTTTGCTCCCTCCCGACGCCGCCGGTCCCTCCCGACGCCGCTCCCTCCCGACGCCGCCGCTCCTTCCCGACGCCGCTCCCTCCCGACGCCGCCGGTCACTCCCGACGCCGCTTATTTTATGTTATATGCTTCACATGAATTTTATGTTATATGCTTCACATGTTATATGCTTCACATGAATTTTATGTTATATGCTCCACATGAATTTTATGTTATATGCTTCACATGTTATATGCTTCATATGAATTTTATGTTATATGCTTCACATGTTATATGCTTCATATGCTTCACATGTTATATGCTTCACATGTTATATGCTCCACATGAATTTTATGTTATATGCTTCATATGAATTTTATGTTATATGCTCAACATGTTAGCTTTATGATATATGCTTCACATGTATTTTATGTAGCATATAATATATGCTGCAGGTGTTTAGCTCACTGTAGGCACTTCATAGAACCTTGTAACAATAATATATGCTGCACTTGTTAGCTGCAAGGTCTATTTAGAAGGCCCATAGCTCACTGCAATTAGTTAATCGTTAGAACTTTGTCAAAGAGCATAAAGCAAGTGACACACTCCAGTGTATCTTGTTCAATGAACTTGATGCACTGGTTTGTGTCACTTGATTCATAGAACTTTGACAAGCTGGGTCCATAGCTCACTGCAGTTAGTTTTTTCTTAGAAGAGAGATGGCGTCCACACAGTCTTCGTCGTCGTCATCTGGGTCTCACGCTCCCAAGATTGCGAAAAGTAAACGTGGCCGAGGAGTATCGAAATGGCCAGAGGCCCGAATGACCATCACGGTGGTCTCTCCGAATGGGACTCCTCTGGAACCGTCGAAAGCAGCGTCATCATTTCGGACTACCTGCGGGATAATTGGAAGGCAACGGGTCCCCATCACCATAGCAAGCTGGAAAGATTTGACAAAGGATCACAAAAATCAGCTATGGGAGGAACTTACAAATTCCTTCGAGTTCCCAGCAGAAGCACAGGGACTCGTGCAACGGCAGGTGCTCCTCGCGATGGGAAAAGCATGGAAGAATTTTAAGAGCATTCTTGTGACGAAGTACGTGGCCGAGGATGTCACGCCCTTCACGAAGTATCCTTTCGTGTCGCCGGAAACATGGGAGGCCTTTGTGCAGATGAAGACAACGCCTGAATTTGTACAACAAAGTGCGGCGCACAAGGATCTCCAGTCACAAAACACGCACCCTCACAGACTCGGCACTGCTGGGTACGCGGGTAAAATCCCGCAATGGAGGATGCAGGATGAGGTCGCAATCCGATCGGAGGCCTCTCCGCCATTTGCCGGGATCGCAAACGAGCGCGCTCGAAACTGGTTAAGAGCGAGGTCATCAACCACATCTTCGGGTGTCTCTTTCAAAAACCCCGCAGATGAGGAAGTGTCCCAACGCATGGTAAAATATGTTAAACAACATAGTTGTTAACACCTCTTGAACTTCATGGGTTCAAAAATAACATGATTAATTGCCTCTTGCAGCAATCATTGACTACCGAATCTTCTCGTGGCTCCTTTGAAGAATATAGGGAGATAGATTTACTATCACAGGCCTTGGGAAACAAGGAGCACCCAGGTCGCACACGAGGCATGGGGGTTTATGTACCTTGGAGGCAAGGATTTCCAGATTACTCCGAGACATATAGGAGTAGGAAGAGATCCAAGGCGTACCGCAGCGAACAAATAAAACAGGAGCTTTGTGCTAAACTTGAGGAACAACTATCTGCCTCACTTCAAGAGCAGACTGCCTCACTTCGAGGAGAGATAGATTCGTTGCGGGAAGAACTGAGACAAGTCCGCAACCATTCGCAACCCACTCCTAGTACTGCGGTACCCAGTCCCCCTCAACGTCGCAGTAGCTGCGCGTCCACACCAATTTCTGAACATAGCGACGACCACTTACGTATTGATGACATTCAGGTAATGTACCTCTTTAGAATGGTACATAGATCTCTCTGGTGGACGCCTTAACTCAGCTCTTGTATCGTTATGTAGGAGCCCATCCCTTGCAGCCTTAGAGTCAGGCTTGTTGGCTCTATTCCCGTTGACGCTGGGCGCGGCATGGTGTATCCATTGCTGCCAGGGACGCTGGTGCACGGTGTACAAGTAGACACCGGTTTCATAAAGGTCCAGGTGGACATGATTAATGATATTTTTAAGTCCGTCCCTCTTGAGAAGCCCCCAAACGAAGAGATTAAGACATTAGGGGATGCCGTCCACACATTCATTCAGTGGCCCAAGAGGGACATCGTCCTCGACATGTCCGTGCCACAATCTTCACATCCAGTGGCCCAAGAGGGACGTCGCCCTGGACCTGGCACATCGGCTCCGGTGGCTCCACCTCCACCTCCAAATCCAGTAAAGTCTGTTGCATCGGCTCCCGCCGAGACGCCACCGAGAACATATCATAAGCGAGGCTCCAAGGCCTCCAAGGCTCATGCGAAGAAAATTAAGCCGGGTCTCGTGCCATGGAAGTTTATTCTAGAAGTGTCGTTGGTGCCCGATTCACAATTACGCCAAATTGGTATGATTTGCGATACATTGCATGCCTGGTACATGGAGAAGTCCAACATGAAGCCAAACCGGCAGAGTGCATTCACTGTGAAATATAACGAGACGCATTTCCTCCATGACTTGGGCTACATCGTCGTGACATTCGAAGATTTATTCTTACTATTCAATCTCGACGAACTCGACGCCTCACTTCTACGATGCTGGACACTGTAAGTGTACTGTACAATGAAGTTCTACATTCACGTTATACAGATAAATGTCATTACTCTTTCTTTATGTATAGATACATGATCCAAGAAGCCCGGAAATCGCGACGACCGGTGGGTTTCCTCGACCCTCACTTGGTCTCCGAGCAATCTATCAACGCAGATGCATCCTTCGTGGAAGGTTACATAACGAGGGGATTGATTGCTCACACCGACAAGGAGTACGTCATGGTACCCTTCAACCAAGGGTAAGTGCTTCACTAGTTGCCACACATATGTTTCATTTGTACTTTACATGCAGCATGAACTTAGGATTAATCACTGTGGCGACACATATGACTAGGAATCACTGGATTTTGATTGTGATTGTACCAAAGTGGAGCAAGGTAATATACCTTGATTCCCTCCTTAGGAGCAACCACGACTTCAGTCGTGTGCAAGAAGTACTTAACAGGTAAACTCATTTCCTCCATACATAACTCTATTGCAATATTTCTTTTGTTTGCCACGGCCGAGGCTAAGTTTTTTGAATCACGTAGGGCGTTTGCCGAATATGTTGCCCAAGGAGGAACACACGACAAATCCAGTGACACGCTACGACACAACACGCGATTTCCGGTACCCGCTACAACACAATAATCCTATATCATACTTTGTAATAATGCCTCTAGAATTGACAATACCGATGTATGTAATTCTATTTTTGCAGTGCCACCAGCAGCTACAGGGCAACGTATGTGGATTCTACGTTTGCCGCCATATGATGGAAATCATGGGTACTAAGATCAATGATCCAGAGGTTTGTCAGGTCCTTCCAATAATTATTATTTTCTGATTATATTACACACACATGCTAATTAATGAATTAATATTGCTCCTAGCGACAGCGGGTGAACTTCGACGGAAGTGAATATGATCTTGACAATCTCGTCGATATTCGTGCAATCATCTCCCAATTCTTGATAGCAGAGGTCATAAATAAGAGGGGAGAGTTCCACGCCGGCGATAATGATAATTAGATGTTGAAACATTGGATTCAACTGTACAAATCAAACAATTCCTTCAATTGAATACATTTGTCAGATTTTGTGTAACAATTTTCATTCTATATATGTGATATTGTTACATTCATCTGTGTATCGAATTTTGTTGTAATTAGTAATGAGTTGCAATTAACTTATATCTGTCATTTATCTGTAATCTGCTTGCTTTCAGAGGGCATGGCTAGCATATCCTGAGGCTAGCCAAGAAACAGCATATAAAATGGATGATGCACTTGGTATCACAGACGGTTCATTGTTAAAAACCGTCTGTGATACCATATCACAGACGGTTTCAAAGAGTGCCGTATGTGGTGTGACTGCTATCACAGACGGCTTTACTACTGACCGTCTGTGATATACACAATATCACAGACGGTTAGTAATACAAACCGTCTGTGATATTGTGCATATCACAGACGGTCTTGATTACTAACCGTTTGTGATAGGCGAGTATCACAGACGGTTTTTTATAAACAACCGTCGGTGATACTCGCCTATCACAGACGGTTAGTAATCAAGACCGTCTGTGATATACAGAATATCACAGACGGTTTGTAATACAAACCGTCTGTGATATACACAATATCACAGACGGTTTGTAATACAAACCGTCTGTGATATTTTGTATATCACAGACGGTCTTGATTACTAACCGTCTGTGATAGGCGAGTATCACCGACGGTTGTTTATAAAAAACCGTCTGTGATACTCGCCTATCACAGACGGTTAGTAATCAAGACCGTCTGTAATGTTTTTATCACAGATGGCTCGGGAACCATCTGTGATAACTACCAACTATCACTGACACCTAAACACTGACGGTTCAGGAACCGCCTGTGATGACGGTTCCGAACCGTCTGTGATAGGGCTGTCTGTAGCAGTGGGATGTGGTCGCATTCATGTACAACCTTTGCAGTCGAGGAGTAACTGGGAAATACCTTAGGAATTTTTGTGGGACACGCTTCTTGGCTACCTCCTCCTTATGCGTGGAAACAATCGATTTCCATCTGGACTCACCACATGTTGGACATGTATCCAACTTAGCATAATCCTTCCGAAATAACACGCAATCATTCACACAGGCATGTATCTTTACGTAGTTGAGGCCAAGATCCCGAACAACCTTTTGCACTTTATCCAATGTGTCTGGAACACAGTGACCTTCAGGGAGAACAAGTGAGAACAATTGAAGTATGTCCTCTAATGCACTGTTACTAATACCATACATGCACTTAATCTGAAAGAGCCTGACAATGAAAGATATCTTAGTGGCCTCCTTGCAACCTGGATACAATTCCTTCTTCGCCTCTATTAATAATTTAAAGAATTTCTTTGCTTCTTCATTTGGCTCTTCATTAATAGTACCTATGATGTCTCCATGTATAGCACCCCTTATTAGTGTTGAAACCAGTTCATTCACAGCACTACGGTCACCTGTTGCACCATCATCGACATCTGTTGCAGTGGTGCCCTCATGTAAATCATCTTCTCCTTGGATGAAGCTTTCATCAAACCCTCTGAGAACCAAATGACTCTGAACCTCTGTTTTTGTTCTGTAGTTCATGCAACGACATCTTCTACATGGACATGGTGCAGTTTCTCCTAGAGCAGTCCCACCAAATTTAATTTCAATAAATTTCTTGAAACCTTTTTGCCACTCATCTGTCGTAAAATGCATGCGCATCCAACTCCTACCATCAACAGGCATGTTCTTCCAGTCCAAATGAACACAAATAACTAGTTCAGCCACTACAACACAAACAAAGACAAAAGTAAACATATATATTTCAAATCATAATTACTGTATAGTACCCCCTCAGTTATATTCAAACAATTTACTTTTAGTCAATACTGGACATGAAACGATTAAACATTTTCTTATCAAATAGATCAACTCTATTACTCCAAAAAATTTATTAAAGTGCTTCAAATGATCAACTCTATTCGATTCTGGAGTATTGGCTTGGTTTGATTTTGTGGTGCAAGAAGGCGGAACACTAGCAGTAGTATTTTCTATTTGGTTTGGGGAAGTAGCCTCTGATTACATCACTTCTTGAGGAGTTCCTTAATAGTGATTGATGAATCATACTAAGCTTGTCAGTAGTGAGTACCCATAAATTAGTTATAGTTAGTATTGAGTACCCATAAATTAGTTATAGTTAGTATTCTTATTACTGTGCCCTGGTCTGCTTGAGTTCTTAACATCATTTGTAGCGTGTCAGCTACAATATTTTTATAATCTGCTTACTGCTGCTTGAGGACTACTACGACACAATATTTGATATGTAAATGTTTGCTTGTTGGGTGCACTGACATACTGACCAAACAAATTGATGGCAATCTGTTGATTGTCAATGTGGCAGGTGTTAAGGATGGTTGTCAGCACATATCAAGCAGCAAGTGGTGCTGGTGCTGCGGCCATGGAAGAACTCAAACTTCAGACTCAAGAGGTGAACTTTTTTTCCTTCTATGCTGTTCTTTCCGGTTATGGTACCAATTCAGTTACATGATCGACGTTTTACACTTTATTTAGGTCTTGGAAGGGAAGGCACCAACATGCAGGATTTTCAACCAACAGGTTGTAATTCTGTAATATTCTGAACACATGTCAAATTTCGTCAGCCCTTCATGCTGAATGTGTTTTTTCCTTGTGCAGTATGCTTTTAATATATTTTCACATAATGCACCAATCCTTGAAAACGGGTACAATGAGGAGGAGATGAAAATGGTGAAGGAGACCAGAAAAATATGGGTAAGTGAAGGCCTGACTATTATCCTAGAGAGTCTTTGCATTACTCTTCATCAAACTTTTCTCTTAAACTTGACACTTTAAGCAAACAGGATTGTCCTCCTAACTTTATTCTCCTCCATTCCTAGAATGACAAGGATGTGAAAGTAACTGCAACCTGCATACGGGTTCCTGTGATGCGTGCACATGCTGAAAGTGTGAATCTACAGTTTGAAAAGCCACTGGATGAGGTTAGCATAAAATATTTCTCTATGTTATGTGCTGGTTAGCATAAAGGTTTTCTTCCTGGAATCTTAGAACCCTGTGTGATTGGATAGAAAAATGTTTATTGGGTTCACATTGTTCTCTTTGTCATTGTTTACACTAAGTGGATTATGTGTGGGACCTGCCTCTTTGTCATCAATGGGTAGGTTAGTCATTTTATTTCATTTCATTCTGAGAATGTGACAAAACAAAATTGGTACTTGGCACCTTTTGTTCATAAAATTTCCCTTTTTTTTAACTCATTAGTGATAGGAAAGGAGAGAAGAGAGGAGTTGACTGCACTGTGTCATAGCAATTGAATTAATTTCTGCAATTGATGATATAGCAAGGCGCGCAAAGCGCGCCCGATTTTCTAGTGAGTCTAAAGACCATTGCTGTTTTCTGAAGACATACCGCTTCAACACTTCAGTTTATTATTGTTGAACGGCCAAGATTTGCCGCAAGCCTGGGAGGATGCATCTGCGGTCCAGATTGGTCTCAGTTAATGCTAGTTAGTAGTTGTGTGAGTTTACTTTGTTTAAGGCTTAATATGGTGTTAATCTGGATGTGTTACTGTAATGGCACTTAAGTTGATTCGGAACTCTGTACTCAGATATATATGCACTCAATGGAAGAGAACGGAAGAAGCTTTTGCCGACTCAATATTTTAGCCCTAGTTGTAGCCCTAGTTTCCAGTAGCTCTCGCGATACTCGTTCTCTCCTTTTCCCTTCATGATTCCCAGATTTTACCGTGAAGATCCAGTTCCCAGTCGGATTCCTCACCGGGATCTGACAAAGTTGGCACTAGTTTCTGTTCGGATGGCAACAAAAGACTTAAAGAGTTTTATCTTCTGTGTGTGGACTTCAGATGGGATTTGGATCACAACATCACGCCGGATTGTTCAGTGCTCAATTTGAACATCAACTTCATTAGTGGCTGACTTCCACGTGACGACTACTATTTGATCAGAACAAAGCTGGCTTGCTAAGCATTCAAATCGGACACAACCAAGAATTTTCTAGCTTCAGCCGAAACTCAATCAAGATTTTTTTTATGTGCTAATTAAGGATTCAGCTAGCAAAATTTTCTAAGGTTTATGTGGATACAACGATTAAGCGACGCAAAGAAATACGACGATCAGCACCTAAACAAAAATCTAATGGACGAAAACTTAACAAAACTCACGAAAATAACAGAGGCAAAAACTAGTGTTTAGATTTTTTTTGGCTTTTTGTGTATAGGAAAAAATAAATCTAACTAAGGGTAAATTGATCATACCGTGTCAACCGCGCTCTGATACCAAGATGATGCGGGGGATTACCCGATCTTCACAGCGTAGGATCGATGAAGATAATTGGATCCGTGCAACCGGTTGCATCTATGTGTCAAACCATAGGAAGAATAAACGTATAGTCCTCTCTGAAAATAATAGATTGATTCATAGTGGTCTGTCCCTCAGACTCATGTATGCAAAAATATTTAAGGTCGGCTCCGGCCTCCAAAGTGTTCAGCCGAAACAAATACAAGTCCGACTCAACAACTAAAACAAGCCAAACGTCCGACCGCGACGTCCATGACCGACTCGGTAAATAAAAAAACTAACTTCCGAGTAGCACTCTAATGGCTTCACGTTTCAGAATCTAATCCATGTCATATGGCCGAACAACACATTTAATGCTTCACGTGATCACGTCTCTTAATCCATCTTCACATGCTGCTTATGGCCACGTATGGATACATGCATGCTTGAATAGTGCATCAACTAGAAGTGGACTTCATGGCTTATGCACAAATTTTGTGTTTGGAATAGTAGCTCTCTCGTATACTCTTGAATAGCCATGCATGCACACACCCAAATCATCTCACGTGAATAGAATCCGATCAAAACCAGTTCGGCCTCATGGGTGGCAGTAAAAACCAAGACTCTATTCCCATGCAGACTTGATCAATGCTTTATTTTCATCTTTGTTGTTTCATCTAAAGCTTTCTTTTATTTGAACCTGAGAATAATTAAAGAGTGCCTATTATGTAGTATATTATTTTCATATAAATAAAAATCAAATCCAAATAAGAAAAAGTACACCTGTTGATTAATCTTTTTAGCTTGTGCTCGTGTAATCAGTCCGATTGGAATGTTCTCATCATCCTGTACACTCGAAGTGATGAACGATGCACCAGTGTCGACAAGACCTTCTAAACACATTTTCACTTTAGGCTTGTACAGATCGAGTATGGGCCTGTATATATTTAAATAAAATAGTAGTAGCTCCGTATCTCCAAGTATAATTATTAAAGACCCAATTAAATTAGAGTTCACCTGATAATATTTAATACGGCTCAATAGTTCCTTCCAATTAAATAATATATTTAACTGAGAAGTGCAAGACATGAGCGTATCCGCGTCACTTTACCTATTGCAACGCTTTACAATTTCGTTGCAACATATACAAACCTTTTACAACACTAGTTAAAGATTATGACAACGCAATCAATTCGTGGCAATAAAACATTTATTGATGCAACGCTTTACAATTTCGTTGCAATACATAGCAACCTTTTGCAACGTAATTTAAAGATTATGGCAACGTAATAAATTCGTTGCAATATTGTCAACTCATCGC